>OX418225.1:6350001-6602831 GCA_948455865.1 Conomelus anceps
GGTAAAAGAGAGAAAAAATGTCAAACTGTATTTTGGCTCGGTGTGACCTTGCGGCTAAAACAATTAATTGATTAACTGTTAGACCGGTTGTTCTAGACGGGTTATCGCATGTATTGGAATTGGGGAAAAGGAGAAAAATTTAGTAGAAAAAGACAGAGCACGTTCAGGGGGGTGAAAGGAGCAGAAAGAAGAGAAGAAAGAGGAGAAGAAAAGAAAACATGAGGGAGCAGTATAGAGAGGAGGTGGAGGTGCAGCAAAAGGATAACGGCGGGAGAGAGAGAGTGAGTGAGCAAGATTGAGAAAGAGCGGAAGAGAGAGAGTGAATGTGGGAATGAGAGGGGGAATGACAAAGGGTGTAGAGAAAAGAAGAGAGAGGTGGTGAGAGGAGGAGTAGAAGGAGAAGGTGAAGGAGAAGGAGATGGTGATGGTGAAGGAGAAGGAGAAGAGAAGGAGAAAGAGAAGAAGGAGAAGGAGAAGAAGGAGAAGGAGAAGAAGGTGAAGGAGAAGAAGGAGAAGAAGGTGAAGGAGAAGAAGGAGAAGGAGAAAGAGGAGAAGGAGGAGGAGGAGGAGGAGGAGAAGGAAGAGGTGGAGGAGGAGAAGGGGAAGGAGAAAAAGGAAAGGAGAAAGAGAAGAAGGGGAAGGAGAAAGAGGAGTAGGGGGAGGAGGAGGAGGAGGAGGAGGAGGAGGAGGAGGAGGAGGAGGAGAAGAAGAAGAAGGAGAAGATGGAAAAGGAGAAGGAGAAGAAGGGGAAGGAGGAGGAGGAGGAGAAGGAGAAGGGGAAGGGGAAGGAAAAGGAGAAGGGGATGGAGAAGGAGAAGGGGAAGGAGAAGGGGAAGGAGAAGGAGAAGAAGAAGAAGGGGAAGGAGAAGAAGGAAAGGAGAAGGAGAAGAAGGGGAAGAAGAAGGAGAAAGAGGAGTAGGGGAGGAGGAGGAGGAAGAAGAAGGAGAAGAAAAAGGAGAAGGGAAAGAAGAAGGAAAAGGAAAAATAAAAGGAGAAGGAGAAGGGGAAGAAGAAGGAAAAGGAAAAGGAAAAATAAAAGGAGAAGGAGAAGAAGAAGGAGAAGGAGAATGGGAAGGAGAAGGTGAAGGAGAAGGAGGTGAAGGAGTAGGAGAAGGTGAAGGAGAAGGAGGAAAAGGAGAAGAAGACGGTGAAGGAGAAAGAGAAAGAGAAAGAACAGGAGAAGGTGAAGGACAAGGAGAAGGAGGAGAAGGAGAAAAAGAAAGAGAAAGTGAATGAGAAGGGAAAGAAGAAGGAGAAGTAGAAGGAGAAAGGGAAAGAGAAGGAGAAGGAGTAGGTGAAAGAAAAGGAAAAGGAGAATAATAATAATAATAATAATGAGCACAAGCAGGAGTAAGAGTGATAGAGGTTAAGGAGAAGAAGGAAGATGTTGAAGGAAGGTGAAAGAGACAGGGAAATATAAAAGGTGAAGATAGTTGAAAAAGACAAGAGAGAAGAAAAAGATAAAGAAGAAGTTCTTACGGTTTTCGGAACTGAGTGGAAATATTATTCTGGAAATTTGAATAAATATTAATTTGTGGACCTCCTGATGGGTCTGTTATTTATTACTACCTGAAAAGGCACTGCATTTAAATAAAATAACAGTCTATGAAACTAAGCACTGTGGTCCAATGAGAGAACTTAAAAGATATGTGTGGAGGGGAGGACCATTAGTTTTTTATTTATTTAGTACAGAAAATAAATACCACCGGATTTGATTGAACGGGGAGAGTTTCATCAACTTAAATTGAATCAGTTAGTTACTAACTAATAAAAATGAACAAAAATTACAATAAAATATTAGGCCATGTAAAAAAAAACGATGAAAAATTTATCAAATATCAACATTGTCAGGGTCAGTGCCAATAAATTGCAAAATTATTTTGAAAATTTGGTTCAAATTTCAATCTTTCTTAAAAATGGAACGCTTCTAATATTTTACTTTGGAATATACCCCAATTTATAAATAATTGGATGAATACAATTGGGTTCTGATTAAACTGACTTTTATCAATCTTAAATTGAATCAGTTATTAATAAACTATAAATATAAATAAATATGAATTGGATACTATTTTTTTTTTTTTTAGCGATGGAAAAGGGTGAAATATAAACATAACTCACGATAAAATGTCTCAGACGCATAACAGACTCACCTGAAAAATAAAGATTCAAATTATTATATAAATAAGTCGTAAATTACATAATTGAAATATTTAGAAATTGTGTTCAATTACTGCATTTCAACAGTTGTGAACCGAAGAAAAAAATATTAGACCTAAAGTTATATAGAGTCCACATAATAAATGATTATTAAAAAAAGAGAATAAAATAAAATAAAAGACAATGAGAATGAGAAAACGGAAAAAATTAATAGAAAGGCTATTATTGTAAAACAGTAGATAAATAGAATTAGGCTACATGACTTATGGGACCTCCTAAATTGACTCAACCCATTCCAGTCTCTTATTGGCTCTTGATTTTTAGGTGGGTTCCAAACCACCGGGAAGTGATTTTACAGCAGAAAACAGTGTATTTTTTGCTAGCCAATCTGATCGGTCACCCTTACGAAGAGTGCCAAGGAGAACGCAGCTTATCTCTATCCGATTGAACAGACACCTGCTATTTACTGTATTGAATTTACTTATATTGTCAAAAACAATTTAGATCTATGCTCTTGAATAACGTTATTTATATTTAGTTTCATGTTTTGTTTATTAAGTATTTATCAGTTTAGTTAATAAGTTTATCAGTTATGTTTTAGAAATTTGGTGTGTTAAAAGTAAATATTGTAAATCTAACCTTCAACTACAGTGCATCTGAGGATGCAGTATGTAATCTGTGAAATAATGGTATTGTGACAAATTAAGGGGTTTGTTGATTTCAGATTTTTTATCCAGTTATGTTATGTATGATGAACTAGCTCATCAATTCGCCATCATCCAACTCGTTACCCACGCACAAGTATCAGACCTATGTGGGCTTCAGACCTATGTTTGGGTGTGAGATGGCTCTTGTGTGTTCTTTGAATCCAAGCCATCTCACACCCAAACACACATTCCACTTTTGCTGAACACATCATTTCAACAGGCCACAGTTATACAGACATTGACACTAATTTAGACACACTACACTTCACTCACAAAAGCCAGAAACTCAATGTTTTAGAACAATATGAGATATACAAACATGCAAAGCAGCAACCTGACAACATTTTAAATGGTCAACTTAACTTCTTCTCACATACTCTATTTGACAAAATAATCTCAATTTCAAACCTCCCGCCTACTCATCCCCCCACCCCTTCACCATTCCAACATACATAACCCTCAAACTCATGCCTTGAATCAGTGTACTGTGGGTCGTCTGATGATGCTCTAGACAACAGAGCGAAACGGCCGTCACGCCATAACGTGAGTCAATTTCCATTTAATAGTGTTTTTTTAAGTTTATAATAAATATAGATTCTTTTCAATATTTCACAACTCTTGAACCAAATTCTACCCCACAAACTTTCATTTCGACCCACTTCCCAAAAACATTCGCTCATAACCTCAAATTCTCACAGTAATTCAGTTTTTTCGTGAATCAAACCTGCAGAGAATAAATCACCAAAAAGAGACAGCACTATTTCCTGAACAGGCTATCTCTGTTTCTCGAGTTAAGAAACAAGTGGCTTGCCAGACAGCAGCTATGGACGACTATGGATTGAAAATTGTTTCGACATGGCGGTTACTTTCTATTCTACAGACAGAGAGCACCTTTTTAATCGTGGGAAAAGTATCGCTGCAACCGACTAAGTCCCCTACTGGCTACCTATGTCCTGATTTACCCGTCTTTTATATCTATACATCTAGATTCCACCTATATCTCTTGTCCTGATTTACCCGTCTTTTATATCTATATATCTAGGCTCCACCTATACATCCTTGTCCTGAATCGCCATTCTTGTGTAAATATTGCGGATTTTTGCCATTCTTTACTACAAGCCTCTTTCTTTCAAGTCTGCATTCTTCACAGTGGTCAATGGTGTGGTGATAGATCGATCACAAATCTAAGAAATCACTTTAAATCTCAGTGAGATTGTATTTCAGCATTTTTTTGAAGGATGAAGCTCACATAGGTGTAGGACCTATATGTGGTTAATGAAATAAATGATGATGTGGACAATTTTAGGAGGATTCCAAACCACCAGGAAGTGATTTTACAGCAGAGAACAGTCTTTTTGCTGGCCAGCCCAAGCGCTCGTGTTTTATCATATCTGAGTGAATAGATACTGAAACTGAAATTCATTTCCCACAAATATCTTATCAAACAAATAATCAACTATCCAACTGAATGTTTATCAACTACAGTACTTATTGCTTAAGGCTGTGCGCAGGGTTTTTGGTCATAATTTTTTTTCGAAGTTTATTGTATTGGATATTATTAAGGTATTGAAATGTTGACTATTGCCATGATGAATTGTTTTTTCTCATCAAATATTTTATGAAATATGGGAGTTCAAAGTTAAAATTTTTCGGTTTTGGGGGGCAATTGATCTCCCCAACAAGTTATTTTAAAATTTTGATAATTTTTTTAAAAATGAAAGACACATTGAGGAATAAAATGACATATTTTTCATTCCGATCAAACAATTAGTTTTCTTAAAATAATTATGCAAAAAATTTAAGTTTTTAAAAAAATTATTTTGAAAAAAACAATTGTTGAATTGAAATAAAAATGTGTCATTCTTTACCCCAAGGTTTCTTTCAGTTATGAAAAAATTATCAAATGTTTGAAATAACTTGTAGGTGAGTTCAACTGCCGCCAAAAACCAAAAAAATTCAATTTTGAACTCCCATATTCCATAAAATATTTGATGAGAAGAATAATTTCTCATGGCAACAATAATTAGCCTTTCAATACCTTAATGATATCCAATTCAATGAACTTCGAAAAAAAATTATGACCAAAAACCCTGCGCACAGCCTTAAAAACACCTCCTTACTCATAAGAAATTTATAAAGATTTTAAAAGACCAAGGAAACTAGTGTTTTTCTATTTGCATTCCATAGCCAATGGAATAAGGAAATCTGAAAACGATCTTTCAAAAATAAATTGTCACTAAAATAAAAAATAATTCTAAACAGTTTCCTAAACCACTACGAAACAATAAAAACCTATTCTGAAAAGCTTGTATTCTTGAGAGTTCGGCTTTATGTGGACAATAACTGTTGTGACGTGGATTCACCAAATATTGCTTGTGGAAATTGTAAAATTATGTTAAATAGAGCTATTGAATAGATAATAATAATAGCAATTAAATAAATCTATGTTATTATTATTATTTTAGTTCTGTTAGAGATTTAAAAAATCCCTACAATTTAGATTAATAGCTCTTTTATTTCCTTTAGGATTCACTAAATGTTTGAGGAAATTGTAATAAATAAAGCTATTATTGTGTAACTACTGTAATTAATTATAATTATTAAGTTATCAATAATACTCGTGCAATCACAACAATTAGTATTATTTTAACAGTACAAAGTGGAGTGAAATAAGAAATAATTATTTCATTTTTATGTTAAAATAATTTCTAAAATACTGTCCGTACAAAATAACAAACGATATGTGATTATGATCTACCTCGCTGGCAAGTTATAAAACTATAAAACTATAAACTATAGTTTTAGCTATAAAACTTTAGCATGACTAAAGATTCAATAACGCAGCTGGCCTTCTCTAGCAAGACACCTCATAATCACTCACCATGATAAATTGAGCTAGTATGCCTACCATTCAACATTCTCAGACTCAGCTATGTTCTTAATACTCTCTACAAACGTAGTCAAAGAACTAGGCATACTAGCCTACCTGATGAAGCCTATACTGACTTCGAATCCTGCTTTAAATGCCAGCAAGAGAAAGGCAAGCCTCGCCAAGGTATGTGTTTCGTAATGATCATACCATTGGCTTGCCTGTAAACGAGTAATGTATGCTATTTAATCTTGCTTGAGTATTCATGAACTGAAGATATAGTTAATGCGAAATAACTACAGTGATCTTCAAATGTTCAGTGAGTTCCACCATTACAGCTTTGTTCAACATAGTGCTCTTTGAACGATACTATAATTTGCTATTCAATTATTGTAATGAAAGAAGCATTCAATTCTAATTCAATTTTTCAATTCAATTTAGTGGGCCGAATCATTTGTAGAACATATTAAAATAATAAGAAGGTAATGATAATATAATAAGAAGATAATAAGAATAAAGATTAGAAAAAGATAATAAGGAGGAATATACTATTTCTTCAATAGCCATATAGATATGATAATGAAAGGAATTATTTTCTAATAGATAATTAATGGTATTGAGAGAGCCTGTTGGAGAGAAATCCGTTATACGAGTAAAAGACTTATTTGTTGCGAGGACAAATAATAATAATAATAATAATAATAATAATAATAATAATAATAATAATAATAATAATAATAATAATAATAATAATAATAATAATAATAATAGTAATAATAATAATAATAATAATAATAATAATGAATAATAAGACTTGAAGTTGTTACAACCACATTTATTAAAATAGTCAGATACTAGTTTCGGTTGTTACACCATTATCAATTTCAAACAAACTGACACTAAAGCACAAATTAGCTTAACATATACTAAACACAGAATGATACTATTGGCTGAGGGTGAAAGTGCCTAACTAAGTTTGACCTTCATTGAAGGTCTGTGATTGGCTGCAGGCCCTAACATAATCAGTGTCAGTTCCTTGTTGCTCCTCCCACCAGTGGGCGTGACTTTCTAGGGCCTTCAGCCAATCACAGACCTTCAATGAAGGTCAGCCTATGAGGGGTACTTTCACATTCAGTCAGTAGTATCATTATGTGTTGATTACAAAATATTAAGCCACTCAGTAATTTAGTGTTAGTTTGTGTATTTTATTTATTATGAATTCTGTTTAAATATAAACAAATGTGAAGAAATAGTGGGTATATTTAATGTGAAACGTGTTCATTATATCCATTTCAAGGAAAAGTAATTTATTTATTTATTTATTTATTTATTATTATTATTATTATTATTATTATTATTATTCATTTACAGCCTAAAACTGCCACCACTAAATTTTGGAAGTTGAGTCAAAATGGTTTTATAAACCATTTATAAGGTATAAAGTCGTGTACTGTAATTTATGGTAGATTAGTGCTGATTTATGTAATTTAGTGTACTGTAATGATGATATATGGTAGATAGGAGATAGATTTTAGGGGCACACTAACACGAAAACAAGCGTATTATACTACGGTTTCAGACACTGAACAAATAAATATATAAATCTTATATCACATTTTAATTAAATAAAATTGTTCTTTCAACATTTAAATTTCGATTTCTCAACATCATTAGCGTCTTGTACGATAAACCAGAACAAATTTGATCAACTTAGGCATGTGGTTATTCAGAAGAGGAGATCAATGTCAACTTTTACAAGGTTAAAAAAAATTAGTCAATTTTTTCAAGGTGGAATAAATTTAGTCAATTTTTTCAAGGTTGAAAAAATAGTCAATTTTTTAAAGGTTGAAAAATTTAGTCAATTTCAAGGATGTAAAATTTAAATTCAATTTTTTCAATGTAGAATTTTTTTACAAATTTGAAAGCAACGTTCAAATTTAGTTTTGTTGACTCTATTAAAGTCATATAAGTCAATATACCGGATAAAATTTGACCAACTGTGATGACTAATATTTAGAATTTTCAAGAGAACAGGAAATTTCAAGCAATGCTCCTTTACAATAATTAAACCCTTTTTCAAAGGTATAGATGCTTCTTAATAACAATATAATAATGTAAACATTGTGTTTCATCTTTTGTTGATCTCCTACAGACTCGTTACTTCTTTCCCCTCTCGGTGCTTCTCCTTTCTTCCTCTTCTTGTTTTACCTTCCGCAGGACGTTCTCTCTCACGCGATGAACGAATTTTCATTCTCTGTTTTCCATTCTCTTCAATTTCGTAATGTGTTTTGTTGTTTCAGTATCACATTTAGTTTATTGTTTAATCTTTGTTTAGGACGGAAGGAAACTCATATTATAACAGGATGCAAACTTTAATTACTCATACTTGATATCACAAGTTTCATAACAGAAATTAGCATGCCTTCCTTATAGTAGGAGAGTCTGAAGTAAATGTTATTTCTCTTCAATATTCATGTGCAATGGTATTTAGATTGGATTTTTATAGATTGGCAATATTAAATCAAATTTTTTATCATTAAACTCTTGAAAAATATTTAAATCACTAAATATTGAAAAATTTAAATCATTAAAAAATATTTAAATTTAATAGATTAACGTGTTTATGCTACCCAACGATGGAGGATGAGGGAATTGACGAAGGAGGAAAGTTAAGAATAATAATAAGAAAAAAAGAGGAAGGAGGAGAAGAAGAAATAGAAATAAGAAAGAAAACACAGAGAGAAGATGGAAAAAAAGAAGAAGACAGAGAAAGAAAAGGAGGAGGAGGAGAGAAGGAGGACAAGGAGGAAAAGGGGAAGAGGACAAGAAGGAAAAAGAGATGGAGGAGCAGGAGTAGGGCAGGAAGAAGAAGAAGAAGAAGACAGAAGGAAGAAGAGGAGGAGGAGGAGGAGAAGGAATAAGAGGAGGTGGAGAAGGAGGAAGAGAAGAAGGAGGAGGATGGAAGAAGGACAAGGAGGAGGATGGAAGAAGGACAAGGAGGAGGAGAAAATGAGCAGGAGAAGGAGTGGAAGAAGAAGAAAACGAACAAGACGATGAAGAAGAAGCAGCAGCAACAAGAAGAAGGAGGAGCAGGAGGAGGAAAAGGAGGAGGGATGGAGGAGCAAGAGGAGGAGGAACAAGAAGAAGAAAAAAAAGAAGAAAAAGAAGACAGTAGGAAAAGGAGTAGGAGGAGAAGGCGGGACAGAAGAAAAAACAGAAAAAAAGGAAAATGAAAATTTAAAAAGTTGAAGAAGAAGAAGAGGGATAAGAAAAAAGAGAATAATACATTAAATTTATAATTAGGTTATGTCATGTTCTATAAACCTCTACTCCATTTAGGGGTTGTAAACCTCTACTCCATTTAGCTCAGGGGTTGTATAATAATAGTAGTTTATGCAACGATTTTATTTTGACCCTTATTAAAGCACGAGTTAGATGTAAGTTATAACACGAGCGAATGCGAGTGTTATAAATATCTCACGAGTGCTTTAATGGCCAAATAAAATCGTTGCATACACTATTTTATCTACGACCACTAGTATACATTTAATTAAAACTATTTCATTTTACCTGTGACTGTCAGAGATATCTAACCTCTCATCTCAAATACAAGAAGTTATAGTAGATTGTTAGGTTAGCAGCTTAGGTTAGCAGTTTGATCAAATCAGCTGTTAGTTTCACAATATTGAATTACGATATTGATTCCATCAAAAATGCTTCTGATTGGTCCAGAACCCGTGTTATAATGTAGAACCTGTACTATAATGAGCTCTTTATACAACAGGCTTCAAAAAGCACTTCGAAAAGACAGCTGTTTTGGCATCAATTGTGAAACTGTAATGTATACATTATGACATGGTCGTAGATAAAATATTTTTCCATGTTGTCAGCTGTATAAAAAACTCAAATGTATTGTATTGTATTGGAAGAATAAATTTCAATTTATTCGGGTAGGCTGCTAGTAGTAAATGAACAGTCAAGTTTTTCCATAAATCACAATTATTATATTACGGAACGAAAAAGTGAAACTATCTATTCGAAAATTGTGTCACAAATACAAATATATAGGTACATATTTGTATTCACACAAAGTACAAATTCTAAGGTTTTCTAATCAAGAAGCGAAAAATAAAGAAAGCTCAAACCACCGAGCGACAGAACCGAGAAGGATGTTTGTTATATTTGGCTAAATTCGAGATTCGACCCGAGTCCGGAAATACCAGTTTCTGACGTTTGAAGTCTAACTGCACATTGAAATTCTTTCTTTATCCAACTAACAGAACTTTTCGTTTTTATTATTTCATTTAATTAAAGCTTTTCCGTTGGTGGTCAATCGAACTAAGCAACCTGTCACTTCGAAAGATCTATGACATGTTAGACCTAATAAGCTGGCGCACCTATGTCAGACATGCAAAGGTTGCAAAGACATGCAAATGAAATATTTATATAGAGTTATAGACTGTACGCGGGGTTTTTGGTCATAATTTTTTTCGAAGTTCCTTGTATTGAATATTATTAGGGCTTTGAAATGTTATCAACTGCTGACAGTGAATTTTTTTCTTCAATTATTTTAGGAAATATAGGGGTTTAAATTTGAAATTCTTTTCGGTATTTGGGGACAATTTTTTTTTTATTGCTGATGATGCCCACATGAATCTGAGAGTTGTGCGTGGGTAATGAGGTGAATGTTTACACATAAATGCCTGACGGTGGAGCGGGATTCGAACCCACGACCGCTTAAACGACAGCAAGCTGAAGTTGCGACACCCCAACCAACTGCGCTAAGCGGCCCGCCGTCAATTGATCTCACCTATAAATGATTTTGAACTTTTTATAAATAACTAAAAGATACCTTGAGGAATAGAATGACATATTTTTATTTCAATCTAACAAATAGTTTTTTCAAAATACGGTAATATTTTGAAAAATTGCAATTTTTTCAGGTTTTTTAAAATGTATTTTGAAAAAAATTGATGATCGGAGAAAAAATATGTCATTTTATTCCTGGAGATGTCTTTTAGTTACAGGACACTACATAATTATATTTAATAAATATGAAATAAGTTACATAAAGTGATGATTGATGAGTTGGACCTACCATTCAGGTGGGGTCCGAACTACCGGGAGTTAATTTTACAGCAGAGAAGTATTTTATTATTATTATTATTATTATTATTATTACCATTATTACGAGCCTGTATTTTAGAGCTAGGAAGTCAAAAATATTTTTTTTTTAATATCTGTACAGGTTTGAAATGTAAATTATTCAGTCTCTACTTTCAAGACATAATATTGACAAAAAATACAGAGTAACTGAAGCCAAATGTACCTTTCTAAAATTAAGTAACTATAGTTGGTAAAGATTGCTAATTGAGAATATCAAGGATTCAACTTTCTAGAAATAATTTAAGAATACTTCAAAAGCTCACATAGCTATCAAATAGAAGACTGAGTTCCCTTCGCAAATAAAATGCACCTGCATATATCTAGGTTATTAATTGAGAATATCAAGAACGCTACTTCCAAGAAATGATTCATCAAAATGATCAATGATCGCCAACTTTTAATAAGCCGCCTGCAGGTATTCTTAGAAAAAGTTGGACTGCTCTTAATTTCCACAAAAAGTTCATTTCGATTAGCGGGTCAGAACGCAATTTTCAACGCTAAAAAGCTTTTTAAGCCCGGAATTTACGATCCTCTTTTAATAACTATTATCAGGCTGCACATTGCTGTGGAAACTCACTTAATTAAGGGGGCCATCAGTACTTGAACTGGGAAATCTTCTTTGTATCTTATAATGGATGAAGAAAACTATATGTAAAAAGTTAACAGCATTTTTCGAAGTCTGAAGTTATAAGGATGAAATTTGCGATCATAAATATCTTATTGATATCTTATAGCATTAAAACGGGTGTAAAGTTCTCTACAAAAGAGCTAAATTATTTGTGATTTTTTCATGACGAAATACTTTATGGACAATCCAATATCAAAACTGACACTGTATTTCCATTTAAATTATTACTTCTACTCACTTATACTGGAGTACCTTAATAATTGTATTAAATAGAAATACAGTGTCAGTTCCAATATTAGATCTCTTAATTATTATCAAGAATCTTTATTGATTCTTTACATAATGTAATTGTATTGCCATGTCTTATAAGACCCATTGCATACAGATCATTCAAGAACATTCATTCAACTATAACTATACAATGGTAGAGATAGAACAGAAGCATTAATAAATAACACAAGCAGTACAGAGAATAGAATGTAAATCAAAATAAAGATACTTATAACTAAGAGTAGAACTTATTTGTTGAATTTATAATAGAAATAAAAATATCAGGGAATCATTGATAAAGCTGTTAATCTAGTTCACTGAATTCGATGGATTATTTTTATATTACTTTTTCATTTGATATATAAACATAAAAAATTGTTGAAAATTCTTGAATGGCAAATTTAACACTTAGTTATTCGTGTGATAGCCATTTAGCATTGGTGTAATGCTTCCTCAGACAAGGTTGGACGTCCACTGAAACAGATTTTTCAGTACGGTAGACCGCAAAAGCAAACCTTCAACCGTGTCGGAGGAAGCATTACACAAATGCGAGATAGCCTTCACACGAATCAGTATAAAATTCACCAGTAAAGTGTTTTCAACAGTTATTTATGTTCAGGTTTACTGAAAACCCAGATTCAGTGGATCTTGAACCGGGTCTGAGAAAGCATTATACCAATGCGAAATAGAAATCACACGAATAGGTGTTAAATTTACCAGTAAAGTATTTTAACAATTATTTATGTTCACTTAATTCAAGAATATAACTCAAGATACAATATAAAATTAGACAAAAAGGTTAATTTTTTCGGAGGATGAAGCCCACATAGGTCTGACACCTGTGCGTGGGTAATGAATTGGATGATGGTTATTGATGAGCACACCACTAATAATAATTGATATTTTCAATCTCTTCCAAAACTCCTCAAGTTCACCAACTAAACCATTGAATACGAACAAGTTTCAAAAGACTTCGAAGATTTTTCATAAAGACAAATTAACTGGAAATAAAGAACACATTAAATTTTACAACTGTATTGGATTTTCCATGATAAAGCTTCAAAAGATTTTAAATTTGAATAAAACTGTACAAACAGCATACTAGAGACCATTTATCTAGAATATTTACAGCCATCTTTATCTGATATCCAATCTCGATCGTATCTTGTTAGATTAGCCGTCGCGACAGCGACTATGATATCCCGTTATGTGCTGACATCTTTGGTCACATCTTTGTATATATGGTGCTATATCCTGCTATATACTCGTAGTTGCTATTCCCTTCTAATGGAAACTGTTCCCCTGTTGTGTACTGTGACACTTTCCATAGAAATAAACATAAATTACAAACAATTTTACCGTTTAGTACGGAACACCTGCTGTGTTGCATGTTTCTTATTTTATGATTATCTATACTCTTAGATTTCAGCACAGTTTTATTCAACTTAGATTGCATTTTTGGTTAGGGTGCGCAGTGCTTGGTAACCATAATATGGAGTAGAAATATATTACAATTTTCTTTAATGCAGAAAAGTTATTAAAAATTATTTAACGTAATTTAAAGTCATTTAACGCAGTTGTCAATGTCGGCAGTATGTCTTTGGCATAATTTATAGCATTAAGAAGAATATCGAAATAATTAATTGTTAATTATCTTGTTGGAAATATGACTAAATATGACTTTTTGAAATATGATGGATATATGATTCCTGTAATAAGTTGAAAATTATATACAGTACAACCATTACAACCATTGTACTACCATTATTCAAAGATGTTATAATACTTCGATTTTTTCAAATTTGAGACCAAACTTAGCACTGGACAGAAAATGTTACTCTTGCCTTTTTTCAAGAAAACAAAATTTTCAAGAATTTAATCAATGTGAATTGTTTGTGAGGAAAAATATATCTTGATAACCAGAATAACGTTTTAAATTTGACTTTCAGGTTAGACATGTTAAAGGGAATAGTTTCCAATGGGGATCTAAAATTCTTCAATAAAGTTATTCCTATAACCACAAAGAGATTTCAGGGTTTATTTCACATCAAATTTTCAAAGAATCTGGAATGAATCAATCTCATCAATCACCATCATCCAACTCGTTACCCACGCACAGGTCTCAGACCTATGTGGGCTTCATCCTCAAAAAAAAAATTGAAATAATTGGAAATGATTTCAATAACCTCCAGAAAGCAGAGTTCATACTCAGTTACTTGCCAATTACTTCAATAATCACAAAAAATGGAAGTTTAATCTAAAAAAATTCAAAGATGGAGTTTAGAATTTATATCCAGTTATAGGATGATTTTACAGGATGATTTTGATAATATCCAGGAGAAATTCCAAGATTTATTTTCACATAATATAGTTAAAGGATCTAGGATTTGGAAAAAGGATTTATATTATGTTAATTATTGAAAATGATTTCAATATCCAAAAAGGGACTTCGGAATTTATATTCGGTTGATTTATTTATTTATGTGACTAATTTACAACGAATGTCAAGTCAAAAACTGCTCCCTTCACAAATTTTGAATATGCTACATTGTCCAAAACATTGAGGTTAACACAGACTAAAAATTTAAGATTTCCTAAAAACCTACTCAAAAAATAATGAATCTTTTCACTAAACCACTATTAATTCAAAAGTTTTCTTGAAACGAAACACTAAAAACTGTTTAAAATAGTTTATAATATTAAATTTTTATAAAAGCTTTTGAGCCGAAAAATATTATTTTGTTGCTATGGTGATTAACACAACAATGATTGACAATGATTTCAATAATCTCAGAGAAAATTAAGGTTCCTATTCAGTTAGATACACTAAGAATCTCATTTATTTACTTATTTATCAATTAATTAATTTTTTTAGTCATTTATTTATTGCATCAATCTTCCTTAAATCAACTTGTATCTATGGTTCTTCTTAAAAACGCTTCATTAAAAATAAACTATCCTGTTGAATTTTCAAAGTCGTATTATAATGAAAATATCTAGAAGTTTTTAACAAGTTTCTCCTCGCTTAAAAGCATCTGTGAAAAAATGAAAAGATGAATGGTTTGTGCTGTGACAATCAGAAACTTTACGACTGTAGAAAGAGATGATTGTGAGAGATATTTGTTGAGATTGTTGTTTTTTCGACATTTACAAGGTCTCTATCGTCGTCTCAGACGAATGAAGAAAGTTCAATTTGATCAAAATGAAGAAAAAAAAACAACACAGACTATGAACTCCCCGCACACTTTCTCTGTCTGAAGAAATTTATGAAACACTGTCTGGAGAAATTCATAGAATAAGTTCTCGAATAGCTCTACTATATAAGTCTACTAAGTGTAGCTCTAACTATACAGCTCTAGTAATTGTAAGAGGAACAAGTTTTGAACGTATTGTTTTAATCATGTTTTACCGTTTAAGAATTTCGTTGTAAAGACTCTATGGTGGTTGTAATGTGATAAGATGATAGATAGTTCAGACTAGGCCCGGTATATTGTTACTTTTGTTTTATGTTACTTTACGTTTTATGTTAACTTTTGATGATACTATCCTGAGTATAAACCTGCTCTGCGGTTTGAACTATTCACCTCCACTATGTAGGATATTTCTTTAGAAATTGATACATAAAATTCAAAACAAAAACTAGTAAAGATGGAGAATTTATGGCGAATAATGGGGAATATCTGTGAAGTGTATTACTAGTAGTTCTGTGAACAGTAGACCTCACGCCCAACATTAAGTACTTGCACAGAGGAACATAATCCATGTACTCAATGATAATCACCATCGCAAACACAGTCATCAGACCTAACCCTTGATTCAATTCGCGTAGTCTATTTCATGTCTGTTTTTCACAAAAGGTCACTCTGTATCACAACAACAAGGCTGTGTTTTCTATTTGCAAGACAGCTGATTGCTCATTTTAGATGTCTGAGGAATGAGTTTATGAAACAATAGTAATTCATTAGCTGACGCCGAAAGCCAAGCTTAGGATGTTTATAAATAATATAATGATTGTATTGTTAACATGAAATGGAAAATAAAACATTAATACTACTACTAGTAATTCAATTAGTATATCATTTACTTCGTAATCATTTGTTACTTGAATTGATTGATTGAAATTGTTACTTGAATACTTGATTGAAATATTAGAAATGCTTTGTTTCTCTCAAAAAAATATGTTATTCTTAGGAATGAGATTTATTCATATGAATAAGGCTCAACGAGATGAACAAGGGGACCCGGGGGCTATCTATGAATCTGATTTCAATTGCATGTGATGGAGAAGCTTATTTTAGAAATCATATGTTCCCTATAGAAGAATGCCTAAGAGCCTTACTTTTCTCCACTTTTAAATATCCTTTGAATGCAAGCAAATTTGAAAATCCTTACACATATATCGCTGGGCATCCCATAAAGGAGGATCCATGCAAAATTTAATTGAATTTGGTCCTTTTTAGTCGTAAATGCGTTACAGACAGACAAATGCGAAACGGTCGAATTGAAACAGAGACCTCACTTCGTCCGGTCAGAGATTTCTCAGTATTTAGTCACAATAACACTTTCATTACTGCTTTCGTAAGTTTTATTTTGTAATTTAGATTCGTTTGAATAATATCGTTAACCGTCCAGTCCAATTATAGTAAAATTGTGGATGATTTTAGCACTGTGGTGATTTTCGATTTTGTAAGTTATTGGTTTATTTTGTAAGATAGATTATTTTGAATGATATCTCTAACCGTTCTTCTGTCAAATTTCAAGATTATAGTTGAGTTTCGCACTAAAGTTCAGAAAACACTTCTTGAAACTTTATCCCACAAAACTTGGAACAAATCTTAAAAGATGGTAATAAATCTCGAATCCTTACTTCAATACTCTCAATTCTATCAAACTTTCAAGTTTCAAACTATTGATTCCAATATCTATAGACAATTTCCACCATTAACGAATCATAATATTTTCCAAAATATAATATAGAAACATCTAAGACCACAGTCTGAAAATCATACTTGTTTTTTAGAACTCTATTCGAACAAAACTTGAAACAAATCATAATATTTTCTAAAATAACATGGGAACGTTTCTACTATCAAATATGTAAGGAATGACTGGAAATCAAACTAGTTTTTTAAAACTCTATTTCAACAAAACTTAAAACAAACCATCATATTTTCTAAAATACGATAGAAACGTTTCTGCTATCAAATATGAAGAAAATGATTGGAAATCAGACTTGTTTTTTAAACTTTAATCCAACAAAACTTAATACAAACCATAATATTTTTTCAAAATAAGATAACAACGCTTCTACTACCACTACTACGCTTTGAAGCCATATCTAGGCTTCAGGGCTAATGCCCACTTCAATCCCTACTTTCATGTTGTGGAACTACAAATCTCAGGGCAAGATATCTCAGTTTTATCTCCAGTACGCTTTACACAGTAAATAAAGTGGATTTCGACATGAATCCCCAAAATAGCGCAATCCGTCACGGGCTTAAGCTAAGTACTCAAACTAAGTAGGGAACGATATAAAATGAGTATATTGTAAGCATTAAGTGAGAAAGGGAACGATTTCGCTAAGTACATCTGAGGGATATAACTTTATTCCTGACACGTTTATTTCTCTTCCCTCTTTCCCTAAAACAGTTTTCCCTCCTACAAAATTACGACAATTTCACTTTTGTCGAGAAGTTTTATTTCGACTGGCCAGATTTTATGACATCGAAAACACAACGACTGAATTCTTGGCTAATGGAAAATCAGTATCCGCGAAAGTTTAGGACTTCGTGTCAAAATATTCAGCTCAGTTTCTCTCCTGGAACTCCGATCATTTCCCGGGTAGTAAATATTTTACGCGATCGCGGAACAAAATGGCGTCCCTGTGCGATGTTACAGGGTGTGTTAAAAGTAGGGCTACGAAACACAAAATCTAAAATGCATTAGGTTAGTCGTAAAGTGAAATGCATACCTGATCCATCATGGCTTCCACGCATAGCTCGGATAACGGAGTGGGTGACAGGGCTTGATCTACCTCTCCACAACCTTCAGTCGATAACAATTTGTCTTCCACAGGCTTCTCGACAGGCGACGTAGGAAATTCCAACGTGGAAGATTGCAACTCCAGGTCGTCACTTAAATCATCCTTTTTCGAGTTATTTCCAGAAAACGTCGACGTTTTTGAGGATTGCAACTTCTGTTCGTCAATTAAATCATCCTTTTTCAAGTCATTTCCAAAAAACGTCGACGTTTTTGAAGATTGCAACTTCTGTTCGTCACTTGAATCATCCTTTATTGAGTTATTTCCAAAAAACGTCGACGTTTTTGATGATTGCAACGTCTGTTCGTCACTTGAATCATCTTTTTTTGAGCTATTTTCAAAAGACTTCGAGGTTTTAGAAAATTGCGACTTCTGTTCGTCACCAGACTTAGAGTCATCCTTTTTCAAATTATTTTCAAAAGACGTCGACGTTTTCAAAGTGGACTCCTGTACCCTAGAAGGAGGCTCCACACTCTCGAACGTCTGCTCACACATTTGTCGATTGTTTGCGGGTTTCACAACCGTCGATTCAACTAAATTCGTCTCGTACACAACAGTCTCCAAATTCTCCTCCGAAAGACTCAGTCTAACATTAGAATTAACACTATCACTCACAACAAACGACGTATCTGTAGTCAAACTCATAAAACTGCCACACCTTGTCTTTAATCCACCCTTATTTTGCAAGTTTTTCTTCATCACAAACAGCGACGTCAAATCTGATACACTTTGAGATTTTTCCTGTGCTTTTTTAGTAGGTTGAACCAAAAAGTTTTCCAACTCCATGTACACAGGATTATCAAACTCAGTTTTTGTTTCTTCATTAGTTGCGGTTGTAATTATTACACTTTCTTTTCTGAGTACATTCTCATCAAAACTATCAAATATAACGTTCGCATATTCGGGGATATCTTCGTCGAATTGGGGCGTAATAAGACTCGTACAAAGGCGAGGCTCGTTATAATGATTACTGTCTATAACGTCACGCTTGGTAAGTGCTACCTTCTTATCCCTTTTATCACACAGGATGTCCGTGTCATTCGTTGACGAAGATTGCCACCCCGATACAATATTATTTTTCGGTGAAAAATAATCATCCGATGAAATCTTTCGTGTACGACGATTAGACGAAAACGAATTACGTTTCTCCTTCCTTAGTCGCAACTTTTCGCCGTTATTTATCGCGTGAAATTCATCTCGATGCTTCGAGCACAACGCTAACTGGTCTAACGAGCCAGACAGATGAGATTTCCGCATTCTCACATCACTTTTTCGCTTAGCGAACGTTCCATTATCGTACGTATTGCTCTCGTTACTAAAATCATCGGACGTTGTTCTTTCCATTGATGTTCCCGTGTAGACGGAGTAGCGTTTTTTCATTTCTTTTTCACTCACCAACGCGAAAGTTCCGCTTTTTTTCGGTTTTGAACCAGCACGCGTTCGAACCTCCGTATTACAATACACCCTATCATCCTCCATATCGGTTGTACTCATATCAATACTTGAAACACTTCTACGACTTTTCCCCAAATCACTCATAGACGTCTCCAAATTCGCACTTTTGGCGCTAAAATTTGAAACATTTGCACTTTTGGCGGCAAAATTGGAACTATTCTCACTTTTGGCGCCAAAATTCGCAACACTTTCACTTTTGGCGCCAAAATTTGTAACACTTGCACTTTTGGCGCCAAAATTTGTAACACTCGCACTTTTGGCGCCAAAACTCTGTACATTTGCACTTTTTGCACCAATCTTACTTTTGGCGCCCAAATTTGAAACATTTGAACTACTTCCAAACGTTGTCAACCGATCACCCACAACTTGATTCTCGTATTTTTCATCATTCACACAATAGGAGAATCTTCTTGAAACATAGGAAGGATGTGGAGTACTTTTATGCTCAATTATGCTCCTATAAGAATCATAATCTGATGACACATCTTCACGATATTTAATTTCCTTATTTGTATTTCCTTCTTCACGTTCACTTCTCTTCTTCTTTTTCTGTTGTTGTTCCACAACTTTATCACTTTTCCTATTATCCCCCGATACATCGTGTGTTAATCTACTCACGAATTTTCCACCCACAATTTGATTCTCATATTGTTCCCCTTCTATACTGGACGACCTACTAACAAAATCATCCTCATTCCTTCTTGGTCTTCTGTTTTGATCTCTACCAAAATCCCTCACCGAGCTCCTATCACTCATTTCAGATCGATCATCAAGATTCCTCATCATTTCACTCACCTCATGGTTCTCATACACCTCACCATCTGGACTAAACGAGCGTAAATTCTTCCTTTCCCTCACACCCTCCTGCCCTGTCCTACTCCTCACTGAACCATCCTTTTTCGAATTGACCACTCGGTACGCACTCTTATTCAATCCTGACACAGAATGATTTTCATACTCCTCACCAGCTGCCTCACGAAATCTGGACATCACTTTTCTTCTCACTCCAACCTTATTATCAAGGGTACCCACTGAAGACGAAGATGTGTAGATACACTCTTCAACATCACGTTTCACAAATTGCTTACCATTTTTCCTCCCAGGTTCAAAATCCAGTGTTGACGATGAATCAAAATCAAAGTCTATATCCTTATCTTCAGCATAACTTCGTTGTTTACCTCTCCTCACATCCATTTTAGTACTAGTTGTTTCAAGATGTTTATCACTACTTCCTTTGGACTTTGATCTAACCTCAGTGTTGCAGTACCATCTATCCTCGTCTTCCTCCATGTTGTCCACATCTAATTCTCCTTTTTCTACAAAATCTTTTGATCTCCACAACTCAGATTCTCGGGGGCTGTTTCCACCTGAAGACCGGTTCACATCAGCTGTAGATCCCAATTTTTTTCCATTCATAAACTTTCCACTCCCAACTTCGTTCTCATATTGTTCCCCTTCTACACTGGACAACCTTCTTTGTCCATCACTCACAGAACTCTTTGAAGGGGTTCTCCAAAGTTGTTGCACATTTTTAGAAGATTGTTGAAAATTTTGAGAAGACTTGTTCACATTTGCAATATTATCTCCAAATGTCTCATTATTCACAGAACTTAATGATCTACCCGGCCCTTTCACAAGTGACGATCCAATATTGTTCCCATTTATTGGAGAGCTGGATTTATTTCCATCTCTTACACTTCCAACACTACTCCCTCCTGTTGATCTTAACTTGTCTGCTACACTTCCAGGGATGCTGTTTCCTCCTACAGATGAAGATCTAGCCTCGTTTACTTCAGTTATAGGAATTTTACCTTCAGAAACTTTTGAAGATGATCTCCAAGGGTTTATCCTGAGACTGTTTCCATCTACCAACGATCGGTCATTGAGTTCTTCACTTCCAGGAATAATGTTTTTTCCTGTAGATGAAGATCTAACCTTGTTCTCTTCACTTTTAGGGATATTCCTCTCAATCGAAGAACTGTTCGAAGATGATCTCCAAGGGTTGGCACCAACTACCAAAGATCTAGCTTTGTTTTCAACCACCGCACTTCCAGGATTGCTTCTTCCTGTGGATTTATTTTCAGGATCAACACTTTTAGCACGAGAAGATCCAGTAGATGTTACCACAAGTGAAGACATCGACTTCCGACGTTGTTCTCCATCATCGGAGGCGTTAGCAGCTGCATCTCCCGGCAGCCCCAAGCTGCAGCAAGGGTTGTAGTTGGCCCACGACGTTGATCTGTTTGTTAACCGTAACCAGGGTTCGATAACTGCCGAACGCAACTTGCTGCCACCGCGAGTGACCGCGATCTGCTGCTCGGAGCCTTCTTCCATCAACTAGCACGCACTACGGAGGTCGCCACTAGACTGAACTGCAGCTATCGCTCTTCAGCCGGCAGCGGCAATTCTTGTCCGACTTCTCTCCCAAAGAAACCGGTGCTACTTTCCTCTATCACACTCAATCACATCTACCTTCTCACTCTTCTCTGTATCATTCGTTTCTTTCTATTTCTTTGCTTCCTTTCTCCTTTCTTCATACCTTCTCTCACTTCTCTGCAGCATTCGTTTCTTTTTTCTCTTTCTGTTGCTCTTCTCACCTATTCTCCCTTCTCATGATCATTCGTTCCTTTCTCCTGCTCTTCTAATATTCTCTCTCTTCTCTGTACTATTCGTTTCTTTCTCATTCTTATCCTGCTCTTCTCACATTCTCTCACTTCTTTGCATCATCTGTTCCTTCTCTTTCTTCTCACCCTTTTTCCTGCTGTTCACACCTTTTCACTCTTCTCTGCATTATCTGCTTCTGTCTCTTCCTTTCCTCCCTTTTTCCTGCTCTTTGCACCCATTCTCACTTCTCTGCATCATCTCTTTCTTTCTCTTCAATTTCTGCCTTTCTCCTGTTCTTCACACCCTTCCTCTCTGCTCTGCATCATTCGTATCTTTCTCTGTCTTTCTACCCTTCTTCGCCCTTCACGGATTTTCTCTCTTCTCTTTACCATTCGTTCCTTTTTCCACTTTCTCCTGCTTTCCTAATCTTGTCTAACTTTTCTGCATCATCCATTCCTTTTTCTGTCTTTTCTCCCTTTCTTCAGCCGTTTCTTTCTCTTTGCACCACTCGTTTCTCTCTCCTCATCTTTTCTAATTCTCTTCTGTCCTATTTTTCTCTATTTCTCTGTCTTACCTTTATCTTTCTCTTCCCCCTCATCACCCACCTAGTACATCTTTCTTTTTCATCTCTCCTGCGTCTTATTAGTAAATATTTCTTCTCTCTCTTCCTCATTTCAACACTGTTCCTCATCACGTTCTCTCCTTTCACGGTTCCCTTTCTCTTTTTCAGCTCTTCCTATTCTCTCTTTTTAGGGTAGAGTGGTAGAGAGAGCCTGAGTTTTTCTTTCTCCTACTCTTCTAATCTTCTCTCCCTTCTCTGGCCTTGAACTCCCCCTTAATTAAGGCTATTTATCAATCAATCATGGTTTATTCATTCATTTTTCTTATCCTTCTCTTCTTTTCCAAAACTAATTGCAATTGACTCTCATTTCAAGCGAAATTGAAATAATACTGCAATTTTTTATGTCCTGTATTGTAAAACCTGCTGTAAAATCACTTTCCGGTGGTTGGGAATCCACCTAAAACTGTAGGTCCAGCTCAACAATCACCATAATCCAACTCATTACCCACGCACAGTTCTTAAACCTATGTGGGCTTCATCCTCAAAAAAAAATTTCTGTACCACTGGGGATCAGAGGCTCAGAGGAAATTGTAAAATAGTAATAATAAATATAAAAAAATTGATTAATAAATTCCTTCTATATTTTTTCTTCCTTCTACATATTGATCCTATTGAAGCACAAGCTACTATACTCCCTCCCTACATCTCTACAATGTAATATACATTTTTTTGGAGGATAAAGCCCACATAGGTCTGAGACCTGTGCGTGGGTACGTGTTGTATGATGAAACCTGTGTGTGGGTAATGAATTGGATGATAGTGATTGATGAGTTTGACCTACAGTTTTAGGTGGGTTCCGAACCACCAGGAAGTGATTCTACAGTAGAGAACAGAGTCTTTTTTGCTGCCAATCTAATCGGTCACCATTACAAAGACGGCCCAGGAGTTTCGTAGCTTATCTCTGATTGAACAGATACCTGCTATGGCAATCGGCTATCGGTAAGGAAGAAGATGTGAGACGAAGAAAAAAGAGAAGAAGGTGGTGATGATGATGATGATGAAGAAGAAGAAGGAGGTGGTGGAGGAGAAGAAGAAGGAGGTGGTGGAGAAGAAGAATAAGAATAAGAAAAAGTAGGTGAAGAAATATAAAAAGAATAAGAAAAGGAAAAAGAGGTATTTTGTAAATGGAATCAATGAATACAAACGAGAATTACGTTTGTATTCAAAGATGGATTGGAATGAGAAAATAATATTAGTTGAGACAGATGGTATAGCAACGCGATCACCAATCCAGCTTGAAGGGAGTTTTCAGTGTACAGTTCATGGACTAGCTTTTAATTAGTGCAATGCAGCACTTGAAAACTGTAATTAGGTATTACGTCAGCGAATCAGGTTCACAGCTGTACTGGCAATCTTTGCATAATAACTTGCAGTTGCAAATAAAGAGTGAAGCTCCAGTTGAATTCAATTAGAGTCTACAGTCACAGTTAGTATTTTATCCTTCTTTATACTTACGGTAATTATTTAGAATATTGTCCACTGAAAATTCAAATTTCACTATCATTGCTGCATAGAAATGTCTCTCAATTTTTACTTTCTCAAGTCATTTCCTAAAATGCTATAAAAATACTATCAAAAAATGTTGAATTTAAAGTAACAAAATTTATTAATTTCGAAATCCTCTAAGTGCTATTAAATTATACTGAAGACTACCGCAATGGCGGATATTGATGACAGAATTGAATAGCTGATGGAAATCTATGAATGCTACTGTACAAAAATACATCAGTTACCGCCGGGAATCGAACCGCGGACCTCCCAATTGCCTTGGTGCGTCTTAACCACTATACTACAGTGAACCTTCGAATTTAAAGTCAATTCCTGAATAGTGCTTTGAAAATTCCAATAAAAAATCAATGTTGTAACTCTAAACAAATATTTTTCAATGTCAATATTTAGAAATTGAAGTTCTAAATATTTAAATATTCACGCATACTCGTGAGGATTATTCAAACTTATTATTTATGTTTGGAGAATCCCTTCGCCTGTTTTTTTTTCAAATTATTTATTTATTTATCAATTTATTTATTCATTCATTCATATTCATTTATTCATTTAATGTTTGTTTATTTATTTATTCATTTATTCATTAATTTATTTATTCATTTATTCATTTATTCATTTATTCATTCAATGTTTGTTTGTTTATTTATCCATTTATTTATATATTTATTTATTTATTTATTTATTCATTTATTCATTTATTCATTTATTCATTTATTCATTTATTCATTTATTCATTTATTCATTTATTCATTTATTCATTTATTCATTTATTCATTTATTCATTTATTCATTTATTCATTTATTCATTTATTCATTTATTCATTTATTCATTTATTCATTTATTCATTTATTCATTTATTCATTTATTCATTTATTCATTTATTCATTTATTCATTTATTCATTTATTCATTTATTCATTTATTCATTTATTCATTTATTCATTTAATCATTTATTCATTTATTCATTTATTCATTCAATGTTTGTTTGTTTATTTATCCATTTATTTATATATTTATTTATTTATTTATTTATTTATTTATTCATTTATTCATTTATTCATTTATTAATTCATTCATTTATTCATTTATTAATTTATTCATTTATTCATTTATTCATTTATTAATTCATTCATTTATTCATTTATCCATTTATTCATTTGCCCTTTTATTCATTTGTTTTTTATTCATTTATTCATCAAATTCATTTGTTAATTTATTAATTTATTCCTTTATTCATTTATCCATTTATTCATATTCATTTATTCATTCAATGTTTGTTTGTTTATTTATCCATTTATTTATATATATATTTATTTATTCATTTATTTATTTATTCATTTATTCATTCATTCATTTATTCATCAAATTCATTTGTTAATTTATTAATTTATTCCTTTATTCATTTATCCATTTATTCATTTGTCCTTTTATTCATCTAATTCATTTATTCATTTGTTAATTTATTAATTCATTCATTCATCTATTCATTTATTGTGACAAAATAGCAATGAACATGAAGATGCATCAAACCCCAAAGTCCGAAACTGCTCTTTTTACAAATTTTGAATATACTATATTTAGTGAGTTTTCCTTATTTAGTTGATCCATTGATTCTACACATTTGTACATATACTTAATTATTGGTACCACGACTAGGTGGTCCACTTATCCAGTAGAACTTGTTTGCTAGCATTACCAATCCTCGCATCCACTTCATAATTCGAACAATTCTTGCAACGTGATTAGCAATCCACAGATAATTCGCACCCATTTTGCAGAATCTCATCTTTTCTACGCTGGCAATCAATATTAAAAAACACACCAGTGCCTTCTAGATAGGAAACCGATAACACTGTTCGTGCTATTCCGAAGTAGGTTGCTTATTACCTGTTTGGTTTTTATTCAGTACTGCTGGTAAAGCTATGTGGGAAAGACGAGACGACAAAAAAAAAACAGAATAGGAGATTGCAAAATGAAGAATAAAGTATGAGGTGAAAGGGATGCATGAGAGGGGATTACAAGAGGTAGTTGCTCTCTATTGAGATAAAAAATAAATAAACAAAGATCTGTAAAGCCGCGTCTCCACTAACCGAACATGCTCGGCGAACAGTGTTCGCTGGAATCAGCTGATGTCGCCGAACATTTTTTGGAGATGGTTTGGTGTGGACGCCTTCTCGAACATTATGATCGGTCGACACTGTTCGCTCACAGACCGAACATTTCAATTGAACTCACGAACATGTTCGGTGACCCATATGTTTAATGTTTGCCCGTTTTTTGTATTAAAGCTTATAAGCAGACATGTTCGGCAGACATGTTCGGTTGGTGGAGGTGGTGACCAATTAGATTGCAAATACACTGTTCTCTGCTGTAAAATCACTTCCCGGTGGCTCGGAACCCATCTTAAACTAAAACTGTGGAAAGTAATAACCGTGAGCAATAGCAGGTGTTTGTTCAGTTAGATAAGATAAGCTACGAACTCATGGGCCCTCTCTATAATGGTGATCGATTAAGAGAGATAAGTCTGTTGAATAGTGTATGGGTCTGGTCTGTATGGTAACCGTATAAAAATTACCAGCGAAATGTTCTTTGCTACAAAATTATTTCTTGGTGGTTCGGAACCCATCTAAAACTGTAGGTCCAAATCATCAACCACCAACATCAAACACATTATGAGAACTATAAAATTAGTTATCGGTGGTGCGGAACCCACCTAAACCTGTAGGTCCATCTCATCAATCACCATCATCCAATTCATTACTCAAACACAGGTATCATACCTATGTGGGCTTCATCCTTCAAAAAAGAAAGAAAAAAGAAGAAAAAAAGAAAACTTCTTCTGTTTCTATTTCTTTTCTTCTTGCATTTTATTATTATTCTTCTTCTTTTTCGACTCCTACTTTTTCTTCATCCTCTTCTCCTGTCTTCTTCGTATCACCTTCTTCTTCCTCTACCCGCGCCATTTTCTATTTCTTCTTCCTCATTTTTATTCTCCTTTTTCTTTTTCTTTTCCTTTTTTCTTTTTCTTTTTCCTTTTCCTTTTCCTTTTCCTTCCTTTTCCTTTGTATTTTTCTTTTTCTTTTATTTTTCTATTTCTATTCCTTTTCCTTTACCTTTACCTTTACCTTTTTTTCATTTCCTTTTTCTTTTTCTTTTTCTTTTCCTTTTCCTTTTTCTTTTCCTTTTCCTTTTTCTTTTCCTTTTCCTTTTCCTTTTTCTTTTCCTTTTCCTTTTCCTTTTTCTTCCTCTTCTTCTTTTTCTTCCTCTTCTTCTTTTTCTTCTTCTTCTTCTTCTTCTTCTTCTTCTTTCAATTACCTATTTTGCACTTCTCTAATTCTTCCATCTACTTCAAAATACTATTGCTACTTGCTTATTATACGGAGGCCACAATTTAACAAGCTCAACCTAACCTCGCTAGTTCGTGAACTCTTACAAATCGAGTTCAATATTATAATGCTCTAACACAAGCAATATTCAGAACATTCTACCATAATTAACTGGACGTCACGATTTAGCAAGGTTAAGCTAAGCTTGTTAGCCTAAATACTGGCTCCGTATAATATTCAAGTTCTCCTATTTACTCACTTCTACGTCATATCTTCCTTATTTCCCAATAAGTCTTTTGCTGTTATGGTTCGGAGGACACGTTAAGCCTGTTAGGTCACGTCAGAGGCCCTAAACTTATTCAGGTGTGACCTGACAACTCTGACACCAGACCTGAGCCAGTCAGGTCACACGATATTATTATTATTGTTATTGCTATTGTTATTATTATAATAATTATTATTGCTATTGTTATTGTATTGTTTTATTATTATTACTGTCTGGCTGCAGATTACGGAATAAAATACCCCCAAACATTCAGTTGCTATTCAAAATATTCCTTCCTTATTTCAGTTTATACATAGCTGTTGCAAGAAAATCTTGATTAAAAAAATACAACAATATTAAAATATGTGAATGGTCGCATGATCTTTTGATACAAGATAAATTGTATACGCCCTATACAGAACAAACAAGAAGATCAATGATACAAAGAGCACTTCTAAGCACATTAAAAACAATTAGCATTAGTAGACCACTCATACAAGAAAATCACAGATACTACAATGCTGACATCAACCTCGAAATCATCCACATAAAAAAAAAATGGCCAGCACTAGACACATTAGAACAATATGACACAAACATGTCCAGAAAAATGTCCTTAATGACAGAGAAACTTCAAAATGTGACATAAAAATGTCCTTAATGACAGAGAAACTTCAAAATGTGATATAAAAATGTCCTTAATGACAGAGAAACTTCAAAATGTGACGTAAAAATGTCCTTAATGACAGAGAAACTTCAAAATGTGACATAAAAATTTCCTTAATGACAGAAAAACTTCAAAATGTGACATAAAAATGTCCTTAATGACAGAAAAACTTCAAAATGTGATATAAAAATGTCCTTAATGACAGAGAAACTTCAAATCGCATACCCTTTTTGATCACTCAATAGAAAAAATGGATGATCGTGCGACGACTAACATTTAAAAATCACACAAGCATCAAAACATCTTCTAGAACCAAGGACAGGATTAACGGATTAACACACAAGTTCAAGATCAGATTTCACCGATATTTTCTCACGAGAAAGATTGCCATTCCCCAACTTCCCCACAAAACACACAAATATCCTAATAAGAGACTTCCGATCACGCAATATTACCTGGAAAAACTCTTAACTAATTAGTCATGTTTGATACGGGAATAATCATCAGGCATTTTAGGTATTATTAAAGGCATTAATAGGCAGTTTAGGCATAATTAAGCATTACTAAAAATGAATTACTGAATAGCGGTTAGTGTAATTGATTCGATCGTGACTTACAGTAATTATCTATCTACGTTCGAAGACAGGATAGCAACAAGAACTTTCACTAGAAGTTATTCCACTTTGGATTCAAACATTCAGTCTAATAATGTTCTCATAGAAAATCGAGTTTCAAGACTTTGTTTATTTCTACATTTGATGAGTAAGTTGTCTGAATGACTACTAGAACAAATCTGATTAAAGAGAAAATACAGCGGATTTGAAATATCAAGCGATTAGAAGTTTAGCTTAAAATTTATTCTTGAATATTGTTTATATTCGAACATCACCCGACAACAAAAAAATGGAGAAATACTAATCAAAAAATGTCAAATATCATAAGAAATATTACACTTAGAAATTGAATACAATTAAAAGCCTGTTGGCTTCAATATTTGATAGTAACTAAATACAGGAGCTTTTTGGAGGCAATAGGTATTCACCTAAAACTTGCTTTCATAACAACATAGTCTAATTTCATCGATGCAGCAAATCGATAATACAGAAGAATATACAGACGCACTTCCTGCTTGTAGCTCATTCCTGAATTTGAATGCTTCTTGCAGCAGGCATTAGGTCTCGTTATTATTACTTCATCATTTAAATTGTTTTACAAATTTATTTTGAAAATCTGAATTATTTTGTATTAAGTTGAAGAAAAATATGTTTTCATAGAAATTATCCCAAGGAATGTAAAACCAGACGCAATCCGAGAGGGGGTACATCCTTCCCAACATTTTCAAAAAAATACTAGAAAAGTTAAAACTGTGATGTTTTCCATGACGAAATACTCAATGAACAATCTAATATTAAAACTGACACTGTATTTCACTTTTAAATAATGTTTTACTCATATATATTTGAGATGCTTGAGGAATGCATTTCACAATGACAATGGAAATGTGGAAAGATGAGAGATCAACAAAGCATAACCCCTGGCGGCAGGCTGACGAAGCTTCTTTTCAGAAGTGAAATGCATTCCTCAAGCATCTCAAATATATGTGAGTAAAACATTATTTAAAAGTGAAATACAGTGTCAGTTTTAATATTAGAAGTTAAAACTATATCTGTGTCTTAAGACTTAAGGCAAGCGACAATCTTTTTCTAATCTTATTCTAATCTAATAAGCGACAATCATTTTCTTTGATATGCCCAGAAATATCTTCTTAGTTTAAATCCACCACCTAAAAAATTCATTTGAGCGAATTCGCCCCGAAAAATTGTCCAAATTCGCCCCCGCCTACAACTATTAGTGAATCACTATCCTAGAAACGTTGCAAACACTAAAAAACGATTCCAAGATCAGTAATGATTCACAATCAATCTTCCTCATCTAAATTGCACTGCCAGTCTTCATTGAGTGAAAAGAAAGTTGAACAAATCCCTCAAGAAATTATCAAATCCAGTTCCAAGTATTTTACAACCTAACATATCTTGATTCATCCAGACACTTCCTCGTGCGAGAAGATCTATTTGCACGAATAAATACGTTCCGCAATAAATGCATCTAAATTGAATAAATTAGCAATAAAATTTAATCGGCGACAATTTCGCGTTGATTGAACTTTCTATGCAGTAGGAGCAGCACAAGCCAAGCTAATAACCATTACAAGAGGGAGATTTCCAAAGAACAGATGTTGCATCGTCTGTGATGAAATCGAGTTATAATTTGAGGAGCAGACTAATAAATCAGATAAATGTCCGTCAGAGATGTGAAATAAAAAGACTTGAAAGCTTTCCGGTTGCACTCAACAAGAAACATATAATTAAGCAAGTTTGAAGAAAGTAGTTCGTCCTTAAAGTTCATGTTAATTTAAATGATTGACTAGTTCGAGCCTCTCAACTCAACTTCAGCCCCAAGTTCAAATCTTTGAAGGATTCCGTTCGTTTGTTGGCCTATCAAGAATACAATCAGCCAAATTGGGAGGTTGAGGAGAAGTCAGGAACAATTAGTTCAACCATTTTTTATGTCAAATGACATATATGCCCCAATTTCTCAGTAAAAGCAAATAGAGATCTACAAACAACTATAAGTTGAAGTATGAGTGCTAAACAGTGCTCTTAACCAACCTTTCGATTTTGTTGTAAAGCACCAAATCAATTTTCACTTAAATTATGAGCAAACGTGATGAAAAGATATGATCAGCATGCATACGTTGTAAATCATACCTTATAAATTAGCCCTTAATAAATTTCTAAAATTCAGTCAAAGCATGCTTGTTTAAATGTAAGATGCAGAGCATGATGGTTTGATGGTTGTCACAAGGACCTTAGAATACTAAACATACGGTTTAAAGAAATATAGAATAGGAACTGATTGATACTTCACGAGAACTTTTGGAGATGAGAACAAAAAGAAAACAATGAACTTGTCTGAACAAGAACGGAAAAGACGGGGACAAGTGCTGCGAGATTATCATCAAAGATTGAAAATGACTAAATTGTTGAATCACGGTCCTAAGTGACCAATCACGAAAATAATAATAATTATAAAATCCCAACCTCAATGCCCCTAATATAGCGCACAATTATAAACATAATAATTATTAAAACTTAGGCAACTTAACTATAAAATAATCATCAACCAGAATCCAATCGAATAATCACTTGATTTGAAACAATTCATGGATTGAGTGAAATAAAGGGCCTCGAGTCCTAACTCCGCCCCTGAAAAATGTTATTTATCTATTCATAAGAACAGTTATCGGCTTGATAAAAAGTTTCCGTTCATTTCTGCCTATTATGGCTGCTTATTTGTTCTCTAACTCGCTATCTACCTTTTACTTTTCAGTACGAGGTTAAGGACAAAATAATTGCTAAATTGTGGATATGGAGCTGGTGATAAATTAGTACGTCTAGCAGGATGAAATAAAACGATAAAGGCAATTCTTGACTTGCCAACCAGACTGGAACCACACTCAACGACGGTACGAATGCACACTTGGATAAGGAAGGCCAAGGTAAAAGTTTATTTTCTTCAGCCTACATGCTCATGGAACGGAATACTAGAAGAAACTCTTATAATACATGTGATTACAAGGAAAACTGCGGATTTCGAAGTTCAATTGTGGAGGAGAATTGTTCTGATTTCGTTAGAAACATTCATAGAGTGTTATGGGAACAGCTGATCGCAGTGCCTAAAATTGTGGACAACGTAGTGAACTATTGATGAAATATTCGTTTATCTACGACCTTGTCATAATGTATACATTACAGTTTCACAATTGATGCCAAAACAGCTGTCTTTTCGAAATGCTTTTTGAAACCCGTTGGATAATGAGCTCATTATAGTACAGGTTCTACATTATAACACGGGTTCTGGACCAATCAGAAGCATTTTTGATGGAATCAATATCGTAATTCAATATTGTGAAACTATTAGCTGATTTGATCAAACTGCTACACCAGCTGCTTTAACCTAACAATCTACTATAACTTCTCGTATTTGAGATGAGAGGTTAGGTATCTCTGACAGTCACAGGTGAAATGAAATTGTTTTAATTAAATGTATACTAGTGGTCGTAGATAAAATAGTGTATGCAACGATTTTATTTGGCCATTAAAGCACTCGTGAGATATTTATAACACTCGCATTCGCTCGTGTTATAACTTACATCCAACTCGTGCCTTAATAAGGGTCAAAATAAAATCGTTGCATAAACTACTATTATATTTTTTTACATAGGTTCGAGACCTATATGGGCTTAATCCTCCGAGAAAAAGAAAAAAAAATGAGAATGATTAAAAATATATTGAATATGTGCATAAGGAAAGGGAAAAGAACAGAACTATAGAGGTAGAGTGAGTGATATGAATAGAAAGAGAGTAAGAATGTTTAGGGTAGAAATTTATTTCTTTGGAGGATGAAGCCCACAAAGGTCTGAGACCTGTGCGTCGGAAATGAGTTGGATGATACTGATTTATAAGTTCAAACTACAGTTTTAGATGGGTTCCGAACCACCGGGAAGTGATTTTACAGCAGGGAAGTGTCTTTTTGCTGGCCAATCAAGCTGGTCACCGTTACAAACAGGACCTACGAGAACGCAGCTTTATCTGATTGAACAGATACCTGCTACGGCTCACGGCTATCACTTCCCCAGTATCTTTGTTAATCCACTATTATTGTCGAATTAAACATCTCATTTTATCAAATTATTACCTCAGAATTAGTGATACCAATAAAATACCAGAATCTTAGCTTTATAGTGGGGCGTTCTATTTCTAAAAAAAATTTCAAAGGTGGATATTTTGTATTTATTTTTGATTAAGCTATAAATATTATTGTAATTTTATTATGATTTAATAAGGTTTCTTTAACCTGTAAATGATAGGGTTTTGTATATTAACTTTTTTTGAGGATAAAGCCCATGTAGGTCTGAGGCCTGTGCGTGAGTAATGCGATGATGGTGATTGATGAGTTGAACCTACAGTTTTAGATGGATTCCGAACCACCGAGAAGTAATTTTATGGCAGAGAACAGTCATTTTTGCTGGCCATTCTTATACTGTTACCACAAATACCAGACTCCTACACTATTCAACAGACTTGTCTCTCTAAATGAATCACCCTTACAAAGTGGGCCCAGGAGTTTGTGGCTTATCTTATCTGTCTGTAAAAGCACCTGCCATGGCTCACGGTTATTACTTCCCATATTATTGTAATTGCATTATGACTTATAAAGTTCTATTTGGTAAATGATGTGATATGGTACAAAAACTAAAGTAGGCCTGTATGAAAAATATGTTGTTTTTTTTAAATCATTTTGTAAATAATTTGTTCATTTATCCAATTCCTATCGACCTAAACAACTGAAATAGCTATTTGTGTAACTAGAGTGCAAAATAGCGTTTTTCTGCATCGAGAGAAACAGTTTTTTTCACGAGCCAAAGGCGAGTGAAAAAAGTTTCTCGAGTGCAGAAACAATACTTTGCACTCGTATTACACATTAAATTTTTCCTACAGTAATGTATAAAGTAATTTAAAGAGAACAAAACAGGACATACATAACCTGACAATTCCTCACATAACCTATCTTCGAATCAAATCGATTTCAACAACAACAACTACAACAACTATTTCACAGCTGAAGCAGAGTAGCCAACCTATTTTTGAATGCAGAATAGGGAACCTGCGTATTACATGCTCACTATTTTGTGTTGTTAGGTTGCAAATTTGGAGTGCGGAAAAGTACATTCCCGCACTGCAATTTACTTTCCCGCACTGGTGCAGGAATAGACTATTTTGCGTGCTACAGTTAGTGCAAAAATAGGCACTTTTTCGGGTCACTGTAGGAAAAAAATATTACGTTGATAAAGCTATTGTGTAAGCCGACAAGAGTTCCTTTCAGATTAATTTTGAGCTTCAACTCATAACACTGTTTTCAACACTATTCATGGTAACTAGAACTGGTGTAAAATATTGGTAACAAGTTCATGAAAATACTCTTATTTCTTCATAAATATATCTTATTTCATCAAATTATCACCACAGAGCACAGAAATATTGTTACCAATAAATAACAGGCTCAGGGGCGTATTAAAGGGGGGGGGGTTCCCGGGTCCAGACCTGCCCCCCCCATTTGAGATAACTAAGCACTAGATAGAATGCTTTTTTGCTGTAGGAAAGGTTCTTGAGAATAATTCTATACCAGTGATCAGTGGTAGTTTTGATATGTGCTGTTTCAACTTCATTTTTCAATACAGAGACAATATAATTTTTTTCAGACAACACTATTATTATCAATCCATGAATTGTATTTCGAATCAAAGCCCAACCATTTCACATACAATTTATTACCTTTCTTCTCTAGTACCCTCTCAATAAGATACACATCAGGGTACTTGGTTTCTTCATTTCATACTCATAGAATGCACCCTTTTAATGTACTGTTGTCTCCACCTATTCCCCTCAGCTTTCATCTCACACGGGATGGGTGTCGAAAAATATGTTTTCTTTTTAATAACAGGGAGTTTGGAAATTGCAAAATGGGGTTTGCAACTTTTTAACATCATAAAAAAAACATTAGTATATGTATTGTGTAATAAGTAGTACAGTATAATAATTATTAATAAATTGAATTAGGTTGAAATTGGTGAACTACGGCTGCTGTGATACTTGCTGTAGTTACATAGTGAATAAAAGTTTTAGAATTTGATTGCCGGTGGGGGGGGGGGTAGTCAAGGAGTGCTGTATGTAGTAGGTGGGACCCCCCCTTGAAAAATTTCTGAATACGCTTATGAACAGACTCAAACACTATCCAACAGACTTGTCTCCAACTCATTTTCCAAAGTCTTAACACGAAATCCTCCAATAAAAATAAAAAATAGAATACAAATAACGCTCACCTTTCCAGCGATAACAGCCTGTACTGTGAGCACCTGAGCAGGCTTGTGGTACTCGAGGACTTCTCCGGGCAAAACATGTCCCAAGCCTGGGTCGAACCATATCAATTCACCCTGTAAACAAGAACACAACAAGAGTTAGTTTGGTCGGAAAGATTTATGTGAAAATTTATGGCGAACAAAATTGTTTTTAAAATAGAAAAAAATTACAAAAATCATTGTAGAACAAAATAGTTATTTATGTCTTAAGTTCGTACAGAGCGACTTTATCACTCGAGCTAATAAGCTTATCATACGGTAATTTTGCAAGAGTAATAGAGAAGCTTCTGCGTATACAACATTATGGGATTGCAAAATTGGAGCTTGAATTGAATCCGAATGACAGCGTAAAGATGAAAACACCTTGCTCAAATTCATGTTCAGGTAATTGGAACGGTGTCTACAAGTAGTACTGTAGTAGTCTTACAACAAAAAATGCACCCAGCCTTAGCTTTATCATAGAGTGCGGCCAGGCTGTGTAAGTACAGGACGGTACAGATATATACGCTATAGACAGTAGAGATTTATCCGAAGGCAGCACAGATATATAGATATAACCTTTACTGAGTGCCACCAGGCTGTGTATAGTCCAGAACAGTATAGCTATAGATAGATACAACCAGTGGAGATATATAGATAGATACAAACATTGGAGATATATAGATAGATACAAACATTAGAGATATATAAGTGAAAGATATATAGATATAGCCTTTCGATAGAATTAGCCGGTGACGAAATAATATGCCAAACAGCATTCCTTTATGCAGTGGAACAGGATTTCGAAACTGTCCGCTCCGAACGCAAATCTGAGCTCAGCTCTCAGAAAAAAAAGCAATAGTGGCACTCCAGGAATCTAACAGATTATTTTCGATTATTCACGCCAATATGGTGACGTCTAGAATACCATCCAAGTTCGACTGCTTGACTAACGGTCCAGATGTGATAATTATTATTGTTGGAAGCAACTTATTTGGAAAATTCCTGGCAGTTCGTGTTTGTGCGCAAGAAACACAAACTGTCGGCGGACTCTTTTCAGACGTCATGGAGACATGGAGACGCTGTCCCTGATTTTTTACAAAGTGGCTTCTGAATCTATATTTTTTCAAATTCAAATTCCTTTATTGCCACAACATTTAGGCTATACAAACAGAAATTGATAAAACTAATTTATTAGAGTAATTAACAGAATAAAAATGTGTAATATAAATCCGGTATGTAAATATAAATATTTAAAGTAAAATGCAACAAAAATCTATATAAGTGGATAAATCCAATGTTTCGGAGCCCACCTAGATTTGTAGGAACACCATTTCCCCGTAACATGGTTCAAAGGACAACAAAGTCGAACAAACCGTAAGGGACAGCCACCAATAAAAAGCATACACTTATTTTCAATAGGCTTTGTTATAAGACTTAATATCACTTACCTGGTGGTTCGGAACACACTTAAAATAGTAGTTCCATCACGTTTCGCTTAACATGGCTTAAAAGGTGAGGTAGAACTACCCATAAGGGTCTTCTCACCATTAAAAGCCATATTACCAGGTAAGTTATTGCTTAGCGAAATATTTGCGAAAAATAAGCGTAGCGAACCTGTTGGTCCGATTGGATGAACTTTTCCAATCATTGGAGGGGGGAGGGGAGTTATTAAACGATCATAGCGAGCAAAGCGAGCCTGCCAACTATTTGTCTATATAATAAAATTTTATAAGTCCAAATTCACCTGAAACATTTTTTTTGCAACTGAATCATCATTTTTTTAGGACGCCTCCCCGGAATTTGAAAAACTGAGCTCCAGAGCAACGCTTATTGGAATTGTACTAAGGAGAAGACAACGATGTAACCCTCTATTCAGATGAATGTATCACAAAAACACACTTTTCTCTGTTATGTTATAATAATAATCATCTTCATTTCCGCAAATACGAAGAAAACAATACACATAAAATGATACATGATAGAAAATTATAATTATAAAACAAACAATTCTTAGGAGAGAAAACAAGTAGTTTCAAAGAAAAAAATACTTAGTTCAACTTAAATATCATGTAAAAGAAATAAAATGTTACAGAAAAGTCTGAGGATAGTCTGTGAAATTGGCGCAATACAAGGCCAAAATAGCTGCATTTTAATACGCATTACGCAAAAATCTTTTGAAAAAAGTATTATAAGAAATATACTACTGTAGTTTTCATATAACTTGGCAGCAGTATGTTGGGTTCAGATGTAGCATGTCCCATCTGCTACACGCTGCCAAGTTATATGAATACTACAGTACTACAATCTATTCTACAGTCTATCTAGAAGTCTTCAATCATAATTGAATCTATATACAATACAATATAAACAACCTTATTAAATCTATAGCATTTAAAAGTTCTTTCAAACTTGATTATGACCTTGAACTTGGCCTAGAAAAGCCTCAAAGATTCAACTAACAGCATTTTTATCAGGTAAATTCCAACTAGAAGCCTAACAAAACAAGGTCTCGATAACGCAAAATTTGATAAACAAGATCACTTTAAAATATGCAAATTTCTCTCTGATAAAACGACCTTGAAATATTTGTCTAGAAAAACCGACAGGACTGGAATCAGTCAACTATCTGCCCAACTGGAATCCTTAGACTAGCTACGTTAATTATTTAACAGTTACTTAACAGTAGCGATGATTCTATGCCTCAGGCAAGGCAAATACAGTCCGCTAGTACAGTTTGGCCAATTCTAGGTCAGTGGCTAGGTTAGGAACCTTATTACATGAACTAAAACCTTTAATTTGTAGGTGAAAGTGAACAAAATTTACATAATTGTACGATAACTTAACTTGTTTTTTACATTGAATTAGTAGTTCAAATTGAATTTAGTTTAGTTTCAAAATAGTCATGTTAAGCTAGGCTCGCGCAGTATGTGAAATGTCAATGTACTTAAAAATATAACTATTAAAAAACGTAAGTATTACATCATTGTTTTATAACAAATTGTTTTTTTACATTGAATTAGTAGTTCAAATTGAATTTAGTTTAGTTTCAAAATAGTCACGTTAAGTCACCTATCGAGCTAGAGCTAGGCTCACGCAGTATGTGAAATGTGAATGCACTTAAAAATACAAATATTAAAAACGTGGGTATTAAAATAATTTAAAAATTCTTCAAACTAATTATTACTTTCACTTTTCCACCCTAACAATTGAAAAAATATTTAGTTGATAAAGCTTTTTATAGTGTACATGAGTTCCTTTCATATCAAAATTAAGCCGCACCACAACTAATTGATATAGTAATTATGGTAACTAGTGTATAAGACAGTATAATTGTTAATCTGACTTGTCTTAAACTCCTTAACTGGAGTCTCCAAGACGTAATCTACAAAAAAATACTTAAAACTTTAGTTCCAGTGTGATGGAAGGTGAATTCGAATCGGATGTATAGGCCTAATCACTGAATTAGCTAAAAGACAGAAGGAAATTTCTAAGTTTAATTCATAATGGATAAGGCCCGATCTTATTAACCTACCTTGAGGTTTCCTTAACTCAAAGGAGACTCGAAATTCCTTCAAAGTACAGCTTTTCAAGTCTGCCTTGAAATAAGAAAGCTTCAGTGTTCATAAATACGGATTTAAGATTGTGTCATATTAACATTTATTGTAAAAACTGAGAATGTTCAGAAAGATCTGGCATTTAATTTCGGCAGTTACAATTTTTTTTCTCAAATAAACCTGATCTAAAATTATTATTTTCAACAGCTGAATTTAAACCATAAAAAATTATTAAAGCGAACAAAATGGATGCCTTCAATAGGCTTAACCAATCACAGTTCTCCATGTGATTGGCTGACTATACTGAAACCTGTCACGCCCATTTCTGAAAGTGGGAGGAGCTAACCAATGACAATCGATTTCTGATTCTGATTAGAATACTGACCGGTTTTCATTGGCTTACTCTTTAGTAGGCTATAATAGTTAAAATACAATGTATTCTAGTCCAAGAAAAATAGTTCAATGTGAAGAAGTGGGGGGAATACTATTTGTTAGTAATTTTTGTAGTTTATGTTTTGTTAGTATTTGTTGAATATCATAGATTATAATAATATTATTCATCAATTAAACATATAAATAATTATTCAAGTTGAATTCATTATCAGATAAGCAGTTCTATTATACTAAAGAAACTCATCAACTACTCACCCGATTCAAGCAAGAAGCCTGTTCCTGCATCCACTGCATCTGAAGATTATTTTGCACGACAGAATGCGCCATAACGTCCACCCTAGCAGTGACCGTGGGACTCTTAAAATCCGGGGTCAAAGCCAGCAAAGTAGCTGACACCCGATACTTCTCATCATCGGGCAAAGGACACGTAAACTTATCATTCTTTTCTTTCTCGTACACATCTTCGTTATCCTCGTTCTCCTCTTTGCTGTCTTTCTCGCACTTCTTGCGTCCCGAGCAGAGCGAGACAAGAGCGGCCGTCTTCGAGGGACTGCGTTCTCGATTCTTCGGAGCTTCCGAGACGTCGTAGCGTCCGCTCCTGACTGCGGCCAGCTCGCTCCAGCGTCTTTTCAGTTTGCCCTTAACCCTTTTTTCGTTGGTTTTGGGGCCCCTCGAACCCCCCACCAGCCACAGTCGATTCATGTCATTCGGCTACCCACAATCGCGCAGAAAAACAAATTCCACCACAGACATTGCAAATACTTCGTTAAATATCACTCCACAACTAATTTTTTCCCGCCATTTTTGCACACATTTTTTGTTTTAATGTTCTCGTTGAATATCACTTCGGCACTGCTTTTTTTCCGCCATTTTTTTACAGTTTCTGTTTAAATGTTCTCGTTGAATATCACTTCAGCACTGCTTTTTTGCCGCCATTTTTTCACACAATTTTCGTTTTAATGTTCTGGATGGATATCACTTCAGCTCTTCTTTTTTCCCGCCATTTTTTTACAATTTCTGTTTAAATGTTCTCGTTGAATATCACTTCAGCACTGCTTTTTTGCCGCCATTTTTTCACACAATTTTCGTTTTAATGTTCTCGTTGGATATCACTTCGGCACTGCTTTTTTCCCGCCATTTTTTTACAATTTATGTTTTAAAGTTCTCATTGAATATCACTTTGGCACTGCTTTTTTCCCGCCATTTTTTTACAATTTATGTTTTAAAGTTCTCATTGAATATCACTTTGGCACTGCTTTTTTTCCGCCATTTTTTTACAATTTCTGTTTAAATGTTCTCGTTGAATATCACTTCAGCACTGCTTTTTTGCCGCCATTTTTTCACACAATTTCTGTTTAAATGTTCTCGTTGAATATCACTTCAGCACTGCTTATTTCCCGCCATTTTGCTTACAATTTCTGTTTTAATGTTCTTGTTGAATATCACTTCAGCACTGCTTTTTTTCCGCCATTTTTTTACAATTTCTGTTTAAATGTTCTCGTTGAATATCACTTCGGCACTGCTTTTTTGCCACCATTTTTTCACACAATTTTCGTTTTAATGTTCTCGATGGATATCACTTCAGCACTGCTTATTTCCCGCCATTTTGCTTACAATTTCGGTTTGAATGTTCTCGTTGGTTTTTCTTCAGCACTGCTTTTTCCCCGCCATTTTAGCACTATGATACTATTTTTATGTAGCATTTTCACACACAATTTCTGTTTCAATGCCATAACATGATCGTAGCACTATTATGATATATCAATGTGGTAGGCTACACTCACACACAAACTCTGTTTGAATGTCATCAATATTAGTATTTAAAAGACTGTTGTTTCATCACGTACAATTATGTATGTAACATATATGAATAAATAAATACATAAATTGATAAGAATAATATTGTGTGACCTGGCTGGCTCAGGTCTGGTGTCAAGAATTATCAGGTCACATCTGAATAAGTGACCTCTGACGTGACTTAACGACTGTTTTTAGGAAGCTGGGACCGACAGTTTAACGTGTCTACCGAAAATGCATAAATTGATAAATATAGGCAAAATATCCTACTGAGTAGGATGGAGTATTATTTAAACAAGTATTCCGTTTGATTCTCATCAACATTCGTCTTTAAGCTGGTTGTTACCTCGCGTTTAGTTATATGTAATCAATAAATTATATATAAATCAATAAATTATATATATATAATTATTATATATAAATCAATAAATTAATAAATACTTGGAAAATATCATTGTAGCACTATTACAATCTTAGTCAAGTAGTATGTATTTTGATAAAAAATTCTATTTCAATGGCGCCGATATTTGAAAAGTATCATAGTAGCAATACTACAATACATAAGAATCTAGTAAGTATATGCAGTATCTTCAGTAAATGTAAGCTATGAATCGTATGATAGTCTCCTTACTTCCAAAGAGCACTGTGAGGATCACAAGAGGAATAATCTCATTCCTATTGAAAATTAATAATCGTTTTCAAGAGAGCAATTCAATACATTAAACATTAAATAAATAAATACTTTATTTCCAATCAATAATTAATTAAAACTATAAAACAATATAATATATATTAGCGAACTAAATGGGAATCTAATAACTATAAAACTGCAATTTTTGAGAAATAATTTTTGGAAATTACCCTACTCAACTATGGTTTACCCATGTTCTAGCGTAGGGGGGGGGGGGGGGGTTAGTGCGGAATTATTAGGTAAGTGAGCTCACATGTTGTTTGAGATAATTATTTCCAAGTTTTGCCTTCCTGTATTTAATATCCATTGGTGGACTGCAGATTTGAATCTTGTTTCAGATGCTGTGCTCTTGATGTTTTCAGGAAGCAGGTTGTACAATTTGGGAGCTAAATGGTTGAAGTGTCTCTGGTATAAGGCTTTCCTTGCTACATTCTTCAGTAAATGTAAGCTATGAATCGTTTATATATATTGCAATGTAGTATGAAGAAATTGAAGTGTGGAGTATTGAAGAGGTATTGAACAGTATTGAAATACTGTATTGGAGTACCACGTGAGACGTTGAATTATGAAAATATTGAAATGATCAATCAATCATAATATATTGTTTGGAGAGATCAATCCATAATGAATAGCCTAATTAGACGAAATTGTCACAGCAACATTTATTGAAAAATATTGAGAAACTAGTTTGATTGAGATTGATAATGGTATAACAACCGAAACTAGTTTCTCAATATTTTTCAATAAATGTGGTTGTGACAATTTCGTCTAATTATTCATTATGGATGCCTTCCACAATATCACCTTCACCACTACAAAGAGAAATCAATCCAATTGATGAGATATTGGAATGCAGTATGCAGTATTGGAGGGGGGGGGGGAGGAAATAGACCTCTTCTAAGCTTTACATGAACACTCTTGAAGAATATTACAATATTGATGACACAAATAAATGGTAAGTTTTTTACTTCCAAGGAGCACTCGAGGAACACAAACAGAATAATATCATTCCCTATCTTCAGAACAATATTTGGGGAACGAATTCAATAGATCAGACATTGGAATGCAGAAAGAAGATATTTAAGAGTGGTAATACCCTCTATGAACTTCAGATGAATCCTTTGAAAAATATTCAGAAGAAATTCCCAAAAGATTCAATTATTTCAAGCTACGCCCAGGTATAAATAGAAACGAAGTCTTGATACATACTAGTCACCCTGACTTTTTGCAAAACACAGAAACGAATTAGACTACATTAATAGAAAAGAGGTTGCGATGCAATGCTCCTTTTTACGCCTAAATTGGACGGTTAATTGTATGGTATATCTACACCCCATCCAGAAATTTAGATTAGATTTTTGATTTTGACATTTTGATTAAGTAGACAATAAGGTACACTTGTACACAGTAATTATTTTGGATATTCCGCAATTAAATCTAGAATTTGAATATGGGAGTGATGATAACGGTTCAAGTAGATTTTTGTTTAATTGCAAATTATTATTCTTTAGAATATTATTGCTTTAATAATATTACACGAACGTGTGGAAATTCCGTTCATAACGCCCTGCAAATACTTGAAGCCCACATAGGTCTGACACCTGTGCGTGGGTAATCAGTTTGAATGATGGTGATTTATGTGCTGGACCTACAGTTTTAGGTGGGTTCCGAACCACCGGGAAGTGAATTTACAGCAGTGTCTTTTTTGCTGGCCAATCTAATCGGTCACCCTTACAAAGAATGCCTAGGAGAACGCAGCTTATCTGATTGCACAGATACCTGCTACGGCTCACGGCTATCACTTCGCTAATAATATTTCACTTGAAATATTATTCTTTAGTATATACAATTTCTTTAAATATACGTTCATAATGAACGTTCAAATACACGTTTGTCCAAAATACAAACGTGAGGGAATTTCGTTCATAACTACCAACAAATTGAAATTGAAATTGTTTATTGGCAGAAATAAAACTTTTACAAACAATCTTAGAAAATACAAAATGAGCAATATAATAATTATAAATATGATAAGATAAAAAATAATGCTTGAAATACGTCAAGGCCAAGCATGCAAGATTGATAGGCAATCTGCAGTACAGCTATTCAAGTGGAGAAATTCATCTTAGTTCCAAAGAATTACTACAGAGCGCAGCACCTGACGGCTGCTACGTAAAGATCAGAAAACTGGTTTCTTTCACGCCAAAAGTCACTGAAGTGTGTGAGATGAGGAAACTAGATTATATCAGTTCAATGTCCTTGAACTTGGATTAATTCTAGTTATTAGTGGATTGCATTAGAATAATTTTTTGTGGACCACTACTTGTTTTTTTACTAATGTAAACATTAGATAATATCATATCAATGTCCTTGAAGTTGGATTAACTCTTAGTTAGTCTAGTACTCAAATAATTGAACACATACAATACTTTATATTAATTATTAATAGAATTAAACTGAAATTTATTTTCTTTTATTAGTGGGTCAGATCCAGATGAGCAATATTTAGAGTACCGTACCTTTTTCTAAGAATTCTCAATTTTTCGTACTTAATATTGAATACTTCGTATTTTAGTGGGCCAAGTTATGAATAGATCAATTTGTAATTGAAAGGAGACAACAGGCTATTAGCCAAAGACAGTTCCTTCCACGAAGTTTAAATTGAATAGTTTATTGAAATGTTTGAAGCATAAGTTTCACAAATGTCTGTTTCATAAAATGTAAATCACTCATATAAGCTCTCATATTTTATTAATTCGAAGAAAACCAATGAAATAAACCAATCAAAATTAGGAAAATCATGCATTCAGCATAACAGCTCCAAGAATCATCAAAATATTGAACTTTGTTAGAAAATGTTGTGCCAAAACAGTTTAATGTTTTTCTCATCAGCTGTGGAACTATGAAGAAAAATAAATAAAATAAATGTAAGAGAAATTCTTAGTGCAATGTTAGTGTTAACAATGTAATAGCACAATAACATAAAGATATCGAAACTCAATTGATATATTATAGACCAATACATAGTTCCTACCCAAGTACTTGGGTTATGAAAAACTTAAGTCGTTTTCTGCTCATCGGACTCCTATGTACTTTTAGGCCCTGAATCCAAATCTGAACTTTGCCTCCTTGAGAAACGCTTGCGTTACAAGACATTTCCAAAATGGCAGGTAAAATTCCATATTTTAACAATTTGCGGTGGGGGAAAATTCTAGAGCAATAATTGTGGGATGATCATTTACACTCTGTGATTTCCTGAATATAAATATGTGATTTTCATTCTCGATAAAATTTGGGTTTTTTGAGATTTTCTCTATATAGCGGACATAAAAAACAAGCTATTCCAGGTTTTCAGTAAATTAGCAATAATATCTCGTGGAGCATGGTTTCAAAGTTTAGACTCGATTTCAAAGCCTAAAAATACCAAGGAATTTATTCAGAAAAACTACTACATTTTTTCCTGGAATCACCTACTTATGATACTTGGCTACTGGATTAATATATTCAAAACCAGTGGTTTTCGTGCTACAGGATATTTCAATTGAACACGTGATATATGGATTTCAACCGCCAAAGTCAATACAATCCCAAAAAGGGAATTAGGAGCTGGAATATTGATACAATACAAATGTGTTACTTTGGTTTGTCACTTGAAGCTTTCTTGCATCATAGTTACGTATCAGCTGTTCTATGAACTTTCTGCATCTAAACACATTTTGGAACAGTGAAATTTGTGCCCATAAGTGAAATTTGAAAATTATTTTTGAAAAGTCTGAAAGGAAAATCAAAAATCTGGCTTCGAGGTGCACTGAATCGAGTTTAGAGCCAAATTTGTGCCAAATATAGTGTTCCAAATCGTTTCTTTTTAGTGGCGAAGGTGATACTGTGGAAGGTATCCATAAAGAATAATAAGACGAAATTGTCACAACCACATTTATTAAAAAATATTGAGATTGATAATGGTATAACAACCGAAACTAGTTTCTCAATATTTTTTTAATAAATGTGGTAGTGACAATTTCGTCTTCATTCCAAATCGTTGCTGTTTTTGTGTGACACACACACACTCTTATTATATAGATAACATCATCTAACCTACAACATTTTCAAATCACAGATCTCTGCCAACAAGTAATGCAGAACGTTCGCCAATCCAAAACCAACTCCCAAATCAAGGTAAACATGAACTCGAGATATTTGATGCCACATTCCGCAGATGCTTTCTCCGCCATCACTTTCAACTTCACTGGCACGAGTTGGAGGAACAACACCACAAGAGAACGTCACGATAATATTTGTGAGAAGATGCAAGCAAGTCTTCCCCAGTCGTGCTCCACTTTGTTCCGTCACTCTTCACGATAATATTGGTTTGAGGTCTTCCTCCACTTTGTCCCGTCAATATTCCAAGGAAGTTGGTTCACATTCCCAATGTGGAACTGATAGCAGCAGATCTTCCGTTCCACTCTTGTTATGCGTATACGGTAGCTAAGGAACGCAGCTTATATATTTGCTAGCAGATATTTGTGTTCACGAACTGAGTGGGAATTCATGTAAATTAACTAGCAAATCGGAATGAGCAACGGGTGTTTGTGTTTGTGTGATGATAAATTCATTCAATGTTGTCGTTCGTTGGTGAGTTTGTGTGAAGAATGGGAATCATCAATATTAATGACTAGTTCTAGTAGGTTGCTTTCTTTGTAGTGGTGAAGGTGATATTGTGGAAGGTATCCATGATGAATAATAAGACGAAATTGTCACAACCACATTTATTAAAAAATATTGAGAAACTAGTTTCGGTTGTTATATTATTATCAATCTCAATCAAGCTCTCGTTTATTAAAAAATAAACCACATTTGAAAACTACAGTAAACCACATTTATTAAAAAATATTGAGAAACTAGTTTCGGTTGATAATGGTATAACAACCGAAACTAGTTTCTCAATATTTTTTAATAAAATGTGGTTGTGACAATTTCGTCTTATTATTCATTCTAGTAGGTTGCCCGATTGCATTGAATCTGGATTTCTAGAATGCGTGCAACCTATAAATTTGATTTAGTAGTCTCTTTTTCTTGTCGCTTTTCTTCTCCTTCTCATTCCCACCATTTTTCTTGTTTTCTTCCTCTTCATCTTCCAATTTTTCTTCCTTTATTCTCTTCCTTTTTCTTCACACTCATCGTCATCTTCTTCTTAGTCTTCTCCTGCTCCTCCATGTTCTTCTTCGTGATTACCTTCTCCTCCTCCTCCATCATCTTCTCCTTCCTCTCCTTCTCCGCCTTATTCTTCTTCTCCTCTACCATTTCTTCGGCTTCTTCGGCTTCTTCGTCTTCTCCTTGTCCTCCATTTTCGTCTTCGTCTTTATCTTCTCCTATTCCAACTCTTCTCCCTCCATCTTCTTCTCTTCTCTTCCATTTTCTTCCTCTTCTTCCTCCTCCTGCTGCTCCACCTCCTTCTCCTCCACCTCCTCCTCCTGTTCTTCTTCTTATTCACTTTTCTTTGTATTCTTCATTTCCCTTTTCTTTTTCTTCTCCATCTTCACTTCTTTTTTTTTATTTTTTCCTCTTTGTTTTTCTTTATATTTCCCCCCCTCTATCAATCTCTTATCCTTCAGCGTTAGTGACGTCAACAGATAAAAGCAACTAGCCGTTTATTACAAAATGAATACCTTTTTTTAATTTGATAAATAATAATAATAATGATAATAAAAAAAATTTAGACAATAAAAACCAAAATATTCTACCAAAACTCCCCAGTTTCATAACTGGTTAACCATTAGTAGCCCGATTTCATTAGATACCTTCACACACACACACTCACACACCATCCCGATTCCGTATAGTATACAATGTTACACTCTTTTTCTTCCTCTTTTCATTCCTCTTTTCATTCCTCTTTTCATTCCTCTTTTCATTCCTCCTCCTCCTCCTCAATCTCCTCCTCCTCCTCCTCCTCCTCCTCCTCCTCCTCCTCCTCCTCCTCCTCCTCCTCCTCCTCCTCCTCCTCCTCCTCCTCCTCCTCCTCCTCCTCCTCCTCCTCCTCCTCCTCCTCCTCCTCCTCCTCCTCCTCCTCCTCCTCCTCCTCCTCCTCCTCCTCCTCCTCCTCCTCCTCCTCCTCCTCCTCCTCCTCCTCCTCCTCCTCCTCCTCCTCCTCCTCCTCCTCCTCCTCCTCCTCCTCCTCCTCCTCCTCCTCCTCCTCCTCCTCCTCCTCCTCCTCCTCCTCCTCCTCCTCCTCCTCCTCCTCCTCCTCCTCCTCCTCCTCCTCCTCCTCCTCCTCCTCCTCCTCCTCCTCCTCCTCCTCCTCCTCCTCCTCCTCCTCCTCCTCCTCCTCCTCCTCCTCCTCCTCCTCCTCCTCCTCCTCCTCCTCCTCCCCCCCCTTCAACCCCTCACTCTCAAGCGTTATAGTGTCGTTGACATATAACAGGAAGTAGCTCTAAATTAAGTTACTAATAAAAATAATAATTCAAAAAAATTTAGACCATTAAAATCCCCAAAATCCCACCAAAACTCTCCAGTTATAACCATTAGTAAGCCATTTCCAGTAGCCAACACTTTAGCATATACACACCATCCTGTCTTGTGGCAGACTCAGTACAATCTTACGGCCGTAGTTAACAGTGCCTCTGCCGATCATTCTAACAACACTAATAACGGATTATGATTCTACATGGCTGCCCATGCGGATACAGTAAATTATCAGGGTGCCCCCATACATAGATATACACATGTATGTACCTAGGTTGGATGTGCGAATCCATCATTGATTGTATATATGTCTTGAGTGAGGAAGGCAGTCAGTAGATTGCTTGTGTGCAACCTCAGCTCTGCCAATATATCCGAATTCAATAGTCTGGTTAGCGTCAATCACTGAGCTAATGCACTGGCTGGATAGTAGCTAGTGATTATATTAGTATATCTATATATACTGTAGAAGGTTACCCGATTCAATTGAATATGGATTTCTAGACTTTTTATAACCTATTTACAAATTGAATCTTTTCGTATACGTTTTCTCCTTCCTTAATTTTTCATCTTCACCAACTTCTTCTTTTTCTTCCCCTTATAATTAATAAATAATAAGTACTTCGATCTTTATAACTGATCTTTATAATAATAATAATAATAAAAATAATAACAACAACAACAATAATAGTAATAATAATAATAATTATTATTATTGTTATAATTATAATTGAGAAACAGAGAGAGAGGGAGTGTGTGTGTTTTTGTCTTACGGATTTCACAAAAACGCAAACGATTTGGAACACTAAATTTTTGGACCATTACTCTAAAGCTCTAAACGTTTCTGTGCACCTTGAAGCCCGATTTTGTTTTTCTTTCAGTCCTTTTAAAATTAACGTCCAAATTTCACTTAAAACACTATTACTGTTTTAAATGTGTTTAGATACAGCAGCTCATACATGATACATCACTATGATGCAAAAAAACTTCAAATCACAAGCCAAATCAGCACATTTGTTCCGTATCAATATTGCCGCTCCTAATATCCTTTTTGGAATTTAAACATCCCTCATGAGTATGACAGTCTTGAGAATTTCACAAAAGTGGTAAATTTAACGCAAAGCTTCCTCTAAACTCAATTCAGTGCACCTTAAAGCCAAATTTCTCATTTTCTATTCAAATTTTTCAAAAATGATGTTGAAATTCCAGCATTTTTGTAAAATGTGTTACACGCAGAAAACTCACAGAGCAGCAGTTGATACGTCATGTAAGCTTACTTATTGTTTGTATTGAGCTTTTTATGTATTACAGTAATCTAAAGAACTAAACACAAAACTAGGCAGATGGTAGAGCTGCAAAGTTGCTAAAAAGGAACTGTACTCATAAAACACTACAAATTCTCATCATCAGTGAAAAAAAAACAATTAATTTGTGAAATACTCTTTTAAAACAGATGAACTGTATGATTGTATTCACTCACCCTTCCCAATTTTGTGCTGACCACTACCATAAGTTACCTACCAGAAAAGAAAAACTCCAAATTTTATCTAATTCTCTTAGCCTAATTGTACTGGAGAGCCCCGAACTGCAGATAATAACAGTACCTAACATAAATAGTTTTGCGATAGCCCAATGTTATTAAAATTAAATATAAATAGGTAATTTCTTATAAAGTTATATTTTCATTTCCTGACTATTTGTATATGTGTATTTTATAAAGAATGGCCAGGATAAGAAAACATCATCGACCAAAAAACCGTTTTTAGTGTTGATCCTTATTTAAAAGACATGAAATTCCTCTGTTTAAGGTGTATTCCGAACCACATGTACCAATCTGTTGCATCTTGTACATCCACTCCTTTCGCAACCATAGAAAACAAAAGAAACAATCCCGATATTGGACGTGATTCTCTCAAATACTTGTTCCAGATGAAATTTCCATATTCGAAAAGATCAATTCTATTGTTTTTAAGACGAACAAAAGAATGTAGGCGAGTCACATATATGACGCAAAATGAAAGGAATGCATTGTACAGATATTAGTGGATAATGCACAGATGTACCAGATGTAATGCAGGATAATTGTTATTTCAAGATGGTAATAACACTAATATTGGCTTTTTTGTTACATCATCGGGGAGTGCCGTTGTTTTAGAATAGTCATAAATTAGGATAGGTGAGATGGTGTAGAAATCCTGATAAACGTTGCATATGGGAAATAATATTATTCAACCACTAAGATCCTGGGTAAGAGTTCTACTGCTACATGTTCTACATGTTTTTGTTTTTTAGTACTTTGGTATTGGCCTACAATATAGGGAAGTGATAGCCGAGTACCGTAGCAGGTATCTGTTCAATCAGAGATAAACTACGAAACTCCAGGGCGCTCTTTGTGAGGGTGACCGATTGGATTGGCCAGCAAAAAGATTCTGCTCTATTCTGTAAAATCACTTCCCGGTCGTTCGGAGCCCACCTAAAACTGTAGGTCCAACTCATCAATCACCATCATCCAATTCATTACCCACGCACAGGTCTCAGACCTATGAGGGCTTCGTCCTCCTAAAAAAACATCTTGCAGCATTTTCAAGAAACGTTCTATTAGAATCAAATCGAATTATTTTATGATAAGGTTAGGTGTTTAGGATTTTATAATACTGGTTATTGAAAAATACCAATTGCAATGATTGTTCTTTGCAATCAATAAGGTCTATTATTTAATAATATTATATTGTATATTTACTATAATGTTTTGTATTGTATTTTGTATGACATTGTGTGCGTGAATAAATAAATATGAAAATAAAAAATGAAATAAAATTTAAAAGCTCAAGGGCTACTTGAAAAGCGTTCCCTCTAAAGTTGTATCATTAAAAGCAATCAATTGATTGCCACTTGTTAGAGCCCAGAGTGCAACTCATCAATCACCATCATTACCCACGCACAGGTCTCAGACCTATGTGGGCTTCATCCTCAGAAAAAAGAGTACAACTGTTATTAAACTGAATATGAGGACAATGCTCTTGGAAACCCCTCACTTCACAAATATTGAAAAAATGTTAAAATTCAGTTCAGGAATTTTTCGACCAATCTCCCAGTATAATAAACAGTTATTTTTGTTTATGTTTCTGGTTATTGTAGCTTAACATTAAGTATTTTAGTATTTTAAGTATTTAGAATTTAGTGTTTCTAGACTCTGTATCTTAAAAGGCTATGCGCAGGGTTTTTTGTCATAATTTATTTTTGAAATTTATTGTATTGGATGTTATTAGAGCTTCAAAATGTTATCTATTGCTGCGAGAAAAAGTTTTATTATCAATTATTTTGTGAAATATGGGGGTTCAAAGTAGAAATTTTTCGGTTTTGGGGAGCAATTGATCTCACCTACGGGTGGTTTTAAACTTTTGATAAATTTTCTGTAACTGAGAGACACTTCAAGGAATAAAATGACATTTTTTACACCAGTCAAGCAATTAGTTTTTTCAAAATAAATTTTAAAAATTTGTTAAATATTTCAATTCAAAGAAAATTATTTTGTAATACTATTTCTCAGATTGAAATGAAATATATGTCATTTTATTCCTCAATGTGTCTTTTAGTTATGGAAAATTTATCAAAAGTTTAAAGTCACTCATAGGTGAGATCAATTGACCCCAAAACTGCAAAATTTCTTATTTCAATCACCATATTTCACAAAATAATTGAAGAAAAAATTTTCCGTCACAGCAATAGATAACATTCAAAGCCCCAGTAATATTCAATACAAGAAACTTCGAAAACAATGGGAAGTGATAGCCGCGAGCCGTAGCAGGTATCTGTTCAATCAGAGAGATAAGCTGCGTTCTCGTAGGTCCTGTTCGGAACGGTGACCGATTAGATTGGCCAGCAAAAAAGACACTGTTCTCTGCTGTAAAATCACTTCCCGGTGGTTCGGAACCCACCTAAAACTGTAGGTCCAACTCATCAATCACCATCATCCAACTCATTACTCACGCACAGGTCTCAGACCTATGTGTGCTTCATCCTCAAAAAAAAAAAAAAAAAATTATGAACAAAACCCTGTGCACAGCCTTAAAGACACTTTTGGACAAGGCCTGATGTACATGACTATTAATTTTACTATTTTATATATTTTGACTATTATAATAATTGAAGAAAGAAAATTTTCCTAACAGCAATAGATAACATTTCAAAGCCCTAATAATATTTAATGCAAGAAACTTCGAAAAAAGTATGACCAAGAACCTTGCTCACACTTTTGGACGAGGCCTAAAGTACATGACTGTATTTGATGGTCGTATAATACAATATTTCTATTTCTAGGAGGCAAAAAGCTTTTTTCAGCTCTATTTTGGCTTGAGGACGCCTCAATTCTGTTCCATAAATACGGGCGACAAGTTAAAAAAGTTCCACCTCACTACGACAAGGCAAAAACTTGTACTGTTGAACGATACTAACATTGTTGTGTAAGTACTTCAGTAGAAATACAATACAACGACAAAACCTTTCCACCTGTGACAACGGAAACATTGTCTGTGCTGGAGTTTTTCAGCCGGGGTGTGTCCCTCGTATAGCAAGTGTGAGATAGGTGCTTTTTCCAATACACTGCTCTATTCCATTGCTCTGCACACTAAACTACACTTCCGATACATTTAGACTCATTTCCTGTCTCTGTTTCAGTATTGGGACAGAAGTGCTGGCGCACATTGAAATAGCAGAAAAACGTCTGCTGTGTTTAGTTTGGTGTGATTGTGATTGAATGTGTAATGAACTAGAAGAGGAGGAGATAGAGAGGGGAAAGTAGTGAGAGAAAGAGAAGTAGAAGAGGAGAGAGAAGAAAGGGAGGAGTAAATACGAAGAGGGAATGAGAAGAGGGATAAATGAAAAGATTGAGTGGAATGATTAGGGGAAATTATAGAACTGATTGAACGTGAGAGGAGATAGTGAGGTGGAAGAGACGTAGAGGAGAGAAGGAAGAGAAGAAGAGGAGAGGAGGAAGTGAAGAAGAGGAGAGGAGAAAGATTAAAAGAGGAGAGGAGATAGAGAGAAGAAAAGGAGTAGAAAGGGAAGAGAAAAAATTGTAGAAAGAATGACAGATATTAATTGAAAGAAAGATGAGATTGATTAGAGATGATGGGAGAGAGGTGAGAGAGAAGAAAGAGGAGGAAGATATGAAGGGGAGAGGAGTAAGATTAAAGGAAGATAAGAGATTAGATTAGATTAGATTAGATTATCTTTCTTTATTCATGTAAATTTACAAATTATGCATATGAATGGTTATAAACAAGATTATCAACATCACATAGATACTATAGTGAACTCAGATGTTTTTTTTTTTTTTTTTTATAGTGCAAGATATTATATACAATGATCTCGTTTGTACGATATTAACTATGGTAATGACAATCTGAGTGATGCAATTACATGAAATGGCGAAGTTTGGACAAAGATTCGTCCATTCTTGACACTTAACCAGTATAGTTTAGGAGAGAGTTGTTCTATTTGAATTTAGTTGTAGTTATTTTTGATACTGTATGAAAAGAGTTTATTATTAAAGTAGCAGGTATAAGATGGAATAAGATAAAAATATAGAGAATAAAAGATTATAAATTATGAATTGGAAAAAAATTAATTACGATAATGATGATGGTGATGGATGATGAAAAGAGAAGATAATTTGAGATAGTTGATTCTGTACAAGTTTTCTTAGATGGATTGTGGTGAGGGATGAAACATTATTCAATACGCTATACAATACTGATGAAATATTATTTACAAAGAAGGGGAATGAAGTTGCTCTAGGGTTGGACAGATGCAGTCATTTTCTCCATGAGATATTTCCTTAATGATGAGGTGAAGCTCGCTCGACTCTCAATGCACCTGATGGAATTTGGAAGTGCATTCCAAGCACGACAAGCACTTACAATAAATGATTTTGTAAAAATGGTAGTACGATGATTAGGTATTCTAAGAGTATTATCCCCAGTTCTGGTATGTGAGACATCATTCCGCCTGCCTTCAGACACAAATTTGAAGTCATTTTTGAAGTAATTTGGTTTACCATATTTGAGAATATCTTTGACAAGTTTGACAATCCTGAATAACCTTTGATCATTAAGTTTGAGAGTTGAGCTAGCAATGTGGGATTGAGTTATTCGTTCATACCATTGAAGAGAGTAGACAAACCGTAGACAATAATTCTGACTGCGCTGTAGTCTATCATTCAGAGTCACTGTCATATCATTCATTACAGAATTACAATACATGAAATGCGGGAAGATAAGAGATTTAACCAGTAACAGTCTGACACTTCTAGGTAGGATATCTTGCATTTTCTTCAAAGGATGCATAGCTGAAAAAACCTTCTTACATGTACTTATAATTTGCTCTGACCAGTCAAGTGTTGAGTTCATGATTATCCCTAAGTTTTTAACTGAGCTACAATATGGTATTGCATTGCCATCAACAGTGATTTTATGAACAAGCTTCAAGTCAATACCATTTATCAAGCGTGAATAGCCAATGATAATAGGTTGAGTTTTTACAGGATTGAGTTTGAGACCATTTTTCCTAGTCCATTCAACAATTTGATTAATATCCTCATTCATCTTGTCAACAGTTGCATTGATGTTTGAGGTACAACAGCTGGAATAGATTTGAAGATCATCTGCATAAGTGTGGAAACTAGAAAACTTTATTACTGAGGAGAGGTCATTTGCATACAGGGTGAAGAGGAGGGGACCAAGAATAGAACCTTGAGGTACACCATGTATTACACTTTTCCATTGTGATCTATCATTTCCATCTGTGACACATTGTTTTCTACCTGTGAGATAAGATTTAAACCATGCTAGAGTTTTGTGACTGAAACCAAGAAGAGCTAATTTACTGAGTAGAACCTGATGGTCGACAGTATCAAATGCTTTAGAGAAATCAAACAGACTCAAAATAGTACATTTTCTGTGATCCATAGCTAACCTGATATCTTCAGTGACACGCAATAGAGCAGTTTCAGTTGAATGAGATTTTCGAAATCCAGATTGGAAGTTATGAAGCTTATTGTTTCTTTCAAGGAATTTGACCACCTGCCAATGAACCAATCTTTCCAGTACTTTGGATAATGCTGGCAAAATGCTTATAGGTCTAAAGTCTTCAACTTTATTGGGGGAAGCAGAGATAGAGAGAGGAAATAGAGCTGAAATAAAAGAGAAAAAATTGGAGAATAAAGGAGAGATATTAGTGAAAAGGAAGATGAGATTGATTAGAGATGATGGAAGAGAGGATATAGATAGAAGCAACAGAGGAGAAAGAGAAGAAAAAAATGGAGAAAGAATGACAGATAATAATGAAAATTAAGATGAGATTGATTACAGATGATGGGATGGAGGATGAAGAGAAGAGGAGAGGAGAAAGATTAGAGGAAGAGAGGATATAGATAGAAGAAAGAGAGCAGAAAGGGAAGAAAAAAAAATTAGAGATATTAATGAAAAGAAAGATGAGAGTGATTAGAGATGATGGGAGATCGGTGGAAAAGAAGAAAAGGAGAGGAGAAAGATTAGAGGAAAGGAGGATATAGAGATAGGAAGGACATCAGAAATAGAAGAGAAAAAATTTAAGATAGAATGCCAGATAATAAAAGAAAGATGAGATTGATTAGAAATTATGGGAAAGAGAATAAGAGAAAGATTAGAGGAGGAGAGGATACAGATAGAAGAGAGCAGAAATAGAAGAGAAATGTGAGTGCGAGAGAGAGAGAAAGAAAGAAAGATGAAATAGTAGAGAAAAAGGAGAAAAAGAAGAGAGAAGAGAGGAAGGAGCAAAAGCGAAAAAAGAGAGAGATAAATGAAAAGAGGTATAAAAATGATTTATCGTGTGAGTGCGAAAGAAAGAGAAAAACAGAGAAAGAAAAGGAGTAGAAGGAGAAAAAAGAGGCAAAAGTAGCGAGGAAGAATGTTGGAGAAAGAATGAGAGATATGAGTGGAAGCAATGCAGAGAGAGATTGCAATGCAAAGTGGTTCAAGAATTTTAGTAGAAACCTCATCTAAAACTTTAGAAGCAAAATTCAAATTTGCAAGCATTTTCTAATCACAAAAAAATAGGGAAAAAAGTCTTTATAAGTCAAATAACCCCAATTTCATGAAATAAAGGAGCTATCAGCACAAAAAATAAACAAGGATAAAAATGAAAACCGATCTAATTATTAACAACACATCTCCTCAATAGTGACTGATAAATCACTAAAAGTGACTGATAAATCATTTTAGATTTCACACTCCAATAGACCATTCTCCAAATTATTTCCTAGACTGTTTCAATAGACGCTCTCTATATTATTTCTCCATCTATGACCGCAAAATATCGGAAAGTAGGTTTACAAAACAGCGGGAGGTCCGACGATGAACGTCTGAACAAAGATGAAAGATGATGATGTGGATAAAATGGAAGAAAATAGGGCACAACCCATGAGAGAACTAACGATGAATGCAGTACTAAGACAAATAACGATATTGGTATGTAAAAAAGTAAGAAAGCAGGATAACACACAAAATAACCCTAAATTGTTCAAAAGCTGACCAGTTTGGTGGATAGGAAACAGACGAAAAATTGCCACAATACAGGAACATATTGCTAAATATTTTGGAAACTAAATGTTACACAACTCAAGAAAGAATTAACGATAAAAGCACAGCAAAGACAAATAACGGTGTTTGTTTGCAGAAAACATGCGAAGAAATGGACAACATACAAGTAGCACTAGATATTTCAAAAACTAAATAGGACTCAACACAAGAATAAATCAACGATAAATTCATTGCAAAGGAAAATAATAATAATAATAATAATAATAATAAATAATTATGTTTGTTTTTGAGAAGACACCAATCAAAAGAAGGACTTAATTTTTCAAAGTAAGACAATTTTGGTGTGTAAAAATTATGAGGAAAATGATCACAACACACGAAAATAACACTAAATATTCTGAAAACTGTTTAACATCACTAACAACTCGAAATAACGGTATTGGTTTGTAGAAAGCGTAAGGAATCAGGACAACATAACCTACAAAAATAGCAGTAAATATTTCGAAGACTGGCGATGTATGGATTAAGAGAAGAGACTAGAATGCTCACAATACATGAACGAAAACACTAAATATTCAGAAAAAATGATAAAACAACAATAACTACTCCAAATGAAGATTTTGGTTAGTAATAAACATACGAGAACAGGATACCACACGAAAATAACACTAAATATTCCGAAAAAAATATAGGAAATCACTAACAACTCGAAATAACGGTATTGGTTTGTAGAAACCGTAAGAAATCAGGACAACATAACCTACAAAAATAACAGTAAATATTTCGAAGACTGACGATGTAGGGATTAAGAAAAGAGACAAAAATTGGTCACAATACACGAGAAAGAACACTAAATATTCCGGAAAATTATTAACAATCATTAACAACTCCAAATAAAGATTTTAGTTAGCAATAAACAGGATACCACACGAAAATAGCACTAAATATTCCGAAAAAATATGAAAAAACACTATTAACTCCAAATAATGATAAATTATTCCGGTAGATTATCAAAGATTACTAACAACTCTAAATAACGATTTAGGTTTATAGTAAACATACGAGAACAGGAAAAAACACGAAAATAGCACTAAATATTCCGAAAAATATAGAGCATTACTAACAACTGCAAATATCGATATATAAATAACGATATGGTCTTCAGGAAAAATATAAAAACAGGCCAACACAAGGGAATGGCACTAAATGTTTTGAAGACTGACGATGTAAGTGTGTAGATATTTACGATCTTTGAAGAAAACGTAAAAAATACGATAACACACGAAAATAGCACTAGATATTTCGAAGATTGATGTTGTAAGCATGTAGAAAACAGATTCAAACCGGTCACATCACACGAAAATAGCACAAAATATTCCGAAAAAACGTTCAAACATCACTAACAACTCCCGGTGCTGCGTTAGCAACGTCTACCCGTCGACTAACTAGCCTGCGGTAGGGGGCCCAGGGGCCCACTGTGCCTGTGTACATGCCCCCGGTCCTAGCCGTGTGTTAATTGTGTTGCACTCTACTGGCTGCGTTTCCTGTCACGGTCTCACACACACGCACACGTGCGCACATGAACATTTCGTACACACGCATCACAGAGATCTCTACACATGTTCGTTAAGCGTCTCATCCGAACGTGATGAGTAGAATTATAATTATGGGCATAAGGTTCCAAGTTCTAGAATGGGAGGGGATTGACCGTGAAATAATGCTTTGTTCTGGAGGAATATGTTTTTTTAGTGTTATTCGCATATCTGATAAAGATATAAATAGCTTTTTGGAATAATTAAGCTAGCTCATAATCATACTAAATAATAAAGAATTATTTATTTAAGTTAATTTCATGTCAATAAATCATGTATTAATTTTTGACTATACCAGCCTACAAGCTCGCTTCGCTCGCCTTGACCGACGAGCTGGTGGAAAATTTATACAACCTAGTCAAATTCGCTTTATTTTTAAAAATACCTTTTTTTAAATTGTCAATTTGGAGCGTATTTCTGGGGGATATTTAAAACCTTTCTTAGCACGCGTCTTGGGCCTCAACTGAATCTGTGTACCAAAGAATTCAGTTGTTTGTGAATGGATGTTGTGGTACTTTTCCATGATGAATAATTAGACTTAGATGTCGTCAAACCACTTGCGTAAAATTTACCTACGTTTGCAAAAAAAATATTAAGTCTATTGGATTCCACTTTTACTTTAGATTTTATTGTCTTAATGCTCATCATTTCTTTGACACATTCCCAAGTTTTCCTAATATTACCTTTATTCTGATTTATTTTATTTCTGAAGTAATTCAGTCTTGTATGCCTTATAATTGTATTCAGAGTATTCCTATACGCACAGTGCTCACTTTTCAATTGTGTATTAAGAGGATTTTTTATAACTTTTTTATACATTTTATCCCTTTTCCTGATACAGTTTATGAGTCCTCGGCAAATCCATGGCTTTAGAGGTTGGTACTTATGGGCCGTTTTTATCGTAGTCGTGTGTTTATCAATGAGCTCTTCAATTCTATGGATGAAACTATTGGTTACCTTATCAATGTCCTCGGAGGATACAATATTAATAAAATCCCAAGTTTCTTTTTCAATTTCTTGTTTGAGCGCATTATTATTAATTTTAGATTTGTGATTCATAACAATTCTATTTATTCTATCCTTGGTATCAAAGCTGACTGCACCACAATAGTGGTCTGTAATGGTAGTTTTCAGTACAGCGCTAATTATTGCATTATGAGATGACGGTCTTTTTATAAAAATATGATCAATACAAGACTTGCCACTATTATGAATTCTGGTAGGTTTGTTTATGAACGATTCAAAGCCATTCAGGTTGAGAACACCTACATATTCATGAGTGAGCCCACCACCATCCAGTAAATTAATATTCATATCACCAATAAGAATTACATACTCAGTAGAAAGATTAGACAGACAATGATCAATTTCATTTATGAATAAATTAATATCAGTAGATGGAGATCGGTATATAGCAAGAATTTTATAATCAGCATTATTACTATATATTCTTCAATACTTTTAATATCTCATAACTTTTTAATATTTATTGATTGTTGGAATTAATAACAACAGTACTGTACTACTATGATAGAAATTATAATTTTAATTAGTGTTTTTCGGGAAAATGAGCTGCCCCCACATCCCCACCCAACACTGAATCTACAACTCATCAACTCAAACATGTTGTCATACATGAACATGACAGACATGTAACTAACATGCATGAAAGGAAACAAAGAGTGTCTCCCGAAATTGAAGTGGCCATTCCACGCTCAGAATGATTTAATTAATTTCCATATGGAAAATTATATGAAACATGTCCGATGTTGACTGAAATATGCATCAAATGGATCGCTCCTTTACTATTGACAAACGCTGCTTCATCAATTCCATCAACTAATGCAAATATTATAAACTTTATTTAATTAACAGGGATGATAACAGTCGTTTTTTGCATGTTATTGCAATACATAATTGAATTGATGACGAAATAATTCGTACAGAGTGAATCCTATTGATAAACGGCCACTTGGGAATCTGTGAAGCAATTAAAATCATGCATACCAGCTGTACAAGTATGATACTGGAAAATGCCTTTAGGATATAATTTCCTCATTAAAAATCTGAATTTCAGAGAAAAAATTGTTTAAAATTGGTTTAAGATCTGTGAATCAGTGATTGAAAAATTGGTCCCTTTGACAACGGTTTATAAACTTACCCATTCAAAGGTAGGCTATCATAGCAGATTGTAAAGATACTCTTCTTCAACAGATAATAAAATAAATATAGCCTGAATATAATCAATCCATCATTGAAAAATAATAGTTATTGATCTGAAAATCTCCCTTTGATAATTAAAACTATTCGGATATAATAGTTGATGAAATAATAATTGACCAGAAAATCTCCCTCTGAGAATGCACATGCTAATTCGCTAATTAACAAAAATATGCGGAAAATACAATAATGATGTATTTTTTTAAATATAGAAATCTATATTCATTTAAATTGATACAGGTTAGCTTATATTTGAGGTACATTAATAAAATAATATAAAGCAGTTCTTTTTTCTTCTATAAATCAGTTTTTCAGTTCTTGTTTTATGTATTTATTGTGACAAATTTACAACAAATGCGAAGGCGCAACAGACTCAAGTCCAATACTTCTCCCTTCACAAATTTTGCATATGTTACATCGTCCAAAACATTGAGGTTAACACTGACTAAAAATTTAAGATTTGCTAAAAACCTTCACTCGGAAAATAACAAAATGAATCTTCTCACTTAACCACAATTAATTTGAAATTTCACTTGAAACGAAACACTAAAAACAGTTAAAAATAGTTTATAATATTAAATTTTCATAAAAACTTTTGAGCGAGATATAATAAATTTAGACGTCCGAAAACGACAAAGCCTATATGTAATAAGGCATCTGCATCTTTATTCATAGCGGAATGTAAATAAATCTAAATATATATATTTATTTGTTTCTGAATATAGATATATGAATAGCATGCTTCATATCTAATGATATTCATACCAACTAAATTATTTCTCTCTATTGAAAAGAGGTAAAAACAATGTGAAAAAGTGATAAGGACGTTTTAGCGAAACTGCACTAACAATGGCATTAATTCTAACCTGGCTACTCTATTCCTCAGTTTGCCCTCAATACAAGATGCTGTAGAATAGCCTGTTGAATAGAGAGGTCACGTTAGAAATTAACGTCATCCTTAGCGTAGCTTTGACCAAACACTCGTTGAGAATTAACATAAATGTGCAAAATTAGCAACCTGTCATAGAGTAAACACTAAACAGGTTAGAATTAGCGCATTTTTAGTGCAGTTTTGATCAAACTCTAATATCGTTGAAAAGTAACGTAAATGTGCCAAATTAGCAATCTGACAGGTTAGAGTTAGCGTCATTTTTAGCGTAGTTTTGATCAAACTCTTCAATATTGTTGAAAATTAACGTAAATGTGCAGAATTAGCAATCTGGCAAGTAGTAAGCAGGTTAGAATTAGCGTCATTTTCAGCGTAGTTTTGATCAAACTCTCTAATACTGTTGAAAATTAACGTAAATGTGCCAAATTAGCAATCTGACAGGTTGTAAACAGGTTAGAATTAGCGTCATTTTTAGCCTAGTTTTGATCAAACTCTCTAATACCGTTGAAAATTAACGTAAATCTTACATGCAGTAAACAGGTTAAAATTAGCGTCATTTTTAGCGTAGTTTTGATCAAACTCTCTAATACCGTTGAAAATTAACGTAAATCTTACATGCAGTAAACAGGTTAAAATTAGCGTCATTTTTAGCGTAGTTTTGATGAAAATACCGTTAAAAATTAACGTAAATGTGCAAAATTAACAACATGTGACATAGAGTACAAAGGTAAGAATTGGCGTCATCGTTAGTTAATTTTCTTTAAACTCTAATACCGTTAAAAAATAACATAAATGTGAAAAATCGAACTTAAATACCTCTTTATTATCCAGCCACCACACCATCAAGTCACAACCGATGTTTCCAAGGATCGAAATCAATTACAAAAAAACAAATCAATCTTTCACTGATCAAATAAGTGATTTTAAAGGAATTAATGGGTTAAGAACGCTAACTAGATGTCAACATCAGAGCGGCTAGCAACAAATCTAAACTGATCAGGGCGTAGGCGGATTATTCCCACGATGCTCTATTCAAGGAAGCAAATTGCAACTGATTACAATTCGGACAAATTCAAAGCGCCGCTCTCTCATTGGAAGTTCATTCCAATTGTTTGGACGCTTTCCTGTCAGCTAACAGATTTCTGCTCAGTGAGAAACACGTAATAGAAATAGTTGCAAAAGCTAGTAAGTTTTCTACAGTTTTCGAGAAATAATATTAAAATTGTATTTGGAATTCGTAAGTTGATTAATTTTGGAAGTCAAAAGAATGCCAGCTACCAAATTGTCGCTCTGTGAGAAACACATAATAGATATAGTTGCACAAGCTTGCACGTTTTCTATAATTTTAGAGAAAAATTGTGGCAATTTTAATTGGGATTCATAAGTTAGTCAATTCTGGAAGACAAAGAATGCCAGCTACCAAATCGTCGATCAGTGAGAAACACGTAATAGGAATAGCTGCAAAAAAACCTGTTTTCTATAAGTATACAAAAAAATTGTGGAAATCGTATTCAAAAAGAGATTATTATTTTGGAAGACAAAAGAATGAAGATCAGATAACTGTTGAGGCTCAGTGTAACGTGTGAAACAGAATTGTGATTTTTATGGAGTAATTATTGTAAAACACAGACTCTGTTCTCTGCTGTAAAATTACTTCCCGGTGGTTCGGAACCCACCTCAAGCGGCGAGGTGGAACTACCCGTAAGGGTCTTCCCACCAATAAAAGCCATACGCATTTACTTTGTTTTACGTCCTAAATCTTTTTATATCTCTTATGCCCGGTTTCTGAGTTGTTCATTAACTCAATGCTGGAGCAATGATCCATTAAACTTAATGAACAACTCAGAAACCGGGCATAAATAATTATTTTAATTTCTATCTTCAGTGCATTATGTTTCTTGTGTTATTTTTTGTGGAAATAAATTTGAATTTGAATCTCACCGTTCAGCTATGTGTAGATGGTGATCCATTTTAACAGATATTATTTTTGAAATAAAATTGTCCAAATTTAGATTATATATCGTCTAAGACCATAGATATACAATCAATTTAATAATTAATACATTTAAGACTGAGCAATCGTCTATTAATAAACTTTGGAAAGTACCGCTTCCTTTTAATTTGCACCATTTTGTCACCTAACGTAAAATCCAAAGAAATAATACACATTAACACGTAAAAATTTCAACTTTAATTCGGAGCCAAACATTTTTTAACAAATCTATTTATGAATGAGAATATAAATATAACTGAATTATAACTTGAGGTAATTAAAAAAAATCATAATATATTTCTTTATTTGAAAAATGTAAACTCGCGTTTGAGCAATGTGTTTAAAGAGACGTGTAGTTACAGTGATCAGGGATCAGTAATTTAATTCTCAAAAATTGGCAGGTTAGTCAAAAATATACCAGAAATTAGTTTCCATCTCCTGCTTGTCCTTTGTGCAACTAAATTCTCCTGATCTGAGATCAGTTTTCCCGGTGATCGGGGATTAAAAGTTGATTGACGTTTGTGCAATCAGTCTTTACTTTGAAAAGATGGTTGGAAATTCATTAAGGATTATACGTGAGTAGATTTAGAGTAGAACAGTCTATCATAAAGCATGACCGACTTTCAAGATTATTAAATTTTGTTTTCCTGCGGCATAGGAGAAAAAAATGGTTTCTATTGAGCGGTGTTCAACAAACAAAAAGTGACACCTGTCTAGCCGCCGGTGGGTCACATAATCGGCTCAATTCTCTCTCTCACTCTCTCACCCCTCACTCACTCCTTCGTCTTCCACCTACTAATTCACCATCACCTTCACCTCCTCTTCGTTCTGCTACTTTTTGTTGTGGTTATTGTTCTATTTCTGTTCTTCTTACCCTTCTAGAACTCCTTCATCTTTTTCATCATTTTCGTCTTCTCCTATTTATTCTTACTTACCTCTTCGTCTATTAACCCTACTTCTACAATACATCATCTTCCTTCTCCATCATCTACTATCCCTTCTTTTTCATCCTCTTCTATTTCTTCTTGAACTTTTTCCCTCTTCTTCTATTTATCGTTCCCTCTTCTTCATTCTAAAGAATGATAATCTAATCTAATCCCCTTCCTCTTCATATTCTTCCCTCTTCCACTTCTTCGTCTTCATCCTGCTTTCTTTATTTTTTCTACTTATTTTCTCTCATCTCCTTCTGCTTCCTCTCCTAATTCTTCTTCCCTTCTTTTTCGATCACCATGCCCTACTTCCTTTTTCCTTTCTGTTAGTTTTCCTTCTATTTCTTCTTCACTCTCGCCTTTATGTTCTCCAATTCTCCTTCCCCTTCCTATTCACCTTCTTCCCTCTCCCACTTCTTCGTGTTTATTCTGCTTTCATCTTGTTTTGTACTTATCCTCGGCTCCTTCCGCTTCCTCTCCAAATTCTTCTTCCCCTTCCTTTTCCTTTTCCTGCATCACCTTCGATTTCTTCCTGTTTTCCTTCTACTTTCTCTCCTGCAGGACCACCTCCTTCTTCTTTCAATCCCCCTTCTTTCTATTGTATTCTCCTTCTTCCTCTAACTTTTTCTACTTCTCTTTCTTCTTCCTTCTCCAATGTTTCATTCTTCTTGTTCCTCTTCAGCACCTTTCTCTTCTACTTCCATTTATTTCTTCTCCTTCCTCTCTACATCTTCCCCTTGCTCTTCTCCTTCCACCACGTCTTCTCCTTTCGCTTCGTCTTCCCCGTTCCTCTTCCACATTTTCTTCCCCTCCCTCACCTTCTTCCCCTCCTCACCTTCTTCCCCACCCTCCTCTTCTACTTTCATTTATTTCTTCTCCTTCCTCCTCTTCTCTTCCTTTCGCTTCGTGTCCCCCTTCCCTTTCCACTTTTTTCTCTTTCCTCACCTTCTTCCCCTTTCTCCTCTTCTTCTCCTCTTCTCCATTCTCTTCTACATCTTCCCCTTGCTCTTCTCCTTCCTCTTTTTCTTTTCCTTTCGCTTTGTCACCCCCTTCCTTTTTCACTTTTTCTCTTTCCTCACCTTCTTACCCTTCCTCCTCTTCTACTTTCATACATTTCTTCTCCTTCCTCTTCTACATCTTCCCTTTGCGCTTCTCCTTCCTCCTCGTCTTTTCCTTTCACTTCGTCACCCCCTTCCTCACCCACTTTTTCTCTTTCCTCACCTTCTTCCCCTTCCTCCTCTTCTACTTCTCTTCTTCTCCTCCCTCTTCTACATCTTCCCCTTGCTCTTCTCCTTCCTCCTCTTCTTTTCCTCTCTCTTCGTCACCCCCTTCCTCTTCTACTTTCATTTATTTCTTGTCCTTCCTCTTCTACATCTTCCCCTTCTCCTTCCTCCTCGTCTCCTCCTTTCGCTTCGTCTCCTCCTTTCGCTTCGTCTCCTCCTTTCGCTTCGTCTCCCCCTTCCTTCTCCACTTTTTCTCTTTCCTCACCTTCTTCCCCTTCCTCCTCTTCTATTTCCATTTATTTCTTCTCTTTCCTCTTCTACATCTTCTCCTTCTTCTTCCTCCTCGTCTCCTCCTTTCGCTTCGTCACCCCCTTCCTCTTCCACTTTTTTTCTCTTTCCTCACCTTCTTCCCCTTCCTCCTCTTCTACTTCCATTCGTTTTCCACCCCCCCCCCCCCCAACTCATCCTCTCCATCCCGCAGTCGCATCGTGTCTGAGTCTAGAGATGTAGCATTTCGCAGAAACGTCAGAGAGCTGTCCAACGAGATAATCCAATTGGGACTTATCCTTGGACGACGGACGAAACGCGGAGGATGAGGATGGCAAAGAGACAGTGAGAGAGAGAGAGAAAGAGAGAGAGAGAGAGAGAACAGAGACCGAGTAGTGACTGGGATGAAATTGTATCGGCCGTAAGAGGATATTTACCAAGAGAGGACTCTTCAAATTGGATGGTTTCGCTGGTAAACGATGACTTTTCTTCTGCCCACAGTTCTGAGCCACTCTTCATATTCCACAATATAAACTTCGCCACGTATTTTCATTCCAACTCTACTGATATGAACAATTGTGTTGTGACTGTGGGACGCGTGTAATCTGTGACAGGGTTTCTGATGGTAATTTCTACACTTCTATCTTGGATTATCATAATTTGTAGAAGTTTTTCTTTCTTATTATCTGAATGGAAATTTTGTGGGTCTGAAACCACTGGAGAAATTTTCTTTAAAACCTCACCTCTCATAACAGAGTTTCATCATCCCACCTTTTGATTAATCCACTTAATTAGACAAATCAGGTGAAACTCAGAAGGTGAGTAGCACTCCTCAATCTTATTTTTCGCTTCCGTTTTCTCATTTTTATTTTCTTCTCATATTCTCTCCTTTCTTGACCTCTCTAAATGTCTAAATTATTTAAATCATTATTTTTTCCTTTCTTTGTAGTGGCGAAGGTAATATTGTGGAAGGTATCCATCATGAATAATAAGACGAAATCGTCACAACCACATTTATTAAAAATATTGAGAAACTAGTTTCGGTTGTTATACCATTATCAATCTCAATCAAACTAAAACAAAAGTACAGAGTACCTTAATTGTACTAAACATGAAAAGGTACTATTGGCTAAGCGAGAAAGAGGCTGGCCTTCATTGAAGGTTGTGATTGGCTGACAAGTCACGCCCCCTGGTGGGAGGAGTAACAAGCAAAAATACGAGTCAATTTTGTGTAACTTTTTCCATATCCCTTTTTATTTTCTTCTAATATTCTCTTCTTTCTTCACTCCTCTTGATGCCTTAATGATTCAAATCATGACTTTTTCCATATCATTCATAAATGAAGAGGTTGTATCACATATATTTCACCCTTTATTCTTTGTTTATTATGTTCACCTTTTTAATTATAATAAGACTCTGACTGAAAGCTACACCTGCGTTCACGAATTTAATTCCCGTTCATAATTCACTTGTTATTTGATCTTTTTATCTGTGATGAGACTGATGGAAATACACTCCTGCAATCACGGGCTCAATCCTATGCTACTGTATCATTCAATCACCTTTCATTTTGTATTATCCTTCCACCCACATTATTCACCTCATTACCCACGCACAATTATAACAGAATTCATGATAATTGAGACTCAATCAGTGATTATAATCAGATAGTGATTATCAATTGAGACACCAGCAAAAAGTATTACATCAGAAAAAAATAGCTCACAGCCCAAAGAACCTACTATTTCATAGAAATTTGTATTTTCACAAATAGTCAATTCAAGTTAATTCAATGTTAGGCCTACACGCACGTCTTATCCACTCATTTCCCTATTCATTCAGGAAATAAAGAGGCTCTACACTACACCAAAACATTATAAATAACCTGCTTATTGTGATAAAAACAAGGGAAACTCAATAAATTTCCCAATATTTTTAGAAAGATTGGGTGTCTACATCCTTCCTTTACAAGAAAAAAGTGTATTATTCTAATTCACCCCCAATGAATTTATTACCCTGCTGGCTTCCATTGTAGTGATGACTGCATTAACAAGTATTCAGCTCCGTAACAGTTGTTTATTATTTGAAAACATTACAAGAGTTGGTGCGAACCGAAAAAGGTTCAAGGAAGTAAGATCATTAATCAAACGTGAATTTTGGGATGAGGTTGAAGCGGGTTGAGCTCTTTGGGGGGGGGGGGCTGTTGTGGGAGGGGGTGAAAGTATGGTGGTAAAGGGGGTTAAAGTAGGGGGGTTTAGGAGGCAAAATTGTGGGGTGCATGGGGGGGGCGATATACACTCTCTGTTCCAGGCTTTGTGCCAATTCTGTGGAAGCTGGTGATGAGCCAACCGACTAGCCGAGTTGTTAACAATTATCACAAAAGCCAGCAATAAATTACCCTTTGCTTATTAAATTATGGTCAACATTCGTCATTATTTCCACATAAAATAGTACATCTATATAGAGAAAGTGAAGTGTGTTTGTATTTGATTTTTTGTGTTAAGGATTTCACAAAAACGGCAAAAATTTGGAACACTAAATTTGGCACATAGCTTTATCTAAACTCGATTCAGTGCACCTCAAAGCACGATTTTTATTTTCTTTTTAGAATTTGTCAAAGTTAATGTTAAAATTTCATGTTTCAAAATGTGTTCAGTTCCAGGAAGCTCATAGAACAGCTACCATATAACATGATACGTCACTATGGTGACAATAGATATGATACGCTGATATGTCTCAAGCTAAAGCAACAGAATAGCGCTGTATCAATATTACAGCTGCTAATTACCGAGCGTCATGCGAACTTACTTATTATGTGTATTGAGCTATTCCTGTAATACATTATTCTAAAGAACTAAACACAAAACTATTCAGGTGAGTGGAGCTGCAAAGTTGCTAAAAATGTAGTTTACTTATAGCAAACATTCAAAATTCACAACATTAGGAAAACAAAAAAAAAAAAAATTCTGAACTTGTCTTTTCTGACAGATGAACTGTATGGTATTTCACTCACCCTTCCCAATTTTTTAGTCTTTTCAACATAAGTTGAAAGAAAAACTTCGAACTGGATTTCCGAGCAAGATTGGGTAAAATGCTCGTGGAGAATAAGGTTATCTACTGTTCAGCAGGAAGATGGGGGCGTTATTTACAAAATAACAAAGTTGCTGCTTGTTGGGCAGATCTAGTAGACATTTTTAAACAGAAATATTGTTAAATTGTTGGACAAACTTAGTTTTAAATCAAGTAAAATCTAAACCCTAAAAGTATGCGTACGTGAAAAAAGATTGGAAATTCGGATGGGAAAAATGTTTCAAGAAACATATGTGAAAAATATTTTAAATAAGTGAGTATTATGAATACATATAGCTTGAACAGTAAAGGATATTCATAAAAATGAAAATTAAAGCTCATTTGGCCAACTAATAAACTTGATATAACAAACATCAACTTGATAAGATCATTTTGAAGAGTTACTTAGGGCAAATGGAATAAGAATTATGTTATTAGTTATAGAATTATGTATTATTAGTAATAAAAATTATGTTATATGGCAATTTACATCCGTGTTAGGCATTGACAAAACGAGAAAATAATAATATTTGAAGCTAAAAACTGATTTTTCAACTGCTTTCAAATTCCATTGAGAATTTCCAAGGATTTATTCAGTTAGAGCCAAGTGGAACAATACATTCGTAGTTTACAAATACCAATATTCATATTAATACCATTGAGAATACACCAATATATTTAAAAACTCAACACTTGTCATGTTAAGGGAACATTAAAAAGGTAAATATTATAAAAATAAAGAATTTTCCAAAATAATGAGATGCTTACCTTTTCCAAATCACTCAGAATAAGAGGTGGTGAACTGGTCATTTTGAAATTTGTTTCAGCCATTTATGACATTTCAAACCTGGAAGAAAAGAAGCCATAATGAGGTATTGTAGTAAGATAAATACACAATAAGATACAATATGTTGCTTCATGATCACTGACACACATTATTAAATTTAAAAAAAACTGCATATGATTTATAATCAAAATCAAAATCTATTGGATAAAGTTTAAAATTTTGAAATATAAGATAATCTATGTAATAATCTTTATCTAGTTTAGTTTAGGCTTAGTTATAAAGTAGACATAAGAGGTAGGAAAGTGATGTCAATATAGCTTACTTTATTCCATGCTTTATCATACTAGCTGTATAGTGAAACTATTTTAACATGTCTATCACTTTCCAGTACAGGAGCCTAGACCAATCAGAGCTTAGGATTTCTTTAATAAAGTGTTAATATTAAGAAATAGTCACATCAGCTGATTGTATGTATCATAGTCATGATATCTTCTCTATAATTATATAAAAATGAATGTCTGTCTGTATGTATGTATGTATGTGTGTTCCCTATAGACTCCAAAACTACTTGACAGATCGGCATGAAACTTTGGGAATATGTTGTGTGAATATTGGGGATGGTTTCTGACCATAAATTTTAATAGGGGAGCTAATAATTATTATTAATTAAACCATTTTATAGATCTCACCTACTGAACTTGCCAGCCAAACAGCTTAAAGGAACAGCTGATATAAGTCAACAGTTTTTAATCATATGGCGTTATTTACGCTGTCTTTGAACAGCAAAAGACTTTGCACTTTGCATGTAGGCTACCGTGCAGTTGGAGCCTTGCAATATGTAGGAAACATACGACTGGGTATGATGAAATGTAATTATGCCAGGTTGATGACATCTGTTAACCAATGCAGCTAGAAATTTGAAATGCAGCCTCAGCGGGAGGTGGCGAATAATAAAATAAAAAACCTAGCTTCTACCCTTATAGTCATAGGAGGTTTAAATTTGAAATGTTTCTTCATTCAGAGGTGGTGATTAAGAAAACAACGAAGCCTCTATGATCAGCTGGAAGAGCCCTAGGACAAACTTCTTTCCTAATTTTAAATGTAACCTCAGCGGGAGGTGGCGAATAATAAAATCAAGGAGAATTTTTATGAGAATGCAGCTAGTGTTGTATATTATGTAAATTGTATTGACAAGAATATTTTTTGAAACAGAATTTATTAATTTTGAAGCTGTAAGATACGAGCCAATATGACCAAGTCAAAATGAGTGCTACTGTATATACAGAAATGTTATTGTAGTTTCGATTCCTGGTGGTGACTGATATTTTTGTACAGTAGCATTGATCGCTCTCCATCAGCTATTCAATGCTGTTGTTAACATCCGCCATGACGGAAGTCTTCAGTATAAACATAGACGAACCATCAATTACTCCCTGATCTGTGGTGTAAATTAATCGCACTTTGAGGAATTCGAAATTAATAAATTATGTGTATTTGTCAGTTACTTCAAACTAAAAAATGAAAAAATGTGATATATTCACATAAATATTTATTATTATTATTTAATTTTTTTATTATTTATTATTATTTTATTATCATTATTTTTGTACATAAATAATAATTATGTGAATTTGAAAATATTCTGTGATACGGAAAGGTAATTGTGTGATTGTAATATTGTTCATTGTAATTGTGCAGTTGTTACCAATTTTGCTTAAAGTTACTAGCATAACAATTCTATTCAATCTTGTATACATTTTTGAAATATTATTATGAAGCCATAACAGCTTTTTCTTTTGAGGATGAAGCCCACATAGGTCTGAGACCTGTACGTGGGTAATGAGTTGGATGATGGTAATTTATGAGTTGGACCTACAGTTTTAGGTGGGTTCCGAACCACCGGGAAGTGATTTTACAGCAGAGAACAGTGTCTTTTTTGCTGGCCAATCAAGCTGGTCACCGTTACAAACAGGACCTACGAGAACGCAGCTTATCTATCTGATTGAACAGATACCTGCTACGGCTCGCGGCTATCACTTCCCTTTATTTTATTCTACAAATAAGTAGTAACAAATTCTAGATGGTACACGAAGCATGTGAGTATCGATGAAGACGCAAGATGCAGTTTAAAACAAGGAGCCACATACACAATATTCAGGAGAAGCCTAATTAGTAGGAATTAGTAAACATGCTGTTCAAAGCACGAGAATTTCCATTGAAGAGATTCCTTGGATAGCATTCCAAGAGAATTTGTCACTAATGAGTGTACCTGTACGGTACTGAAAGTTTCGTTGTATATTTAGAAAGATCGCTAAACATCTTTAAAGAGACAAAGTACATTGTTGGTTGAAAGTAAGTTTCAAACAATTAGGATGAATGTTGTTTAATCAAACTACGTAAGTTGTATGTTATATGGGATCATCGTAATCATGCAAGTCCCTGTTTTAAATTATTTTGTATTATAAAATTCTTTAAATTTATTCTTTTACTAGTTACTCTTTCAATACCAGATAATTTCTCGAATGAGCTCTATCTCATATTAACTAGCAGGTTGCCCAATTCTATTGAATCTGGATTTCTAGAATCTGTAATAACCTACCTACAAATTTAATTTAATAGTCTCTTTTTATCCCTCTTCTTCACCTTCCCCTTTTCCTCCATCTTTATCTTCTTCCTCTCCTTCTCCTTCTTTTTTATTTAATTTTCCTCTTTTTCTTTTTTATTTCTTTTTTTTCTTTATTCTTTTTTACTTTCTTCTTTTTTCCTACTTTTTTCTTTCTTCTCTTTTTTCATTTTCTTCCTACTTCTCCCTCTTCTTCTTTTCCTTCACCTTCTTCTTTTTCTTTCTTCTCTTTTTTCTCTATTCTTTTTTCTTTCTTTTTTTATCTTCTTCCTACTTCTCCCCCTCCTTACTCTCTTACCCCTTTTCTCTATTTTTCTCCTCATTCTTCTTCCTCTCCTCCTTCAATCCCTTATTCTCCAGTGTTAGCGTCTCGTCAACAGATAACAGCAAGCAGCTGTATATTAAATAGGATTATTTAATAACAATCCTAATAATATTATTAAATCAGCGAGTAACTGTTGTTGAATAGGATTATTTAATCATCATATTTCGATGACAACATGAATAAAGAAAACTTACATCATATAGACTTCCACTATCCACTCAAAAAATAGGTCTCAATTGAAAAATATCTGGTTATTCTTATTGTTTTGTTTCGACTAAGTACAAATCCTGTCGAATCTTACTCAAAATAAACATGAACGGCCTTACATTATTGATAACTATTTGTTCACCCGTGCTTTGCTACGGGATGTTTAAATTAAACGTGTGATATATTAGGGATTTCAACCACCAATGCAAATACAATTCCAAAAAGGTCATTAGGAGCTGCAATATTGATACAAATTTGTTGCTTTAACTTGTGACGAAGCTTTTTTGCTTCATAGTGACGTATCATGTATCAGCTGTTCTATGAACTTCCTAAAACAAATACGTTACTTTGACTTGTGACGAAGCTTTTTTGCATCATAGTGACGTATCATGTGTCAGCTTGTTTATGAGCTTCCTAAAACATATTTTAAAACGGTAACCATAAGTGAAATTTAACATTAATTTTGAAAAGTCTGTAAGGAGAATCAAAAATAAGTCTTCGAGGAGCACTGCATCGAGTTTAGAGGAAGCTTTGCGCCAAATGTAGTGTTTCAAATCGTCGCCGTTTTTGTGAAATCACACACAAACACATCTCTGCTCTCTCTCTCTCTCTCTCTCTTTCTCACTCACTCTATCTCTCTCTCTCTCTGGGTTAAGTGTAAGAGAGGACCTGCGAGTCCTAAATTGGCCCAAATAAAGACATTTTATCTATCTATCTATCTCTCTCTCTCTCTGTTATTACACAGAGGTAGAACAGTACATCATGAAATGAATGACCAGTCTTTGAAGACCTGGCAACTCAAATTCAATCAATCATCTACGGTGAGGTAAAAAATATCTCTCAATGGAAATATCTCATTGCTTAGGTTCGTCTGAGTTCACATAGGCTACTGACAAAGCATAGGGCACTCAAAATAAACTTGAACCTCCATTGTTTATTGATGGAAAACAGTACATCATGAAATCAATGACGAAAGGCAATGGAGATAGAAAACCTAGCGTTCATGAAGGATACTTCAGAAAATCCTCAGTTTACTTTACGTGAACGAGACTAGTAGTTCAGCCGATAAAAAGTTTTGTGGCGAATCCAATAGGAGTTTTACGAGTGGAAGTTTTATTTGTCAACAATCAACAATCTTTTCAAGCTGACTTTTATACTAGCTTGGTATACCGACTCATGGGGATATTGCGTTGTAAGTGCTGACTGAAGTTTTGGATTATGTATTTCTAGTTTTGAGATTGTTGCGAATATAAAGTATCTATGATAATACTGTATTTTTTCCGGAGGATGAAGCCCATATAGGTATGAAACCTGTGCGTGGGTAATGAATTGGATGATGGTGATTGATGAGCTGGACCTAGAGTTTTAGGTGGGTTCCGAACTAACGGGAAGTGATTTTACAGCAGAGAACAGGAATACTATCTCAGATCAGGGAATACATAGATGATAGATAGACGTTCATCGCCATAAGAAATTTACAAATAACAATCTGTTTATGATCAACAACAATTTAAATGGAACATTTTTAATAAAAACATCAAAATGTACTCACCATAAATTCCCTAATCTGTGATACTATAATTAAATATTATTTCAAAACGTTAATACGATTTTTATTCAAATAATAATTTCTCTGGCTGTGAGTAAAACACTACCAGAGGAGTTTATTCACAATAAATTTAAAAAAAATTAACATTTCAGAAAATAAATTGAAGTTTAAATAAAGTATTGAAGTAAAGTAATAATTGAAGTAAATTGAAAGTATTGCAGTTCTGAATTTTGTGGTTCCCACTATATAAATATGTGTCGGGATTCCACTATTTTGTCTATTTCTTTATAAGCTATTAGAACATACAAAGAAATATTACGATAGTTTTACAAAGATACATGTTACTTATTCATTGAATATTAAATTGATAAGTATAACAATTAATAATAATATTTTTAGACTACATGCTACTAGTTAGTAATTTAGATAAATTAGTCCAGATTATTCAGACTTTTTTGTAGGCTACAGAAAAACAATTTATGACATTAATTGTTCGCTGTGATTAATTCCATTATCCAACAACCAAATTTTTGTTTTCCTTTTAAATGTATTAACTGGAATTATTTCTTTGATGTCTATTGGCAGTAAAATGTTATGATGTCTATTGGCAGTAAATTGTTATTAAAAAGTAGGCCAGAATTATATAACGGTTCTTTATTGTTTTTCTCCGTTGACCTTGACTGCATTTCATTTAGCTTCATTTTTTATTTTATTTCAATTGTTTAATTCCAGCCTATTTGTGTATTGTTCTTGTTTGTTAAACTTTGGTTCTTGATTTTGACACTGATTATTCCTTGTTGCTCCTCCCACCAGTGGGCGTGACTTTTTAGGGCCTTAAGCCAATCACAGACCTTCAAAGATGGTCAGCCTATAAAAGGTACTTTCACCCTCAGCCAATAGTATGTCTCTGTTTATTATATAGTAAGCTACTCTGTATTTTTGTTTTAGTTTGCTTGAGATTGATAATGGTGTATGTAACAACCGAGACTAGTCTCTCACTGTTTCCAACTAAAAATGTGGTAGTAACAACTTCAAGTATTATTATTCATTGTAGAATGAATACTTATTTCTGATAGTTGCTAAAAAGAAACTATTGAATTTAGATTATAAAATGTAGGCAATTAAATGATTTTAATATTTTATGATTTAGGCTACTTTACAGTATCACTGTAGTCTGAGCTATGAAAAGGTATTGAATGTAGGGTTTTTCTAATAATTGGGAGAAATATCAAAATTATTTTATAAGAATTGAAAAATAGAACCATATTTGTGAGTGCAAATACTGTAATACCTTTTTTTTCAAAAAAGTTCTCTTTGAAATTCAGGGTTTTTCTAATAATTGGGAGAAATATCATTCATAAGAATTGGTAGAAAATATTAAAATATTTTATGAGTGCAAATACTCTAATATTGTGTTATTTATCAAAAAGTTCTTTAAGAAAGATTTTTGAAATTCATATTTTTCTAATAGTTATGTGAAGAAACATTCATAAGAGTTATAATAAATAGTAGCATACTTGTGAGTGCAAATAATGTAATATCGCCTTGTTTTCAGCAAAAGTTCCCCCAAGAAAGATCTTTGGAATCCTCAAAATACCACACCTGAAATTTATAGTAGGCCTATTTAACTATTAGATTTTTTGCATAAACATTAGGAGAATTGTGTTGAACAATAAAATCTTGTATGAAAATACAGGCAAATTTTGTGTAAATAACTTCCAAATAGTAAACTATTATTACGCATTATGGATATCTTCCACAATATCACCTTCGCCACTATAAAGTTAAAAAAAAAAATGGAAAATTTTTATCATTTATGACAACTATTACTGTTTATAGAGTAACGACAAGAGAATTTCAAGTTTAATAACTCGAAATAATACTGACAATAGGAACTTATTCATAAATGAGCGGGGGATAGCGTAATGTTCTGAGCGTGACCTACTTCTGTGGGGGGAAGGACCAGTAGTTCGACCTTGACCGTGAATGTTATCAGCTGACTGAGTGACAGTTATAACGGAGCGATGACATGGAGGCCAGTGATGGGCGAGCACGCTCAACTTGTCGATAAGTACTCGACTGATATGATCAATAATCGATACTTAATACCTCAACCGATTGTTGCATTTATTTTTAGAAAAGTATTGCTGCAGTCGAATGTTGAGTGAATTAACGAATTTTGTTCGATGTAATGAATCATGTTTAATTGACAAGCATAATTACATAAACATGATCATCTACAAGCTTATATAATATTATAATAAGAGTATATTATATAATCATACAGTATATATTATTTAATCATAGTATTTAATCTCTATATATAAAAATGAATGTCTGTCTGTATGTATGTATGTATGTATGTTCCCTATAGACTTCAAAACTACTTGACAGATCGGCATGAAACTTTGGGAATATGTTGTATGAATATTGGGGATGGTTTCTGACCATAAATTTTAATAGGGGAGCTAATAATTATTATTAATTAATCCATTTTATAGACCTAACCTACTGAACTTGCCAGCCAAACAGCTTAGAGGAACAGCTGACAGAAGTCAACAGTTTTTAATCATATGGCAAGCACCTTAAGCTGGGCATTCACGTTCCAACTTGCAGTACCACTTGCAGTACTGCTATAAATAGTCGATTACATTGGGATAGTTACTCGCTAAGCGAGTAGCGAGTAGGACGTTACTAACCGACCGTGCTACAGCAGCTCAGCATACCAAGCCAAATTATATTAAAAAATTAATTTCCAGAATCGCCCTCATACTATGGAATTTCAAAGACAATAAACAATTTAGTTTGAAGTGACTGACAATTGAATAAACTGACAAATATACATATACAGAATTTATTAATTTCGAATTCCTTTAATTGCTATTACTTTATACTGAAGACTTCCGCAATGGCGGATATTGTCAATATCCGCCATTGCAGAAGTCTTCAGTGTAAAGTAATAGCAGTAGGTATTAAGGGGACTTCTGCGTACCCTATGGGAGCAGGGGGGCGTGGCCACCCCCCTTCCCCCTCCCCCAGGTCAGACATTTTGTAAACACCCACCCTTCCCCCTGTCCCAGTCAGCCATTTTGTTTTTAAGGTCACATACCCCCTTCCCTATGTGCCCCCACTTTATTCCCAATAGATTAAAGGGGGACCCCCCGCAAGCACCAATGAGAGAGGACCTATCCCCCTGACCCCACCTCTCACAGAAGGTTCCCAATAAATATAGAACATACAGCTTTATATCTATATATACATGCTTGCAATTGTATATCTATATATACCTGCTTGCAATTACTATATCTATATTTGCTCTTATCCGTAACCCCCCGCCCCCGCCCCCGCTTTAGCTGTTAATTGCATCTGCACACTTGCCACCTCCTGCTGTGATTCTCAAAGCCCTCTCTCTCTCTTTCGCACGTGCAGTGTTAATATACCCCCCTGCCCCCCAACCTCCACCCACCGATTTAGCTATTAATAACACTTCCGCCCCCCTGCTGTGAAAAAAAAAAAAAAAAAAAAAAAAACTATTTCATAACGTTTAAAAGCAGAGCACGTGCACATGTTTTATGTGTGTGTGTGTGTGAGAGAGACATGCTCTCAGGTCATTAACCTTAGAATTTAACGGTCGCAACACGTGCCTAGCAGGTGGGGGGCTGTACACAGAAATAGAATGCTTCTACACTCCTCGATTCCTAGATTGATAGCGTTGTAATAGGCGTTCTTGTTGGGGAGGTAAAAACAAACTACTATCATATTTTATCGTTGGCTCATTCATATCAATTCGTCGAAGAAATTCGCCAACAGTATGTTCTGGCAATAGACCTCGTCCCTCCAACTCTTTATAATCAAACGTTCTGGCAGCCATTACACATTTTTCTATCAAATAATAGGCATATCTATACATCAGATCATTTAAATGCCTCTTGAAATCTCGATTATTATGCACATAATCCATTAATAGGTCCTGTGATATTTTTACAGCTGTGTTAAGTTGTTCATATGAGATGAATCCTGCTTTTTCAATTATAAACTCTTTTTTAGTGAGTAAATTTTCCCTATTGAATTCATCTCGAGTGAGTAGTTTATCTCTTTCTGCCTTTGCCTCTTTGCTAATAATTTTCATCTCATTATTGAGGGTATGTCTACTCACCAGCACACTAGCCTTCTCCTGCTCAAATTCTCTCCTAGTTAAAACAACCTGTTCTAAATCATGCATGCGTTTTTCCAACACATTGTTAATTATACTTAATCCACTATTGAGATTTTCAAACGACACAAGTTGGCTTCTTTCATTGTTAAATTCTGTTCTAGTTAAAACAGCTTTCTTCAACTCACTCAATTCAAATTTCAACTTGTCAAAATTCGCTACTAATTTTTTTAACTCCTCTAATTGCTTCGCATGCGGACGATGCATTCGTCCGAATCGATCGGTGTTCATTGTTCGAATGTCGAAATTAATTATCAACACCTCGGTACACCCGCTCCAGCGGTGAGGTTCCAACGCTCCGATTTGTGTTGGTTGTCAAGAAGGAACAGCACTGACGTCACCACCCCAGCTCGTGTCTTTAGTCGGCTATTCTCACTTTACACGATGTTTCGCAGAGGGGTGAGGGGGCGCCCACTCCGCATTTCTTCTAACATACTCTTTCGCAACAGCCGGTTTCACCCAGCCTCATCTCTCTCATATTTCTTTCTCTCCTCTTTCGCTCTACCGAACAGCTTCCTGCCAACACGGCCTGTCCTCGCTTTTTTACTGTATAAAGTTAGCTTCTCGCAGTTCTTGTAATATCGAATCGATTTCAATATCGTGAGCTGAATTACCTGCATTTTTTGAACCCATTAAAATAAATAACCGTTTGACTAGTTCGTTAACATCATCCCAGAATATGTAGTTTCTATCACGTGATTTATTTCTAACAAAATTCAATAATCCCTTCCCATACTTTGAACGTTTTTTGGGTGGAAAAAGTTTCTGTATAATTTGAGATTTTTTACCAGAATTGCGAATTACGTAACCCTGGTTATTAATATGTACAGATGTCAGTGATAATATTTTTTTATATTTCGCCAAATCTTTGTTATTGTAGAGATTTGAATTTGGTCTACTGTTAAACAATAGCTCCAACAAACCATGAGTCATTCTAAACCTTTGTTCGCCGACAGTTATAAAAACATCATCAAAACTTACGGGCTCATCGCCGATAAAATATAAATTTTGTTTATGATCAAAACGTATACCATAAGGAATAGAATTATCTAATTTCTCGTTATGAAACACACCTAAATAGTTGTCTAAAATTTCTTCTATTCGAGTGCGACGGTTAGTAATATTCAAAGTCGAATCAAAGAAAGCAGATTTATCATTAGCAGAAATATTTACATCTTCCTCCCCATCCTCCTCCTTCTCCTCCACCTCCTCCTCCTCCTTCTCCTTCTCCGTTACCAACGGTTCAACCTTGTGTTCTTTTTCGCGCTTTACTGTTTCATTGGCAGAGATTGTGCTCTTTTTGAGTTCAATTAATGGAGTAATTATTGGTTCCAACCTTTTACGATTAAATTCTTCACTCTGTGTTTGAAAACCCAATAAATTCCTATGCTTATCCAAAATAGTTTTTCTCAACTTTTTAATTCTATCTGTTAAACTTTCCGCACCATGCGCGACACGCTTCTTAACTTTCTTCATTAGCCTACTCTTTGTGTAATATCCCAAGTATGATCAAACGTTGAATGAACAAAAAACGTGCAAACACCGAAGTTACCTCATTGCAAAGGAATCTTTATGAATTTATCCAATTGCTCTCTGTATCTTCCATTTTCAGCCTTACATTCAGTAAAAATAGAAACAAATTTGTGAGCACCTTTTGACCACACCTCCCAACATAGTTTTCTAAACTCACTGAAACTCATATCTTCCCCCACAAAATCCCTATAAATTAATTTCAAATTTAATTGATCAAGTTTGAAAATAATCAATACGTTACAATTATCTCGGATGTGATGTTTCATTATCGCACCGTAACTTTGTACCAAGTAGGCTGTGTCAATTTCGCGATGTCTACCCATTGTAAAGTAATTACGAATTTGAGGTACATTGCTTAATTGTAAATCATCAAAAATGACAAGAGAGTTTCTCTCAACTTTGTTGGGATGCTTTATCATATCAGTATTGTCTGATAAATGAAAAGTAACACATTTTATCTTTGAAAACACCTTTTTCAAAAATTCATATTTATCTTGATATAATGACTTACTGTATACATATAAATGTTTAAATTTCAATCCGTTTTTATTGAAAATCAAATTCAATAACGTATTTGTCTTACCACTGTTGGATCTTCCAATCAGGATAATGCGTGCATTATGCGGTAATAAACTACCATTTTTACTCTTGCCAATGTTCGGTTTACCTGTAATAACCTCATCAAAATTGATGATGGGTATGGTCATATCCTTTACCATTGTATCACTATGATAGCCAATGGATAACTGAATAAAACACATGCTTCAACATATTATATCAATTTATTGATAATATTTTTCAGTTCTTTTCCAATATACAACATTTCGCTTATTTACGATATAATACATAGTATTTACAATATAATACATAGTATTTACAATACAGTTCTTAACCTAGTAAATTCTTTCTCTCGATCCATGTAGGTTCGCTGAAACCTAACCATTTAACCAATATTTTATCTTTATTTTTCCTTATAATTTTCTCTACTAAATAAACTTTCTGCTCCTCCTCATCCAGCTTTGTTTTTTTCATTTCTTCTTCGTAGAAACGGCCAGAAATTATTTCCCCTTTCAAATCACGCAAGATGTAAGTAGGTGGCTTAGTCGGATAGACTGAATGAATTATAAATAATTCCCCACTCCAATTAATATTATACGATTTGTCGAAAACCTGTCTGTACTTACTAATGCGTACAACATCGCCCAATTTAAATTTCGGTTTTATTCGTTTAGATTTCAAACGTAAGTTCTCATTGGCCGCCTTATTAAGCGATGCTATTATATGATTTCGATGTTTTTTGCGAACATCAGATGGCCGCATTTGAATTGTTCTGTGGAAAGCATTATTATACTCTTTAACCAATGTTGGTAATGCTCCTACCCATCGTTTTGTTCCATGCTGCGTTAAATATTTATAGATTTTCGATTTAATAGTTCTAATAAAACGTTCGACTATTGCAGCCTTTTTCTCACTAAAAACATGGTAATGTTTAATATTATACCTATCCAATAATGCTTTTACTTTTGTATTAAAAAATTCGGTACCTTGGTCTGTCTGAAAAAGTTTAACATTTTTATTTTTACGAATAATAGGTTCAAGTGCAGCATACACAGAGCCGGCACTTTTGGATTTTATTGCCGCGCAATAAGCATATTTAGAAAAACAGTTAATTACAGCTAAAATAAAAGTAAAATTTGAATTATCTCTCGCCAGCGAGCTCATATCAATTAAATCTGCCTGAAGCAGATCCACCTCACTTTTAATCTCATATTTTCTCCTATTAAAATGTACTCTTGGCACAGAATGCAATTCTTGTGCTAATCTGTGTTCATTCATTTTTGTCGACATCACACACGTGTGATATATCTCAACTGCCTCGGCGCGTCGCGTGGGTAATCTATTTTTAGCCACCCTCTTTTTGTGAAGCAGCACGCCTCACTTCTCCTCTCCTCACTCACTGCCTCACACTTTGAGAGGAAGGTTCTTCTTCTACTACTTCTTCTTCTTCTTCTTCTCCTTTTTCTTCTCCTTCTTCAACTTGGGGGATTCTATAATGACCCCATGCCAAGGTGTCAACCGAATTGGGCATGATGTATCTTTTATCATCATAGCATGAGAGCGCTGTTTTTGCACATGCAATCTGATATACTTTATGACAATAGCTCCTTATCATATTGAACCTCTCGTAATGTGTGCTTCTTTCGAATAAACATTTTTTGTACAAATCATATGTTAGACAGCGATCTTTAACAGATTTCTTTACACCCTTAGCTACGTTTTTATACAATTCATTCTCATCATCTACATATTTAAAACTATACATTTTGGGCCGTAAGCCAGCAAAATGTGTGATAATTTTTGAATTTGTCTCATCTTTAAATTTCCCAACCACTTTTTTATTTACAAGACTATAACATTTGTGAGTGGTTGGGTAATCAGATGTGTCAAACCACGTCAAATTATTCCTAATATCCTGGTACACATCCTCAGTTTTTATTTCATAGAAAAGACTATCTGTATCCGACATTAATAGATTCACATTTTCAGGACGATATATGTTCAAAATTTTGTTGTAGTGGAAATCAAACATTAGGTGTTTACTCAATTCCAAAATGGTGAAACCCGCATAAATTGGTTTGTTCAAGCATATTTCAGATTTTCTTGAAAACACACCAATTACATTTTCATCAAAAATCACCCAGCGTTTACACAATGGCCTGGAAACATATTTATCCAATTTTCTCTCATCTGTTATGAGATTTACGGTGCAATGGTGTCGATTACCCTGGAGAGATTTTCCGTATATTATATTCGATAAATTTTTAAAGTTCTGAACTTCAAATTTATTCCTTGCATTTCGCCTACATTCCGTATTGAATTGAATGTAAGGTTGTAGCCAACGGGACTGTGTAAAACTAATTACCCTATGAATCTTCGTTAAACGCATACCCAACTGAGTGTAAAGCTGGAGATTGCGATAATGAATTACATATTTTGTTCTATCATAAAGTGTTGCAAGGAGTTTTGTTGATGATTTTTGTGAATCGTGTTTTTGATATTCAGACATCAGGTGAAGGGGGGCTGCTTCTTTTGTGGGGGCAAGGGGAAACTGATTGTGAGAATCGTGTAAGTATTGTGGATACTGCATATCAACCTCCAGAATGTAGCCAATTTCTGAATCGGCACTCAAGTTTAAAAAATCTACTTGTGCGATTTCATTCTCATTCAAAAATTTAAAATTTCCGCTCGGGAGAGGTTCACACATTGCGTATCCATATAAATTGTTAGCATCCAGGTAAACAAGGTAATTAGTAGGTTTACTCTCATCATAATTCGACATATATGGGTTGTTCGCTTCAGCGAACCTATGCGGAATGACCGATAATCCTCCTCTCACTGCACCCTCAATCATAAGATGAATATCAATGTCCCGAATCAAACCAAGCTCCACCTGTGTGTATTTTAGCATGCAATTCCATGAGAAATGTGCCAATGAGAGAAAGTGGATAGCATCCAATCCATATTTGTCGAATAATGATGAGCGCATATCCTCAAAAACATCGGCCAAAAGCAGAACATCCGTTAGAAGGTATAGATCGTGATATTCGCCAAGAGAGGAAATATTACACGCTTTCCACACCTTCTGTGCATGTTCATATTCAGCAGGATCCAATGGTGAATCGTTCAAATCATTGTGGAATGCTTCTATGGGAGGAAGACATGTTTCATTGAACTTTTCAGCACAATCAAAATAAGTGTATGGATACACACCCTTTTTGATTAAAAGCTGGTGCTGTTCAGGTGTTCTGAATACAGTGTACATCCTTTTAAATTTCGTTTCCAATTCAGTACTTTCTGACAAATTTTTTACAAGTGAATCTAATGAAGCATTCATGAACTTAAAACTATCTAAAAACCTAATTTTACCAATACTAATTGTCATAAATTTTTCAGAGGAATTGGCGATGCAATGTATTTTTCTTTTGCATTTCCCCAAAGCTTGCACAATAAAATGCGAATCGTACCCTGCGAAATTATGTATATAACATGGAATAAAATCGGGTGATTTAGCATTTAAATTACAGGCTTGGTGAGCTGCACAAATAAATTCGCCTGATTCGTGCGAGTGGTGTTTGCATCTCACCTCACCAATCAAGAAATCCTTCCCACATAAACCACATTGTTTTGCATCATCAAATACTTGTTGTTCACGCTCATTTAATGGAATCATCGGTATTTCGCGTTTCATATCATTATAAAGCATTTCACCTAAATCTGTTACATCATCAACGAATTTTTTAATAATTTTTTCACTTTCATTTCGCGCGCGATAAAGAATGGGGCCGTGACAAATTTCACCATGTATATTTAACACTACAAAGCAATACCCGCACGCAACATGCTCACGTGTCTTTTTTGTGAAGCTACTAGTAACAGGGTCTGAAGCATCAGCTTCTTCTTCTCCGCTTTTAATTGGTAAAATAAACGATTCAAAATCGGCGTAAATTACATATTTAGGTTTAAGTGTATAAGTATAGTTTGTAAATTTGATTACATCACCTTCTTTGGGTAGCACCGTTCTTTGCGCCGCGAACTTTGAACAAAGCTCTTGATGCCTTTCCAAATTTTGTTTTCCATCTCTATTTACCATTTTGTCAGTTGTGAAACGATGGAAACAAAATTCGCATATGTGTACTTGGGCATGATGTTTTGAAAGATGGCTCAAAAGACGCGATAAACCATTCTTTCCGTTCGCGGTATTGATCAAGCAAAAATGTGATTTATGTGGTGCGGTTTTAGTTGTTAAAAGCAAAAGATTCACCTGATGTCTGCGTTGCCTATATATACTACATCTGTAGGGATAGAATTTCTTTCCATCATCGTCGTACGCAATTACATTAATAGATATGTTGGGATTCAAAATTTCAATTTTCCTAACATCTCTCATGGTGGCTGGGAAGTTGACCCCGTTTGTGTTGACTGCGTGAGCAAACTTGCTCAAATATTCAACACTCATGTTATCACGCCGGTAATGAAAATAAGCGAGAATTGACCACAAAAGGCATTTCTCGTCATTGAAATTTTTCACGTTAATTACGCATTTCTTTTTCTTAATAAAATCGGGAGTCTCTACAAAGGAAGATGAGGATGTGTACATAGGATTATACCGAATTATGTTTAAATCTAAAGAATGTATTCTACTCAAAACCCACCCACTACCAAATTTTGTAAAATTCTGGAAAGAATTTAAAATTTTCTTAATAGCTAATTCATAGTACTTGTTCAATTCATCTAAATTTTCACGTACATTCACACATATTGCCGAATAGCTGTGAAAGTTTACAGTACTCGAAATTTGTTCACTTTCCTCGGGCAAAACAATCAATTTTTGTAATATAATATTTAACACTAAAAACCATTTCACATTTCCGTGGAAACGGTCTGACTCCTCGACGATCTGGTTCAATACTATGGGTTTTGTAGATTCCAAAGTCGATTCCACGTCCAGCTCCTCGTCTAGATAGGTTATACGGTGACGTATCGCGTTATTGTTCAATCCACGCAGATCCTTGATTGTATACCGCATTTTGACGAATTAGTGCTCTCTCTCTCTCTCTCTAAAACAAAAAAGTTAGTAGCAGATTAGAAGTTGATCACCACGGACTATTCTAAATTACGAATGATTGACTTTCAAAGGAAGCGATTCCACTGTGTTCTCCAACTGAAAGGTTAAAAAAGATTATGAGTGTGAAACAGATTATATCTATGGATATAAACGTGGCGGTAGACGAGGAAGAAGAAAAGTTTATTAAAAATAAATCCTCGTTCGAAAAACAATTAATACATAAATTACGCTTCCACCGCTATGAGTGCTATGGAAGAGAATATGGACACTATTGCATGTGTATAAATCCTGCACTCAATGAACCATTACACCAATTTATTGGAGAATGTAATTCAGATACTTGTTTTTATCGAATAATGCAATTACATATTGCAGATAACCATCACGAATCGTGTAATGGCGTCTATCATACATTTAATATGTGTAACAACAAAATTGATAAATTTTTGTGTAATTCGTCCAGAAGATTTCGGTGTGGGAAAAATTGTAAATTATTTCAAACACACAAGTGTGTTGGTAAAACTAAGTAGGAATACTGAACGCGAGTTTACTCCTCCAATGTACAACAATCGGCAGCAGAATTAGTTGAATGGAGATACTCGCATGCAGTGTGATTTCTGCAGAATAATAGTTTCTACCGAGAAAAATAATTCGAAATAATGCGCAGTCAATAATCGCTACTTACATTGTAAAAGGGTGATGGCAAATGATGAACTCTCTCTCTCTCAGATGTCTGCTCTCTCTCTCTCTCAGATGTTCGCTCTCTCTCAGATGTATCCTCTCACTCAGATGTGTGCTCTCTTACACTCCGCTGGTACAACTGATCTAAAACAAACAAGTTAGTAGTGGATTAGAAGTTGATCGGCACACTATGGATCAATCACACGTTTTAATGTACGAAAGATTGAGGTTATTAAGTTTTGATGAGAGATGGAAAAAATTCGAATCTCCCCTTTTATCGCCTAAACATTTAGCTAAACTGGGATTTGTATTCAAGACGCCACCAGACTCAGTGCAGTGCGTGATTTGTTTAGTTGGTTTGGAAAAATGGCAAATAACAGACGATCCCGAAAAAGAACATGAAAAACATAGTCCGAATTGTGGGTGGAGGAGAATGCATAATATTTCTATCGAAAATGAAAATTTTAATAATCTTCGGGATTACGACCAGCGAATAAAGACATTTTATCAAAGATCAAAGCCCCACTGCTCAAACTCATTTAATAAGAGGATATTGGTTTTTAAAAGAAATGCTGAATATTTCGCGAGTAATGGATTTTTTCTACATAAAACGGGTTATTTGCAATGTGTATATTGTAAAGTAATTATTGCAGATTCGAAAAAACTGTGTCATGCATCGTTTTGTATATATAATAAGAACAGTCTTAAAGGGGAAGGAGGAGAAGGAGGAGGAGAAGGAGGAGGAGAAGGAGAAGGAGAAGGAGGAGGAGAAGGAGGAGGAGAAGGAGGAGGAGAAGGAGGAGAAGGAGAAGGAGGAGGAGAAGGAGGAGGAGAAGGAGGAGAAGGAGGAGAAGGAGGAGAAGGAGGAGAAGGAGGAGAAGGAGGAGAAGGAGGAGAAGGAGGAGGAGAAGGAGAAGGAGGAGAAGGAGGAGAATTAATTGAAAAAGTAAACAAACCTGCACGAGAAGGAAGCCGAGGAATCACTTGCGCTCTGTTGTAGACTTGAAACACCTCTAGTTGGAACTGAAACATACAAAATAGGGAAAAATGGATCAGATTGGTGTTTAAAAATTTGGATTATGCACACTTATTATCAGATTATGGAGATGTCGTCTGCATTAATCAGGTGTGAGAAGATTTATTGTAAATATTATTGAACAATTACTATTTCTATTACAATTGCTCCAATTTAATATGCAAGATTTTTTGCACTAACAGTATTTACCCAAAAACTTGTAAAAATGCGTGATTGGGTTGAAGATAATTTTTATGAGTTTGATTATTTCGAGTTTGTTATAATTGATTAATGTAAATAAAGATTTGAATTATTATTGCTCACCTTTGTTTCAAACTGATGTGATGCTTTCAAAATGATCACTCTTCTTGTTGTGCCGTTCAAAAACGCAAATGCTCTTTTATCGCTGTGCGCGGATAGCTAAAGTTCAAACTGTTGTGACGCTTTCAAACTGATAAAGATGATCGCTCTTTTTTGATCCGATAACTATGACGTTCAAAACGCGAATGATCTTTTAGCGGTGTGCGCGGCTAGCTAAAAAAGGATTGCGGGATGCGATGAGCATTCCTCTTTGGAGTAGGTGAGCACCTAAAAGAAGGAAGCTCGCAGGAAGCTCTCGCTGGCACGCGCTCGCTTCTCCCCCTCAACACGGTGTTCTATTTTTATCAGTATGTTTGCATCTGTCAATATGGAATGTGCTTTGGCGATGTGGCACGTGTGGAAAACGATAGTACTATTTATATTTCTATTATGCTGTCTAAACACCGTACTACTTTTAAATAAAGATAAATCGTGCAATCTGCATGAGAAACGAAATGATACGCAATTTCTTTTCAATTCCTTTGGATCGTCAACTTCACTGAGAAACCATACTTTATTCAATATTAAATCTTGCGTTAATTCGTATTATAAAACACCAATTTCCTTTGAAATTGGGTTGATACATTGGTATAAATTTATGGTTGATGAGCGAGAAACAGTTTGTAATTTCTACAAATACTATAGCGTTCTTGCAAATTGTGCCGACACTTTTAATGAAAAATCGAATTTTCTTTTGAAGAAAACTAATCAATTATGTAGTAGTAGTAGTAATTACAGTTCAGTTTATGTTTAACCTTTAAAGGATGAACACTGTTAAGAAAAAGCGCAGCACTGTTCGTAAGCGTGGTAGAGGTATTTTATCAAAAATTGGCGATGTATTGGGTACAGTGATAAATAGGGGGGTTGACCTGTTACCTGTAGAAGCGCACCTAGATGGGTATAATTTCTGCGGTCCAGGAACGAGGTTAAGGTCGAGGTTAGCACATGGAGATAAAGGAATAAACCGTCTTGATGATTTATGTAAGACGCACGACATAGTTTACTCCCGAGCGTCTGATAACAAGACGCGGGCGGAGGCTGACAGGCACTTGGCAGATGGAGCTTGGGAAATTTTCAAGGACCCAAAAACGGGGTTATCTGAGAGAGCATATTCTTATCTTGTTACAAACATTATGAAAGCGAAATCCGCATTTGGTGGCGGTTTGAGAAAACGAAAAACGAGGGGAGTTAGAAAAACACATAGTGATAGTATTAGACAAAAGGCGATCAATAGGTTAAAAAATCATATTGTTGGTCGCGGTTTTTATCTGAAACCATATCCAACAGGCGGAAGAATACTAGTACCTCCCACCCAATACGGTGTAACACTATTTCCTAAGGTTAAAAAGAAGCAAGGAGGAAAAAAGCAGAGGAAAAGACAGAGAAAAACGCAAAGATGAACGGCCCGCTGTCAAACTATGACCTGATAAAATGGTGCAAATTATTAGATATTCCACTAAGGGGCATATATATGATTGATACACTTCCGAGTAAAATTCGAAATAATGAGCTCGCAATTGTTAATTTAGACAAACAGATTGGAATGGGAACACATTGGACTGCATATATTAAACGTGGAAAAAATGTGTATTATTTTGATCCGATCGGTGACTTGCAACCGCCACGCGAATTGGCAAAATATTGGGAAAAAGAAAATAATGTAAAAATATTCTATAATACCAACCAATTGCAGCGGGTAAACACAGACATTTGTGGGCACCTAGTGATTTTGTTTCTTGCTAACCAGTTGTAATTTTACGCTTGTGTTGAAAGCATTAGCTGAGTGAGTGATGGCTGTTATCACACTAACCTCAAAAACAAGTAATCTATATGAGAATTTAAACCACGCTCTGGAATTGGATAAAAATCGCGAATGGGAAATTGGATTGGTTAACTTGTGGACGTTTAATAGTATACCGAATATAATAAGGGGGAAAAATTCCAGTTTTAAATATGGAGATAAACTGGTGAATCTTGATACAGGATCGTACGAAATTGATAATATAATAAGCGCTATAAAGTTGAAATTGAACTTGAGCGATGAGAGTCTTGTTATACAACCGAATAATAACACTATGAAAGTAGGAATTTATTCCGATAAACCAGTAGATTTAACTTTTGACGATTCAATTGGTAAGACACTTGGGTTTGATAAACTTCTACTCGAAGCAAATACATGGCATTATTCAAATCATTTAGTCTCGATCAGTCATATTAATACAATCGTGGTGTCATGTAATTTAGCATGTGGAAGCTTCGCTAACGGAGATGAAAAGCATATTATTTACGAATTTCTGCCGAGGGTACCGCCCGGTTATTTGATTAATGAAACGCCCGCAGAAATTATATATGTACCTCTCAATACGCGCAGAATTCAGTTTATTAACGTGACGGTAACCGATCAAGACGGATCACTTATCAATTTTCGAGGGGATAGTATAACTGTGAGGTTACATATTCGTGAGAAAAGTTAGAAGATGGGTTTTATTGTATTCAATGCCGTACCTAAGCGTCGAGATGAGAACAGAGAAAGCGTCAGTAGGAGTTTAAGCTCAGTAGCGTTAACACCTACGTTAACGCCGAAAAACAGATTAACAGCTAAAAACGCGAGAATACTAGAAAAATTGGGATTTATAGTTAATTGGAAAAATGTCGGGAGCCGCAATAAGTGAAATTCTAGATGTCGATAGTCAAATTCAATTTTACTCAGATATTACTAAGTACGAATTTCACACGCACACAACATATTCTGGACAGAAACTAGGTAATTCGGATGAAGTAAGGCTTCCTGTAAACCAACAGGATATATACACACTGCCTTGTAAATCCTTTCTATTTATTGAGGGGAGTGTTAAATGTACAAAGCCTGGTGCGAAACCCGAGGATCCGCCGGTGCATGCCGAATATAAACTTGTCAGCAACGTGGTAGGCCATCTGTTTGATGAGATACGTTATGAATTGGCGGGACAGCAAGTAGCGAAATCGAGACTTGTCGGAATTACGTCTACAATTAAAGGATTGCTTTTGAAAAATGTTTTCGATACAAATACATACCAATTGGCAGGATTTGATAGAGATGGATATAAGTTAACGGATAATAAATTCATTTTTTGCGTACCGCTGAAACTTTTGTTACCATTTTTCGAAGATTTTCAACGAATAATTTTAAACTTGAAACAAGAGCTTGTATTATTGAGAAGTGTGTCGGATCTAAACTGCGTTGAATCGGCTACAGGAACAAATGTTTCTTTAACAATTGATAAACTACAGTGGAAAATTCCGTACATCCATTTGGAAGATCACGTAAGGTTAAAATTTTTGAAATTACTCGATTCTGATCGTCCTTTAAAACTTGCGTTTAGAAGATGGGAGATTCACGAATTTCCAAACATGGCGACATCGAGAATTCATTCGTGGGCAATAAAAACATCATTGCATTTAGATGTTCCACGCTATGTAATTTTAGCCTTTCAAACGGCACGGAAAAATGCTATTAATAAATCAATGTCTGATTTTGATTCGTGCGAGTTGTATAACGTTAAATTATTTCTAAACAGTCAATATTATCCCTATGATAATTTGTTGGGGAATAAGCAGATAATGTACCGAATGTTTTTAGATTTCGCGCCGAGTTACTATAACCGCTCTATAAATGCAGAACATGGGAACGCTATTGATTTTAAAGCGTTTTGCGAAAAATCACCAATAATTGTGATTGACTGTTCACACCAATCTGATCATTTGAAAACATCCACAGATATAAGATTAGATATGGAATTTAGTAAAGAACTACCAAACTCGACTTCGGCATATTGTATTCTTATAAGCGATTCAATAATGGAATACACGCCTTTAACCTCATTAGTTAGAGAAGTACAATAAATTGCCGGTAGGGGGATGTTTAAAATATAAAGGTGAAATGTAAAAAATAATTTATCATTCGTGTGGGCGTGTGTGAGAGAGCAACATGTCCACTTCTTCGCTGTTTCAAGAGGCGATTGGAGATTTTGAGGCTAGTGAAGACGGAAAAACACGTACAGTGGGAATACAGTGTGACATGGAAGAAAAGAAGAAGAAGAATTTTGCCGTTGTGGATCTACACTGGTTTAAGGGAGATAATAATCAAATAATTTTAAAAGAATTCGCGCTGATTGATCGGGCTGGTAATTATGTAGTACTGCACTTTAAACCTCCTTTTCCGAAATCTACTTTGAGCTGGAAAATGTTTCGCGAGGCTACCTGGTTAGAACAACATTATCATAAAATATTATGGGATGAGGGGGAGACGGAGTTTACAGATTCATTGATAAGAGGATATCTCAGCGCGTATGATTGCATTTTTACAAAGGGAACAGAAAAAGCGGCATTTTTGAAAAAGTATCATAATGATGTACGTAACATACCGGAATATTTTGCGAAACCTAATTTCACAAAGTTTAAAGATACGTGGTGTTTTGAGGTTTGTAACATACACAAAAATGTAGAAGGTGGGAGATGCGCTCTAATAAGTGCACAACATTATTTGCAACTATTAACATCTAACACGCTTCCAAAGATAGGAGAGGAGGGGGATTATACTTGTGAAAATAATCGAATGAAAAGTATGAGGAATTGCACTTTTTATAGTAGAACAAGCAAAAGAAATTATGCGAGACAAGGATTTTACTATGATGGAAAAAAGGTCGTATGCGTTTACTGTGGTTATGAGTTGGAATCACACAAAGTGAGAATTTGTAGCGTGGGCGTTGGTAGGAAACCTATCAATTTTTCGGTATTAATCCCGCTGTATAAATAATTAGTTGTAGATAATGGATCCTCAGAAGTGGATGTGTGCGGATAAAGAATTAGAGAACAGATTTTAACAAGAGAAAATTCGTATTAATATGCGAACATGAGAACGGACAAGTAGAGTTGAAAGAAATGTAAATTTTTACAATGGGTTTTTCTCCATAGCACAGGTTTATGTGACCTAGCCCTGTGTGAACCTCTTTTTACCCAAATAAAAAAAGAGTGACCTCCAATAAGGCGGTGAGGTTGACGTTCCTTTGGAGGCTTTTTCTAACTAACAAACCGCCGGTCATTCAGTATGTGTTTAACTATCATAGAGGAAGGATGCATTGCTACAGCTATACAAAATTTAAAAAACTATCCCGTTTACTGATGGCCATTTCAGTAAGCAAGTTTGATATTATTGCAAAGAATATTAAATTTTCAACCGAGGCAGATGATGGAACTTTGTCTGCAACAAAAACTGAGAATTTCTGCTATCCTATTTTATCTGAAATATATGATCTCCTAGATATAGTTATAAGTGAGGAGGGTCATTTGCACTATGGGTGTTCTAACGATTCCCCAATACAAATTATTTCAGATACAAACGAACTTTGGGATGCTCTATATGATTTAGCAGATAAAAAATGTAAAAAATTTCAATCATGAGGGGGAAACCAACATTGTAATAGGCATGTGCATTCATGCAAAGGTTAATGACCTGAAAAAGTACACCAGCATTCTACACCTATTTGTGTCTAACAACATTTAATGATGCTAAACGCGATTATGTGTGTTGGGTTTGCCTAGAAACCATGTTACTAATAGCAGGTGCCTATGAATCTATTGGAGGATCCAGTTTCACTTGCACACCTCACATCGAGAGTGCATGTGCATGAGATTCAAAAGGTAGTGCACGTGATTCAATAATACCATGTTTTGGTCATTCAGTTTACTTATTGGTATAGCTATAGATGAGTTTAATATTATTGCAAAGCATATTTGAATTTTCAACCGAGGCTAATGAATGAGCTGAGAGAGAGTGAGAGAGAAAGCCTCTCTCTCACACACAGACAGGTTAAAACATGTTTGTGACCTTCAAATGAGCTGAGAGAGAGTGAGAGAGAAAGCCTCTCTCTCTCACACAGACAGGATTATTCATGCAAAGGTTAATGACCTGAGAGAGAAAGTGGGGGTCGGATTATTTGAGCAAACAGCATGGGGTATTGTAGAAATAGAAAGAAAGAGAGAGAGGATTATTATTCCACAGCTTAATGAGTCACATAAAAAAATCTACATAAAACTTGTGCACGTGCTCTGCTTTTAAACGTTATGAAATAGTTTTTTCACAGCAGGGGGCGGAAGTGTTATTAATATCTGAAGCACTGTCCGGGGCTGGGGGGCAGGGGGGTATATTAACACTGCACGTGCGAAAGAGAGAGAGAGGGCTTTGAGAATCACAGCAGGAGGTGGCAAGTGTGCAGATGCAATTAATAGCTAAAGCGGGGGGCGGGGGCGGGGGGTTACGGATAAGAGCAAATATAGATATAGTAATTGCAAGCAGGTATATATAGATATACAATTGCAAGCATGTATATATAGATATAAAGCTGTATGTTCTATATTTATTGGGAAACCTTCTGTGAGAGGTGGGGTCAGGGGGATAGGTCCTCTCTCATTGGTGCTTGCGGGGGGTCCCCCTTTAATCTATTGGGAATAAAGTGGGGGCACATAGGGAAGGGGGTATGTGACCTTAAAAACAAAATGGCTGACTGCGACAGGGGGGAAGGGGTGGGTGTTTACAAAATGTCTGACCTGGGGGAGGGGGAAGGGGGGTGGCCACGCCCCCCTGCTCCCATAGGGTACGCAGAATCGGTAATAATACCTACTAATAGCAATTAAAGGAATTCGAAATTAATAAAATTCTGTTTACGTATATTTGTCAGTTTATTCAATTGTCAGTCACTTCAAACTAAATTGTTTATTGTCTTTGAAATTCCATAGTATGAGGCAGTGGCGTAGCCAGGATTAGATTTCGGGGGGGGCTCACCAAGGGGGGGGGTGTGGGCAGTGGCTTAGCCAGGATCAAATTTCCGTGGGGGGGGTGTTGGGTTGGGGGGGGGCTCACCAAGTCTGGGGTATAGGAGGGTCCGGATTTTTTTTAAATTTAGTGGTGTGAAAAGCTAATCTAGACAACTTGTTAGGCTCTAAAGTTCAAAAGAAAGTTTTGAAAAATTACTACCCAAGAACCTAGGTGGCCAGGTTTGAAATGATAAAGTTTGATATACCGATATCTGTGACTATTTTGAGTTAAAACCCTTGAATTGGAAACTAATCATACTTAACTTATGTACTGAATCTCAAAATTAATACTAATTATTATAAGTTTCATATAATTTATGTCATTAGCCTAAAACGCACCCAACCCAAAGTTCATGAAATCGGATTTTTTTTTATCATAGCACACTGATTTTACACGCTTGCATAGAACTTGCATTTATTTGTGTGTTTTCATTTATAAAATCCCGATTTTATGAACTTTGGGTGCGTTCAGACTAGTGGGTTATACTGAATTTTAACTTCAAAACTAAATTTTCTACAAGATGAGTTTATTCAAAAAGGTGATTTATTAATAATTAACAAAGTTAATCCACTTCAAACTTGAAAATTGCATTTTATTTAATGTAATGAATAAATAATTATGGTAGTCACAGTTTTCTAACATGTTTTATTCGATTTCGTAGCTCATTTTAAATAAAAATTATCCATTTGAGCACCTAACAAGTTTCTATATGAGTAAATGTTGAGGAAAAATTTGAAAAATGCATTAATCTGACTATAACTGTAGCTATATTCTATTACACAACCAGGGTTTCTGTAATCTGTTCGTTATAATACAACAAAACAGATAGAACCCTTCGACTTTAATAAGTCCTTATCTATTAGTTATTTGAGAATTTTTTATTTCTGAAATTTCGGGGGGGGCCCGGGCCCCATGGGCCCCCCCCTGGCTACGCCACTGGTATGAGGTCGATTCTGGAAATTAAATTTTTAATATAATTTGGCTTGGTATGCTGAGCTGCTGTAGCACGGTCGGTTAGTAACGTCCTACTCGCTTAGTGAGTAACTATCCCAATGTAATCGACTATTTATAGCAGTACTGCAAGTGGTACTGCAAGTTGGAACGTGAATGGCCGGCCTTAGCGGCGTTATTTACGCTGTCTTTGAACAGCAAAAGACTTTGCATGTAGGCTACCGTGCAGTTGGAGCCTTGCAATATGTAGGAAACATACGACTGGGTATGATGAAATGTAATTATGCCAGGTTGATGACATCTGTTAACCAATGCAGCTAGAAATTTGAAATGCAGCCTCAGCGGGAGGTGGCGAATAATAAAATAAAAAACCTAGCTTCTACCCTTATAGTCGTAGAAGGTTTAAATTTGAAATGTTTCTTCATTCAGAGGTGGTGATTAAGAAAACAACGAAGCCTCTATGATCAGCTGGAAGAGCCCTAGGACTAACTTCTTTCCTAATTTGAAATTTAACCTCAACGGGAGGTGGCGAATAATAAAATCAAGGAGAATTTTTATGAGAATGCAGCAACGCGCGTAGGGCCAGCTAGTAATTTATATAATTATAGTTTTTTATTTACTATATGTTAATACCATTTATATACAGTAAATAATAGAATGCATATAATTGGATAATGTTTTTAATAATTAGTATTTTGTTGCCTGTGAACCCAACAATTTTCATACAACTAAAGCCAACTCTTTAGCTAGTAAAGTAAGTAACAATGAATCATGACTAAAAATTATATCTATTTTCTATGAAGTATTTGACTGTTTTAGTGCTCTGTTTTCAAGTGAACTTCTAAATTGACATTTTTGTTTTGGAAAAATCAGTAATTTTACTTCAAAGTGAATCTTCTAGTTTAACTTGGAAAAAACCTAAAAATTGTTTTTTTATTGAAAATTTGTAAAGGAAGCAGTAGTGGGCTATGCTTGTTGTATCTTTAATTAATTGTGTTTTGTGTGAAAAATTAATTTTGTGAATAAATACCTATTAGTTGAAAATGTGATAATATTATAGTGAATTTTACTTTTAAAAGAGATTATTTTTCATTTCTAAGACTTCACAGCATTTTTCTCCAAAGAGTCACAGAATAGGTGATATTCAAAAAACGTTATACAGAAAAGAAAGAAATGTAAAGAAAAGAAGAGCAGTAGAGACAATCTAATAGTCACTTTTATTGATTATGGATTTTGGAGACTACTTTTTTTACAGACTCCAGCCACTGGAGAGAATGAGCAGCTATCTCCATCTAGTGGCGAAAATTCTAACTAGCTAAAACCAGTTCAACCTGGCTTCTCTGAACCGTTGAAAAGCAGTACGTTGAACAACTCATTTATAGTGTATACAGTGATTTCACAACTAAAACCATAGACCAACCATCAGGATTGGTGGGTTACCAGTTGCCCTACCCGTCAGTTGACCCACCAAAACAATTTTCACGAAAACTAAACTTTTCGAGAAAAGTAAAGCGTGCCTTGTCAGGTTAGGTTAAATCGTAAAGTTTTCCTTCAGAGGCGGTCATTGATCCCCTACACCACAGAGCACAGAAAATGCTATTACGCTAGAAAAAGGGTACTTTTATTTATTTCGGCTATAATAATTTCAATTTAATATTAAGAACATTAAACACGCAACTGCTACATTTATAGCCCCCATTATTTATTTTTCTTCTCCATCATTTTCTCTTCTATACTCTCCATAATATTTCTCCTGATCATATTATCATACATTTCTCCCTTGATTATTGTACAGGTTAATAAAACGATAAGTATGAATCACCAGAGAAAATCAGTTTGTACAAGATTATTTCATTGAATGTGTTCAAAGACCAAGCACACCCAAAATCATTTACACTTGATTTAAGGTCATTCCACGTCAAAACAACGCACTTTTTTCGTTCATCATCACAGATTTTGATGAAATTTGGTGAACTCATGGTGCGAGATGAGACTAACCAAAATACTGTAGTATTCATATAACTTGGCAGCGTGTAGCAGATGAGACATGCTACATCTGAACCCAACATACTGCTGCCGAGTTATATGAAAACTACAGTACACAATAATAGATTTGTATTCCAATCTGTTAACAAGTGACAGTCATCCGGAATTTCAACATTTTTTGGGTTTGCTTAAAAGCTTCCAATTTAATTACAGCTCATATCGTGTTACACATCACTGTAGAGCAAGAAAAATTCTACAAAACGATACCACTTACAGCCCTCTAGCTTTATTACACCAGCTGCTAGAGCAATTTATAAAATGTCAATTTTCCCATTCTGGGGATTTTTTAGGATATGAATGCAGTTGATAACAACCCCACTTCCTTTTCCCTTAATTAACATCATTGCACACATATTCACATATAACAAAAAATAAACACTCCCACCAGTAATTAGATTCCACTGTTAAATTTCCCTTTCATCAAACATAAATCCTCTTAATACAAGTACATTTACAGAGAAATACGCACTTCTAACAGTAATCAGACTCGCTAAGTAGTAGGCTATCACTTGCAGTTGCAGCGTACATTCAAATCCAATTACAGAACACTCTGCATCTAATTAGAAACTCGGCTATTGGAGAACTGCAGCATGAATTCGAATTTCTGCATTTGATTAGACAGACGAGTTGGGTATTAATGCTATGGGAATTTTCAACGGTAGCTAGCTTTAGGTACAGTAGCTCTCATATGGTTTAAATTCTGCCGCATTTATGGTTATCCCCTACAAAATATGGATAGTCAATCACACATGGATCTAGCCAACGGCTCAAATATGGACAAACATTGCGCGGATAAAACAAAGTACATAATATGGCCGCTGATTAATTTCCGATAGGGGAGAAACAATGGCAACGTCGCATTCACAAATATCATCGAACAGTTATCGAGGAACTCGATCGAATATGTGAAGCGAACGTCATCGAACATACTCGACGATCGTCATTCAATTTCCATTCGTAGCGCAGGCCGTTGATTGACGATGTTGTTCGATAAAACATCACACCGCGCTATCAGTGAAGCTGTGAGCTGAGCGATGATTTTGTCTTATGTGATGAGCATTGTTGAGCTGATTGATCACAGCTTGTGAATCCCGAACACTGTTATGTTACATGACTGATATCAGCATATTGCTGAATTTTGGTAAATTATGAATGAATAGGTCTGCAGCAGCAATTGCTGAATTCTGGTGACTGCTGAAGATGTAAACCAGCAATTGCTGAATATTCCCACCAATGATTTCGTGATTATGCTGTTTAATTCAATAACTATTTATTTTCTAGTCATTCTCAAATTCATTCTCATAATACACGAAACAGGCTCAACCTTAGAAATGAATATTGCCGCTACAAATATAGTCATATAGGCTTTAGGGCGTGTGCAATTAGATTTTACAATCAGTTACCACTAGACATAAGAAATTTATCTGTGAGTGACTTCAAAATTAAAATTAAGGATTTTTTAATAATTAACTGTTTTTATAATAATAATGAGTTTTTTAGCTTTAATATGGTGAATTTGTAAGATGTGATTGATGCAACTGTTACCTGTGATTGATTTGATGTATGTTTTGACGTGGCCTATATATGTATTTTACTTGTATTTGGCAATAAATGTATTTTGATTTGACTCATTTATTAATGTAATTATTCATTCACTTATTTATATTTTCTTATTTATTGGGATGAAACTACAATGGATGCAAAGATGCAACAGACTTACGGCCGGTTGTAAGAAAGCCAATTAAATTTAATCCCCGTAGAATGACGTCATTCTACGGAGATTAAACTTAATGGAGAGAATTTGGTTGCACAATGGACAATTGGAAGCGATAACGTCGATTAGGCTAACAGGCGTAAAATATATTTAACCAGCGGATCACCGAGGATTAAATCTCACTAACTCCCATCAAGTTACATTTTATAGGTTAAATTCTTGTACCAGAACACGGAGCTGCAAATTAGGTTGTAGGTGTTAAAAACCTTTCAAAATGAATAAAATGTATTAAGAATATAACAATATTGAAATAGTTGAATAATGATTCAAATAATTCACAATGAAATGATTCTAACTCATCGTTTTCCTCAACTTCAGAATCAGCTGTTCATCAAATTACAGTGTTGCCAGATTGTGCCCCTTCGGTTAACAAAGAATAACTAATGCATCTTTGTGCAACATAAATAAAGCCGTTACACTTACGACAGTTAGTTAACTGACATTAAACTCCTTATTAAATTGGCTTTCGTCCAACCGGCGGTTAGCGTCTAAAACTGCTCTCTTTGCAGATTTTGACTTGGTTATATTATCCAAAACTTCAAGGTTAGTTCACAAAGAAAAACATAGATTCACAGAAAACTACCCTCGGAAAAAAAAATGTTTATTTTACTTAAAAGTTATCAATTTAATATTTAATATAAAGGTTCACTTCATCACTTGGAATGGAACTCTGAGAAAAAGTTAGAAAGAGTTCATACTATTCAATTCTGATGAACAATTTGGAGCCGAAAATACTATTAATGACTAACGATGATTTCAATGATCACTTATTGACAAATTTAGTAGATTTGATATCAATGGCTATTTATTTATTTATTCTATATGCTATTTTAATTCACCCAGAATTTTGCTTTGGGGGATTCTTCACAGAAGCGGTCCTTGGAAAGGAAGAGAGGTTCATGGGGATCACAAGATATTAATATTCAAGGGTTAATTAATATAAATTAAGAAACTAATTGTGTATAATAAATTCAATTAAAATAAAGTAAATATATGTATTAATATTCATGTGTAAAATTATTTAATTTGAATTAAATTAATAATAATTAATGTTTATTTTTATTAATCAATCGACAGCGATCCACATTAATTTACTCATACATTTGGAAATTTCTTTTGAGCATTCATTAGGGACCATGGGACCTTCATTTAGGTGAATTCAAACAGTCCAAATCTAAAATGATCTAAAAATCAAATAAAATATGCTACAAATCTACTACAATATCAAATCTCTTATGTCGCCCATTCCAATCGAAATCAATTCCAAACTCATCAATCACCATCATCCAACTCATTACCCACGCACAGGTCTCAGACCTATGTGGGCTTCATCCTCAAAAAAAAAAAAAAAAATTTTGAGCATAGCTAGTGATGATAGAAAAATGCCAGGCTGAATATAAGCAGATTTCTCGTTACAAACAAGAAATCGAATTCCAAAAATATCGAAGAAAATGAATACCGAAAAAATATAAAAACCGATACTAAATTTGCAGCTTTGTGACCTTATTAAAAGGCGTAGCTGACTTGTGCGTGTGTCTGGCACTCCTTTGAAGAATGTTGTATTTGATTTTATTGACGGTGAATACCAGAGGGGGGAAAAAGGCGTGAGGAAGAGGACGAGGAGAAGGAGGAGGTCTATCTCAAGAGTTGAAGAACCCAATATCTCATCTTCTTGTCCTTCTTTTTTCATCATCTTCTTCCTCTGTAACGTGGCGTGAGTATTGGAAGACGATTGTGATGGTGGCGGTAGGGGAGGGGGGTCACAGGGATCAGAGATACGAAATTGGAAAATAACCCTCGGGGAATTGACTCTCAATACCTGTGAATCGACAGAGTTCCCCCCCCCCCCCATGGTGAAATCAGGGAGGGAGGGGGGTTCCGCTAGGGAACTATATTGACGAATTTTCAGAGTCAAACGGAAACAAGTTCTTGGGTCGTTTTGAGTAAAAGTCAAGTTTTGAATAACCGATGTCATCTGAATATCAATTGGAGTACAGAAAAAATACTATAAAATATGGGTAAATACTAAATTTCTCAAAGAATATACTTTTATTGTAAGACTAGAATAGATTAACCGACGTCATCTGAATATCAATTGGAGTACAGAAAAAATACCACAAAAATATGGGAAAATACTACATTTCTCAAAGAATATACTTCTATTTTAAGACTAGAATATAAATTGAATTGGCTTAATCATAGCATAAATAATAATAATAATAACAAGCTTATGGCTTTTATTGGTGGGGAGACGGTTACGGGTAGTTACACCTCGCCGTTTGAGCCATGTTATGAAGAACATGGTGGACCTAGTATTTTATGTGGGCTCCGAACCAGGTAGATGATAATAATGCATAAAACTTTAAGTCATTGAAACACGGTCACCCATCCAAGCGCAGTCTTGAGTGGTAAAAGCATAAATAGAGCCCAAATGATACAGTCATTGCAGCTTTAAAATGTCACAAGTAACTAGTGAAAAGCTGATCTTCCAGGTGTTATCACATGAAGTTAACACAAATTTAATTTTATGTTTTAAAGACATTATTAGATTAACTTAAAAAGAATTGGTGAGGGGCTAAAATGGAAATATCATTTAGATCAGTTGCGGAATAAAATGCTTTATAATATAAGAAAGTTTTATAGAATACTTAAATTGTGCCCATCCAAGGTACTACAACTGATATATTATTCCATAATTCACTCTAGACTTCAATATGGTATTGAGTGTTGGGGAGGAACTTATATATCTTCATTAAAACCATTAATTACAACCCAAAAATGTGTAGTTCGTCTGATAACATTCAAAGATCAGAGAGAACCCTCTCTACCTCTTTTCAGACAACTGAAGATATTGCCTCTGAGATATTTGTATGTGTATAAAGTGTTGAAAATATTTTTCACTCGATGTGGTTTTATAAATAATATTGATGATGTTAGGAGAGCTTTGAGAAATAGATCTAAATTCATTCCCAGGCCAAGAAAAACAGCATTCAAAATTTTTTATTCATGTCTGGGTCCCAAATTCTTCAATTTATTGCCAGCTGAGATTAGAAAAATGAGAACAATGTTTAGTTTTAAGGCTAGGCGCATATTGAGACGCGACCAGCGCGTGTGGCGCGACATGACACAGCGCGAGTTTTTTTAACTCTTGCAAAGGAATGGATCAACGCAAATTAGCATCACGACGCGACGCAGCGCTATTGTCGCGAGACGCGACACGCGTGGCGCTGTGGCAGAGCCACAGTTTGTCGCGCCGCGCGTCCCATGTCCCACGCGTCTCATGGAATTATTAATATGATTGGACCAATCAAATGCTCAGTTTTAATTTGATCCACCAGTACAGACTCCCAGGATATAATAAATATGTGCAGTAATGTAACTTCGAGAGATTTCTTTTTAATATCTATATTAACTTATTTCTTTACTGTAATATTGATAAGGTTAGGTCGTATTGCTACTAATTTGGTTCTTGTATCAAAGTGATTTCTGCCAGTTTCAACCACAAAAGCTCAATGAAATTCACTTCAAAGACAAGAAAAATAATAAAAGTGGAAAATTAAAATATTGTCAAAAATTTGTTTAATCTATTAGAAAAATTTAATTTTTAACTGCTGCTACTGCTTCAACTGATCAGTGCTAATACAGATGAAATGGGATTTCATTCCTAATGTATTATTTGTTTATTTATTATTTATTTATTGTGACAAATTTACAACAAATATGAAGGCGCAACAGACTCAAGTCCAAAACTGCTCCCTTCACAAATTTTGAACAAATGTTACATTGTCCAAAACATTGAGGTTAACATTATTAGGAGATTTCAGTTTCTTTTCTGTTAATAAAATCAATAACATCTCGTCTTCAGCACCTCTATCCGAATCAGAATCCGAGCTTAGATCTAATAAACATAATTTTATTTGTGATTTATTCATTTTGAAACAAATAAGAAACACTTCTAACGGGCAAGAGTTCACCCACAAAACTGCGTTGCAATATGCGTTTCAAGACGCTACGCGTGCGGCGCGATAGTGTCATGTCACTAGTGTCATGTCGTGTCACACGTGCCAGTCGCGTCTCAATATGCGCCTAGCCTAAGAAAGGCATAAGAGATTTCTTATTTAATTGTGATGATGTTGAGACATTATTTAAAACCCTAGCTTAAGTTAATTATCATGTTCTTCAATGTGATTGATTGTTTTTTACCTTTGGAAGTCTACATTTAGTTCTATTTTAGTGGAAGGATAGAATTTTCGTTAATTCCTTAGGTTGATCTTTCTAATGTTAATCAACTGCAGTGCGCAGCGCCTTGGTGGCTCTCTCTGATTTTATTAAAAATGTTTTTTTTAATGTGATGGTTGACCCAAATCAGGGTTTCAACCTCAGGGTAACCTAATTATTTTCTCGCAATTTCATAGACTAATAATGTGTTGTATTCTTTTGTACTGTTTTGTAAACTTTATTATATTTCTGAATTATGTAAAAATGTAAAATATTTGTGGGGAAATAGAAAAAAATAATTATTTATTTAATTGGAATTATCAAAAAGTATGAAAAGAATATAATTGTAAAAATTTGGCTGAATTAAATAGAAGAAAATTTTTAAATGGAAACTTAAAAAAATATAGATACAAAAATATAATAAATACACCAATTTATTTTTAATAAAATTATATTTATATATTTATATATATATATTTATATATATATTTATATTTATATATATTCTGACGAAGAAAATTATAAGAAAAATTAAATGATCTAACTCAGTATTAAAACCAGAAATTAATTCTCAGACTATTACTAAGGCTGTATTTTGCCAAAAGCCACCGAAAATACCCCCGGTGCTTCCCCCCCCCCCGCCAGCACTACAAAATTTGAAAATGCAGGAGTGATAAATTTCATAGCAGCTTCATATTATTATCAAATTAAAGGTAATGCACTTGAATAAAGGTTTATACTGTATCAGACAGAGGCTCCACCTCTAAACAGAGACTTGTTCCATATTAGCAGAGTAATTTTTCGAAGAATTTGTTTCAGAAGTATCTTTAGAAGTATTTGTTTCAGAAGTATTTTTAGAAGAATTTGTTTTCAAACGTTTCTTCACCATACCTCGTTTTCCAGCATGTTTTTTTTAAACAAATTTGTAAAAAATGCCAGTTAGAAATGTTTAATTCCTTAATTAGCGAGAAACATTGACAATTTTTCGAACAAAATTTGAAGGATATTTCATTACTTTTACATTAATATAAAACTATCCATCATATTCACTGTGAACCACATTTTCGTGAAGTTTTGGGGGTATATTCCCTAGTAGTATTTGAATAGTAGTAGCAAAAACAAACTATTCTTTAATAGTCTTTAGTAGTAGTCTTCAGCATATTTTTAATTAATTACCTGCGACATAGTATCTAATCAGGGGTTTCTAATATACTTTTAATCATCTTACCTAATTTAATTGTCTTACCTAACCAGGCGTTTTCAAACCTGAAATGTATGGGCTAATAGTAGAAATCACGTCTACAAAGGCATACCCAACATCATTATAACAAATTGATAATGCAGCAATATTCTGGGGAATTAGGTAGAGCCTCTATTGAGAATCGATGGTTGAGTTCATGGGAGCCTTATCGTATACCGGTGAATGTTACCTGTGGTATCTGATTGGTCTATGCAAATTTTTGAACGTTCATGGATTTGAGTAGATCAATCAGACGCCACTGGTAACATTTACCACCCAGGAACTCAACCAATGGTTGAGTTCATGGAAGTTTTCTCATTTACCGGTAAATGTTATCGGTGGTGTTATATCGGTCCATTTGAACCTTACTTAAAGATGATCTCAACTTATAAGTTAAGTCGTGCTTATAATTGGTGTCTCAAATCCGTTCTTAGCCAAGCTAGGTACAGAGCTGACTTGAAGCCGTTCTTAGATTGTTGTGTTGCATCATATTTTGATTTCATTTTTTAGTATAGCATCAGCTCATAATAATAAAATCATCATATTCAATTTTCGCACCATTGCAATGTAATTAACTGTGTATTTGACTTAGGGAATAGCTGATAATAAATTTGTAATAACTGTTGCCCCCCAAAATGACATTTGGGCTCACGGTAGTACATAACCTAAAAAAGCTGTAGCTGATTGAAATTATTTCTACTTATTTTATATAAATCTAGTTGTAACCTACACATTTTTTTGCACTAGGATAGAATTCTCTTTCTACAAAATAGAATGGCTGATGTTCTTTGGTCTGCTGCCAGGTAGCGCTCACTACACTGCCTCGAATGCTGTATTTTTAAAATCAGAAAACAGAAAATTATAACTTAAAAGATATTAGTGTGGTAATAATTACATAACAGTAACTGTAAATTTACATGTAGTGCAGTATCTTTATGTATGTTATTTTATGTTTATTAGTGCCTGATAATACGACACAGTTTTAGGTCAGCTTGTGACCACGTTCAATGTAATAGTTCAAGTCGAGCTTAGATGAACGTAAGTCTCGTTCATAAATACGGACCTATGGGTCGTACTTATGAAAGCTCCTTCAGTGTTTCTTGACCCGAGTTATATTTCAAGAATATTAGATTGTCTAACTGACTTGTCTTATACTTCGAAACTGGAGTCTCAAAGATGTAACCTACAAAAAATAATATAACAAATAATAAAAAGTTGCATAATTATTACAAAAAAGTATAACAACAGTAACAAAAGAGTTTCCGGACTGTGAAAGATTCGTAATTACTAGTAAAATTTGTCGGCAAACAACTCTTTGTATAGATCTTTGATTGCGCGGGCTAAAAATGTCAGTGGAACGATTTTGTCAATTTTCCGAAAAGATAATAATTGAGAAGGCATTGAAGCGTAACAACAAATCAGTAGATGCTCCCAAGTTGCTCCTTGGCTCTGTGTTTGTTACAGAGTAGCAGACTTTGCTGAGGAGAAAAACGATTGGAAGAAAAGGAAAAGTGGGGGAGAGAAGAAATGGAGGCTAAGAGACTTGAAGAAGAGTGATGGAGGAGGAGAAGAAGGAGAAGAAGAAGAGAAGAAGAAGAAGAAGAAGGAGAAGAGAAGAAGAAGAAGGAGAAGAAAAGAAGAAGATAGATAGATAGATAGATAGATAGATAAAATGTCTTTATTTGGGCGAAGTTAGGACTCGCAGGTCTTCTCTTACACTCAACCCTTATGAAGAAGGAGAAGAAGAGAAGAAGAAGGAGAAGAGAAGAAGACGAAGGAGAAGAGGAGAAGAAGAAGAAGGAAAAGAAGAACAAGAAAGAGGAAGAAGAAGAAAGAGAAAAAGAAGAATGAAGAAAAGAAAAAGAAGCAGAAGAACAAAGAAATGGAAGAGGAAGAAGGGGAAGGTGATGAAGAAGATGAAGGGGAAGGAAGAATAGATAAAGATGAAGAAGTAAGATGAGAAAAAGGAGACCAAGAAAGAGGAAGAAGAAGTAAGATGAGAAAAAGGAGAACAAGAAAGAGGAAGATGAGAAAAAATGAAGAAGGAAAAGAAAACGAAGCAGAACAAAGAAGAAAGGGATGACGAAGAAGAGGGGAAGGTGATGAAGAATGGCAAGAGAGGAAGGAGAAGAAGGAATAGAAAAAAAATGAAGAAGAAGAGGTAGAAATAGTAGTAGAAGAAGAAGAAGAAGAAGAGAAAGAAAGGAAAAGAGGTAGAAATTTGCAATTTACAAGAAAAAATTTGTCGTCGGCAATCGACTAAGTGGTTAGTTGAGTAGTTCTTGTTGACAGATGCCCGTTTCCGCTGTCGAGGAGAAAGTCTTCCGACAAAAAAACAAAGAAGAAGAAGAAGAAGAAGCGAATTACAGTGAAAAAAAATTCAAAAGCGAGATGACAGGTGAATAAAGACGAAACAAAAGAGCCGCTGCCGCCAACGCTGTTTGTCATAGTCGGTGTAGACGAGAAAGTCGAGCAATTCTTTCATTTTTCTATTTTTTATTTTGGTCGCTGCTCCAATAAGGAAGTAGAGAATGGATGGTGAGAGTGTGGTGGAGGGGGGGGGAGGTGATGTACAGGGTGTACAAGAATTAAGTGCTTTGAGAGTTTGGTGACAGGAGGAGGATTTGGGTTAGCGAACGTTACAGTGGCCACCTGTTGAGGGAGGAGAGTGAGTGAGGGCGATAGAGGGCGAGGAAAAGAATCGGGAGAAAGAGAATTGATTACGAGAGAGTGTAAGGGAGTGAGATTCAGATTCAGATGACTTTATTTGCACAAAGCTCCCAGGAACTCAACCAATGGTGAAGAATAAGAGTAAGATTTATTTCCCAAATTAACAAAAATAAATCATGATGTTGAAGATCCATCTTGTTTCCACTAATATGTAATATAAACTTGAAAAAAAAAACACTTTTAAATGGAAATTAACTCACGGTAATTTACAAATTGGAATTTACAAATTGAAATGCGATGACTGCAACAAGTTCTACATAGGACAAACTGGCAGGACATTCACCACTAGATTCAAAGAACACACAAGAGCCATCTCACACCCAAACACACATTCCACTTTTGCTGAACACATCATTTCAACAGGCCACAGTTATTGACACAGACATTGACACTAATTTAGACACACTACACTTCACTCACAAAAGCCAGAAACTCAATGTTTTAGAACAATATGAGATTTACAAACATGCAAAGCAGCAACCTGACAACATTTTAAATGATCAACTTAACTTCTTCTCACATACTCTATTTGACAAAATAATCCCAATTTCAAACCTCCCGCCTACTCATCCCCCCACCCCATCGCCATTCCAACATACATAACCCTCAAACTCATACCTTAAGTCAGTGTACTGTGGGTTGTCTGACGATGCTCTAGACAACAGAGCGAAACGGCCGTCACGCCATAACGTGAGTTAATTTCCATTTAAAAGTGTTTTTTTTTCAAGTTTATATTAAAAATAAATCAATTTTAATTTTTTTTCTTTGAGGATGAAGCCCACATAGGTCTGAGACCTGTGCGTGGGTAATGAATTGGATGATGGTGATTGATGAGTTGGACCTATAATTTTAGGTGGGATCCGAACCACCGTGAAATGATTTTACAGCAGAAAACAGTGTCTTTTTTGCTGGCCAATCAAATCGGTCACCCTTACGAAGAGCGCCCAGGAGTTTCATAGCTTAGATTGGCCAGCAAAAAATAAACTGTTCTCTGCTGAAAATCACTTCCCGGTGGTTCGGAACCCACCTAAAACTGTAGGTTCAACTCATAAATCACCATCATCCAACTCATTACTCACGCACAGGTCTCAGACCTATGTGGGCTTCATCCTCAAAAAAAAAAAAAAAAAATCTGATTGAACAGATACCTGCTACGACACTCGGCTATCAAAGTCGATCTTTGATAAGTCACGTTCATAAATACGGGCCATAGTTTTGATCTTTCAAGGTTCTATTCTATTGCTTGATTCACTGCTGAAAATTAACCGAAAATAAATTATGTTCACAAAAACATACACTAGACTAATTAATTATGTTCTATCACATCACGTGTAACCCTTATCAGATTGCAAAAATGTTATTCAAACCGAAGGTGAATAGGTTTTCATTTCAAAAGGTTTTCATTGAAGTTGGTGTTGATTTGATTTAAAGCAGATAGCATAGAGAATGAACTCTTTCAGTTCATAGTACTGTACAACAACCGCAGCTATACATCGATCTATTGTTCGCCCTTTAATTGGATCTGGCCAGCCTGTATTACCAAACTGGCAAGCCGAATAGTTCTAAGTTGTGGGGGTGGGGTGTTGGTTGACCCTTCAAAGTATTCTTCTTCACCGTTTTCTTCTTCTCCTTCTTTTCTTCTTCTTCTTCAACACCTTCTCCTTCTTCTTCAACACCTTCTCTTTCTTCAGCTCCTCCTTCTTCTTCAACTTCTTCTTCTTCTTCCTACTCCTCTTCTACTTCTACTATTTCTTCTTCCTCTTCCTCGCAATCATCCTCTTCCTCGCCATCTTCCTTTTTCTTTCCATCTCCATCTTCCTCCTCTTCTTCGACTTCTTTTCTTCTTTTTCTTCGTCGCCTTCATTTTCTACTCCTTCTTCCACCTTCTCCTTCTTCTTCTTCCTCACCGTCATCCTCTCCTTCTTCCTCATCTTCTTCTTCATCATCATCCTCTTTCTCTTCTTCTACTCCTTCTTTATCAACCCCCCTCCTCCTCCTCCTCCTCTGCTTCTTCTTCATCATCTTTTTTATTCTTATTTTTTCGTCTTCTTCTTCATCCTCCCCTTTCATTTTCTCTTCATCTCCATCCTCTTCTTTTTCCGCTCCATCATCATTACCATCTTAATTTTTATCTTCCATCTTCCTCTCCCTCACCATCATCCTTATCCTCTTCCTCTTCCATATTCCTCCTCTTCTTCTTCTCTTCTTCTCCTTCTTCGTCTTAATTTTCTACTTCTTTTTCCTCTTTCTCCTTCTTCTTCTCCTCCTCCTCTTCTTCTTCTACTCATTCAACACCTTCATCTACTTATACTCCTCCATTTCCTTCTCCTCCTCCTCCTTCTCTTCCTCATCTCGTCACCTCCTCCTTCTCTATCTTCTTCTACTACTTCTTCTCCTTCATCTTTTTCTTCTTTCTCTTCCTCTTCCTCACCATCGTCCTCTTTCTCTTCTACTCCTTTTTCTTCTTCCTCCTCTTCTTCTTCTTTTTGTCTCCATTTTCCCCTTTTTCTTCTCTTCTTCCTCCTCTTCTTCTTCTTCTTTTTCCTTCTTCTTCTTTTTTGTCTTCATTTTCCTCCTTCTCTTCTCTCTCTCATCCTCTTCTTCCTCCTCTTCCTTATCCCCTCCCTCTTCCTCACCGTCTCCCTTATCCTCTTCCATCATACTTTTCATCATCATCTTTCTTATCCTCTTCGTCTTCTTTTTCCTTTCCATCTTCATCTTCCTCCTCTTCTTATTTTTTCCTCTTTTGTTTTCGTCTTCTTCTAATCCTTCTTTCTCTTCTTCTCCTTCTTTTTTATCCTTTTTCTCTTCTACTTCACCGTCTTTTTCTCCTTCTTCTCCATCATCTTCTTCTCCTCCTCCTCTTCCACCATCTTCCTCTCTCCTTCATTCCTCTGTTCTTTCCTTTTTTCTTTATCTCCTTCTTTAACTTCCCTCTTTTTCCACTGTTTATCCTGCGTATCCTCCTCCTCCTCCTCCTCCTCCTCCTCCTCCTCCTCCTTCTCCTTCTCCTCCTCCTCCTCCTCCTCCATCTCCATCACAATACCTTCGTCATCAAAGTATTTCGAAGTGGGGACTTAGCAAAGAAAGCACAGCGACCGCGTGTGTAATGATGGGGGGGGGGGGGGGGGGGGGGGGGTCGCTTGAGGCTAAACAAAGTTGTACCCAATCAAAGCCCCCCCCCCCCCCCCCCACCAAACTTAACGTCTTATCTGAATAATTATTGAAACGAAACTGAATTTAAAGCCTTTTCTTGAACAACTGAACCCTCAATATATACCTTCCATTATCAGAATCCATAGTGGTCCAGTCATAAGCAAAATAAACAGCAATTCTTTCAGGGGTGCCCAGACTAGAGTGTGACATTACATTCAGAGCCTTGGTTAAGCAACTGATAGCCACGAGCTGCAGCAAATATCTGTCAGATAAGATAAGCTACGATTTCCTGGGCCCTCTTTTTAAGGGTGACCGATTGTATTGGTCACCCTTACAAAGTGGGCCCAATATTTCTTAGAAGAACTGAACAGATACCAGCTACGGCTCGCGGCATCTCCCCAAATTTTTTTTTCGGAGGATGGAGCCCACATAGGTCTGAGACCTGTGCGTGGGTAATGAGTTGGATGATGGTGAATGATGAGTTGAACCTACACTTTTAGGTGGGTTCCGAACCACCGATATAGTTCTTCTTAAAATTAATTCCGATATAGTTCTTCCTCGTTTCCTCCCTAAATGGGATAACTGTGACTGAAACAATAACATGGAACAGTGATTCTATGGAGATATAGAATGTTGTTGGATCACTTCCACTAAAACAAATACAGGACAGTAACTCAGAATACATAGATATAGAATGTTGTGTTCAGTGCGAGGAAGTTTCTAATCCCTAGCGTTCGTCACCAACAGACGCGTATGAGCAAAATGACGCATTCTAGTCTCTCACAAATAAACTCGACTTGAACTTTTTGTCTTGAAATGGGCATGTCAGCAACAATAGTTTGAAAACAGGAAAACTCTATTTGAGCGACGGAATGGTCGGATGAGATTCTAGTTTAAACACACAAATATAACAGGTCTAAATCTCATCTAAATTACATATAAGTTGTGTGTGAATATGGCTTGTTTCACACATAACCGGCATCGGGAAACCGGAGTCGTTTACCCCGGTTAATTACATTGCATCATATCAAAGACGATAACAATGAATGATTGAATTCTTCGTCTAAGATCATTTATGATTTCAAAAATCGTGTAAGTGTGAAGCGCTCCATATGATACAATGTACCTAAGGCAGGATAAAAGACACCGGTTACCTGACTGCCGGTTATAAGTGAAGCCTATGTGTTCTAATTAATTTGTATTAATTAAAAATTTTGTATTTGTTGAGATCAAATAATATTATTTTGCTATTTGATTTGTATTATTATTATTATTATTACGTATTATTATTATTATTATTATTATTTGTATTTGTTGAGATAAAATAATACAATTTTGCTATTTGATTTGTATTATTATTATTATTATTATTATTATTATTATTAATATTATTATTATTATTATTGAACAGTAATAATTATATTACAGTTTTTTTACATCGCTGATTATTCTCTGGTCCTTCTACAGATGGGATGTTTAATTGAATGTATAATTGAATATATTATAATGGCGCTCCAGTCATTCAATTCTCAAAACTAAATCTACTAGTTTAATTCTATCATATAAAAGTCTTCGTGTTGTTCTCTGCCGACTAAGCTCTAAAACTGGAGAATCAGGGACTGAACGAGAAGGATAGCAAGAGAAATGAAGGATAAGAAGAAGGATAAAACAGGATAGAAGGAGAACCATATGGAGAAGAGGAGTTGAAGGACGAGGAAATGGAGAAGAAGAAGACGGAAGAAAAAAATGGAAGGAGTAAAAGAAGAAAAGAAAGATCATGTAAAACAGGAGGAAGAAGAAAAAGAAGAACTAGGATCAGAAGAAGAAGGAGGAGGAAAGAGTTAAGAGGAGGAGAGCAGGCAAAGGAGAAAAAGAGTAGAGGAAGAAGAAGATGGTGAAAAAAAAAGGAGTGGTTGAAGAAGACGAAGGAGGAGAAGGAGAAGAAGAAAAAGAAGAGGAGGAGAAGGAAATTGAGAAAAAAGAGTAGAGGAAGGAGAAGATGGTAAAGGAGAAAGGATTGGTTGAAGAAGAAGAAGGAGGAGGAGGAGGAGGAGAAGGAGAAAAAGGAGGAGGAGGAGGAGAAGAAGAGGAAGGAGGAGGAGGAGGAGGACACGAAGAGTAGGAGGAGAAGAAGAAATATAAGAAGAAGGAGGAGGAGAGACTTAAGAGGAGGAGAGCAGGCAGAGGAGAAAAAGAGTAGAGGAAGAAGAAGATGGTGAAGGAGAAAGGAGTGGTTGAAGAAGACGAAGGAGGAGGAGAAGAAGAAGAAGAAGAGGAGGAGAAGAAAATGAAGAAAAAAGAGTAGAGGAAGGAGAAGATGGTAAAGGAGAAAAGTTTGGTTGAAGAAGAATGAGGAGGAGGAGGAGAAGAGGTGGAGGAGGAGAAGAAGAAGAAGAGGAAGGCGGAGGAGGAGGAGGACAAGAAAAGTATGGAGGAAGAGTAGGAGGAGAAGAAGAAATATAAGAAGAAGAGGAAGAAGGAGGAGAAGGAGATGAAAAATAAAAAAAGGAGAAGAAGAAAAAGACGAAGAAGAATAAGAAGAACTAGGATCAGAAGAAGAAAAAAGAGTTGAGAAAAATGAGAATATTAAATGAAATTTGTGAATAAGTTGAGCGAGGTTCTAGATATTCTAGTGATTTTGCGGTTCCATGGAAGATATTGGAATTGTTATTTTAAAAAGCATATACAGTATATCAATAGCACCCATAAAACATATGTACATAAACTATTAGAAAGGTTTTCTCAATCCTAAATATATTCTCTCTATTTCAAATAAATATCTTTCAAGAGGTTATCTAAATTACTAAAAATTGTGTATGGTAATTTTTTAGGGGTCCGCAATGACAACTTTAGTAATTCAGGGGGTCCTCGACAAAAGCAAGTTTGGGAACCCTAGCGATAGAATATTGGATTTTGCATTGTTAAAAAAAATAAAATGATTGCCTTTTCGGAAAGTGAATGTTGACATAATTTTCACATCAACTCTACGAAATAAAATTCAATTTAACCTTTTACTGCATGTTTCAACAACAACGGGAGCAACAGACTCAATATTCGAGATGAAAAAAAAACCCGGCTTTTCAAAAAAGTGACTGTGTTTATTTTGCCTTGATGGCAGACATTAAAAATCAGAATTGATGAAAATGTATTCTGTGGGAGAAAAATATTTACAAAGAAGATGGCTGCTTCAAAATCTGTACAGTGCTCTAATGGAAATTTCTCTCTTAGGAATTAATAATCTTCGTTGTATACTGTACTGCTTAGTGAGGGAAGTGGCGGTAATATTTTTCACTTTTCATAAAATATTGACAACAACCTTGAGTTCGCTCTTTTAGAATACTATTTTCAGTATAATACTGTAAGCTAAATATGGAGAAGAAGAAATTCCTCAGAGGATTCCAACTCTATTTCGATTTTTCGGAGAAACTATTGGGCTCTAAGGCGTGTAAATGAAAAATGTGCTTTTTACACTGATGTAGCAAACAGTTTTTACATCCCCACTTTAATTAGTCACAGTTTTTAAATTCTCTTATCCTTTTTCCCAATATTTAGGTTTGAGTAAAATAGAATACAATATATGAAGAAGAAAATCCTTAGAGGATTTCAACTCTATTTCGATTTTTCGGATAAACTTTTAGGCTGTAAATTAAAAATGTGATTTTCAGCCTGATTTAGCAAACAGTTTTTACATCCCCACTTTACTTGGTCACAGTTTTTAAATTTACTTATCCTTTTTTCCAATATTTAGGTTTGATTAAAATACAATACAATATATGAAGAAGAAAATCCTCAGAGGATTTCAACTCTATTTCGATTTTTCGGAGAAACTATTGGGCTCTAAGGCGTGTAAATGAAAAATGTGCTTTTTACCCTGATCTAGCAAACAGTTTTTACATCCCCACTTTACTTGGTCACAGTTTTTAAATTTACTTATCCTTTTTTCCAATATTTAGGTTTGATTAAAATACAATACAATATATGAAGAAGAAAATCCTCAGAGGATTTCAACTCTATTTCGATTTTTCGGATAAACTTTTAGGCTGTAAATGAAAAATGTGATTTTCAGCCTGATTTAGCAAACAGTTTTTACATCCCCACTGTAATTATTGATTCTTTATTGATTCTTTACATAATTTAATTGTATTGCCAGGTCTAATAAGAGCCATTGCCCATAAGACCCAATTAGTCACAGTTTCTAAAGTTCCTTATCATTTTTTCCAATATTAAGGTTTTAGTAAGATAGAATACAATCAATATTATCTGTATATAATAATATATCTGTACCATAAGTCTACAGATAAGTATAATAAATACAATAATAAAGAATCTTTAAAAAAATAACAAAATTCAAACCAAAAATAGACAACCAACAGACTAGAAAAAGCGTATTTACCGATGAAGAAAAATTGATTGATTACTTTTTCGGAGAATGAAGCCCATATAGGTCTGAGACCTGTGCGTGGGTTATGAATTGGGTGATGGCGATTGATGAGTTGGATCTACAGTTTTAGATGGGTTCCGAACCACTGGGAAGTGATTTTACAGCAGAGAACAGAGTTTTTTTTGCTGGCCAATCCAATCGGTCACCCTTACAAAGAGCGCCCAGGAGTTTCGCAGCTTATCTCTGATTGAACAGATACCTGCTACGACACTCGGCTATCACTTACCTATAAATTTATTCTATTGTTATTGTTATTGTTATTGTTATTGTTATTATTATTGTTATTATTATTATTATTATTATTATTATTATCATCATCATTATTATTATTATTATTATTATTATCATTATTATTATTATTATTATTATTATTATTATTATTATTATTATTATTATTATTATTATTATTATATTAAATATTCATTCAAATAATAATTCAACAGTTACAAGTATAAAAACAAATATATAATCACCGCCAAGTATCATTACATAAAATATTGTTAGTCACTTATTACAAAACCTGTTTATCTATGTAAAAACATGAAATTACGACTAAAAATGAGAATATAAATAAGTTGGTGATGCATTTGCAAAGGCGAAATTAGGGGAAGATGTCCCTCTGTTACATTTAACCTATAAATTCTACCTGATAGTATGTTTCACACATTATAAAATTTAATGAATTTCACTAACAATAAATATAGAATGAACTAATAAAGGAAGAAAAACAAAAAATTATCGATGAAAATAATAGAGGATTATAAAGGGGCAATAAAATAAAACTAGAATAAACGACAGAGGAGATCAGAAAGAATGAATAAGTTAAGTACTGGACAATGCGGAAAGAGAAATCATCAAGGAGAACTCCAGACACTATAATATACTATGATTTATAACTCAAAATGAGGGTTCGGGAATACACCCGCAGAATATTTTGAAAAATAATCTCTTTAAAACTACATTTTAAACGATGCCATTCCAACATTATTCTGACAAAAATTGTGTGTCAAATACAGTAATTTACATCTAATTATTGCAACATTGTCAATTGAAAATCTGAACTTAAATTTATCATTTATGATGTTGAAGATCCATCTTGTTTCCACACAGAGCGAAACGGCCGTCACGCCATAACGTGAGTTAATTTCCATTTAAAAGTGTTTTTTTTAAGTTTATCATTTAAGTAGCCAAACTCTATACTAAATCAGGCCCACTTGAAACTATTTTCCCTCTTCTATTCCTGATCCCCCACCTCACCTGATTGGGGTACAGCATAATACCGCACTTGAAAATGTCTTTTAAAATTAGGGAAGTGATAGCCGTGGGCCGTATCAGGTATCTGTTCAAACAGATAAAGATAAGCTGCGTTCTCCTGGGAACTCTTTGTAAGGGTGACCGATTAGATTGACCAGCAAAAAATACACTGTTTTCTGCTGTAAAATCACTTTCCGATGGTTCGAAACCCACCTAAAACTGTAGGTCCAACTTATCAATCACACTCATCCAATTCATTAACCACGCACAGGCTTCAGACCTATGTGGGCTTTATCCTCAAAAAAAGGAGGGGTTTTCTAACAGTGATTCAAGACTTTATGTAGCTTGTTCATTCAAAAGTGGGTCAGAGTTTTTTTTTAAATCCCTCCAACACCGCATTCTCAGAGATTGAAGGCGTCTTTTTTAACGCTGTCAAAAGTTATTGTCTCTCAGAGAACTTGCTAAAATTCCAAAATTTATTTTGAGTCTCTAGGTGGATCTATCCCCCTGAACCCCCCATAGTTACGCCACTGGTCTTGGACTAAATCTAATTTTCATTAATATAATGAAAATGTTCAGATGCTGCAAGTTTTACTTCTAAATATTCTCTTTATTATCCCCTTCCTGGAAATATTGCTCATCCATCGGGAAGTCAATAACTCTTTCCATTTGACATTTACCTCACTTTGACGGAGTCCTAAAACACCACGTGGTGCCATTTACTAATTGCTTTGATACAAGTTCGAAATTTTATTTGCACCTGCCTATGAAGCTTTCCCAGCTTTGACTTTTCAATCCACTTTCCCGGAAAATCCTTTCCACAAGAACTTTTTCTCTCTAAAAGCTCTTTAAAGTGGTGGTTGAACAGCTGTCTATTATTGTACAATTTTTCTCAAAAAAATTACATTGAAGGTGACATTGAGTTGACGTTCAGAGTTTTTAAAATTTAGAAACCTTTGGTTACATTGGTTCTGAAAGGTTATCTTTTACATCCTTTGTTCGAGCACAGTTCGACCAAGTCTTGAAATAGTTTTATTTGATAAAAAATAATAAAAGCTGAATTTTGCACATTCTCCCACTCAAATAGTCTTATTATTCAACTCAAATATTGAATGAATTCTGGTATACAAAAATGTCATCTGTACAATCTAAATGAATCCATGAATACTGCTGTTATATAAAGGACCATATTATACTGTTATAAAATGTTCAATTACTATTTTAACAGTATGATGTTATGGTCCTTTACATCGCGAAAGTATTCATAGATTCAAGATTGACTTATTTAGATTGGATAAGTTCGTGTCTGAGATTTAAAAAATTGTTATAATTAATAATTATGAAGTATGCATTATATTCATTAAAATTCTTTACAATTTAGCACGCTGAGTTTCCTTTTTCCGGTGATTCGACAAACTTGACGTGGAGAATGATGATAAAATTTGTTTCTTAATAGGAGAAACTCCTGGGCAATCTTTGTAAGGGTGACCGATTGTTAAATTAAAAGTTTGATTTTCGGGAGTTCTTATTATATTAATTTTGATGGCTACAGCGTTTTTAGGTTATGTATTACCGTGAGGCCAAATGTCATTTTGGGGGGGGGGGGGGCAGCAGTTATTACAAATTTATTGTCAGTTATCTAGGAAGTTCTTTAGTTAATTGAATTTAAGGGGGATTGGATTGGCCTGCGAAAAAAATTCTGATTTCTGCTGTAGAATCACTTTCTGGTGGTTCGGAACCCACCTAAAAAACTGTTGGTCCAACTCATCAATCACCATCATTCAATATATTAACCACACACAGGTCTCAGACCTATGTGGACTCTACCCTCAAAAAAAAAATATCAGTAGGCTTTAATACCTATTTTTTTGTTTAAAAATTGTTATTGTTCTGAGGAACCTGAGGATAATTTAATTTTAATTTTCAATTTTCATCTTCAAGTAGCTTGTTAAATCATTTAGTTTTAGTTTTGCTTCTGAGATATTTGTGCGAAATCGAAAAATTCAGTGGACCATTTTAAAACGTATAAAATTAAGTGACCGAAGTGTTTAATAATCGTGATTATTTTAGTTACATTATTAAACTGTAGTATTTTCTATACGTCTGTCTTGTAACCCAAGAACAGAGGCATTCGTTAAATACGAAAAAAATAATCAACGAACACTTTATACATGTAACATAATATATAAAACATAATCTTCTATATATATATAATCGAAATACCACTGACTGACTCATTCATCACAGTTTCTCAGAAACCACTCGACCAAAAACTATAAAATTTGGTACACGTATTCAGTAGGGGGACTAGACGCGTGCTAAGAAAGGGGCCAAAAATTGAAGATTTTTGAAAATTTAGGTGACAACAATTTCTAGAGAACCATAAGGTCAAATCAGATAAAATTTGGTATTCATGTTAAGTATCGGCCTTAGATGTACCTTGGAAAAAAGTTTCAAAATTAGCCCCAAAATGGGCCCAAAATCGAAGATTTTTGAAAAGTTTGGTGATAAACAGCCAAATATTTTGAAATTTGCACTTAACAGATGTCATCAACCTGGCATAATAACATTTCATCATACCCAGTCATATGTTTCCCACATATTGCAAGGCTCCGACTGTATGGTAGCCTACATGCAAAGTCTTTTGCTGTTCAAAGACAGTGTAAATAACGCTGCTAAGGGGTCTGCCATATGATTAAAAACGGTTGACTTCTATCAGCTGTTCCTTTAAGCTGTTTGGCTGGCAAGTTCAGTAGGTTAGGTCTATTAATGAATAATAATTTGTTTCAAACAAAGCAAACTTATCCCGAGCTACCAAAATAATTTCAATAGGTAGAAGCCAACGTTTATGAAAAGTATATGTTTGATTAAGACTCTAGATGCATACTAAGTAATGGTATCAAAATTCTCCCCAAAATCACCTATTTCTGTAAATTTATCTAATCACAATGGAAATTAGTTGGACCCTCCGGGGGTCCAGGGGGCGGAGCCCCCTGGCTAGACGGTTAAGGCGAGCGAAGCGAGTCTGCCGGCTAGTACAAATATAATATAGAGTAGTGTTTGGTTACTTAATGAATTTGAAGGTTATGCTTGATATAAAGCGACCATCAGGGACAATTATTCAATGCAGCTGACTATTCCGTTCGTCACAGGTTTGATTCCCGGTTAGGTCTGGTATTTTTATATTAATACTATTATTTCAATACAATAAATTTAAAGAAAATAAAATCTAATGACGTGGCTGGCTCAGACAGTGAGATCTAGTGTGGTCTAATCTCAGGTCTGGTGTCGGAGTTATCAGGTCGCACCTGAATAAGTTCAGGGCCTCCGAAGTGACTTTAAATGACTGTTTCTAGGCAGCCGGGGTTGACAGGCTTTACGTGACCTCCGGAACACGAAACTCGATAATTTCGTATCCTTTGAAATTTCAATACTTTATTTTCCACTTTTAGGCTTCGAGATTACATGGGTACTCAATTTCAGAAGTAAAATTTGTAAATTCTGAGGAAAATATTACCAAATTAAGTTAAATTTGCAATTTCGGAAGACAAATTTTCTCAAGGCCTTATGTGGGTACTCGATTTGGGGAGTTAAATTTGTAAATTCTGAGGACAATATTACCAAATTAAGTTAAATTTGCAATTTTGGAAGACAAATTTTCTCAAGGCTTCGACCTTATGTGGGTACTCAATTTGAGGAGTTAAATTTGTAAATTCTGAGGACAATATTACCAAATTAAGTTAAATTTGCAATTTTGGAAGACAAATTTTCTCAAGGCTTCGACCTTATGTGGGTACTCAATTTGAGGAGTTAAATTTGTAAATGCTGAGGACAATATTACCAAATTAAGTTGAATTTGCAATTTAGAAGACAAATTTTCTCAAGGCCTTATGTGGGTACTCAATTTGGGGAGTTAAATTTGTAAATTCTGAGGACAATATTACCAAATTAAGTTAAATTTGAAATTTTGGAAGACACATTTTCTCAAGGCTTTGACCTTATGTGGGTACTAAATTTGGGGAGTAAGTTTTGTAAATTCCGAAATAACCCAAATTAAGTTAAATTTGCAATTTCGGAAGAAAAATTTCCCCAAGTAATAATCCGGATGGTAAAAGGTGTGCTATACTGTCCTACTAAGCAGCCACAGTGAAATAATAATTTAATTCCATTCAACTCAACTGATCTGAACTCGCTGTCTATAACAGTAGATTGTAGATGTTCTTCCTTCTGACTGGACAATGGAATGCATGCCTAAAATAGAAGACTCGTATACAACGGAAATAGACCATAACTGTTGTCATACTTTCCTTATAATAGCGTCCATCCTCTTAACCCACGGATTAGGCAGATCAGCAATGCCGTTATTAGAACGCATGAAACGCGCGAAATTTAAATTATTCCTAAATATAATCCGCACACTAGCGTTATGAATAAATTGCTATTTATTAATTATTTATATTCTTAATCATAATCGATAATTTTCGTCGATATTGACATATTACTTGTTATAAGCTTTTTTCAGTGTCAATCAAGATATCAATAGAGTGATGAATACATCACTAAACCCCCCCCCCCCCCCCCCCACCACAGGAATCCACCTGATCTGTACCGAATATGAATCATAAGATTAGAGAAATTATGAATCGGGCTCAGGTCAATAGTGAATATTAAATTTAAAAAAGTTTGAATAAAGTAAAATAAAGGAATATGATAATTTAAGTTTGTGAGAAAGCTCACAAATAACAACTAAAACAAAAATTCATAATAATGGAATACTTTTGAAGTGAATAAGTCAACAGTGAACACGTATGATGTGTGTGGGCCATTCGCACTGTTGTAGTGCTTCCTTCCTTTCATAAAAGCACTACAACCGTGCAAAATGGCGATAATACAAATATAGTACAGTAGAGCGTCGATAATCCGGATTAATTGGGACAAAACCTCATCCGGATTTTCAAAAAATTCAGATTTTCGAAAATAGGCTGTTCTTATGATTTAAATTAATAGAAAGTCAAATCAAGTGACCGTAGTGTTTAATAATCGTGATTATTTTAGTGACATTATTAAACTGTGGTATTCTCTATGTCTATCTTGTAACGCAAGAACAAAGGCATTCGTTAAACACCAATAAATGTAATCAACTTTCTTTGTAGTGGCGAAGGTGATATTGTGGAAGGTATCCATAATGAATAATATGACGAAATTGTCACAACCACATTTATTAAAACTTAGAGACTAAAATGTATCTCTAAGTTTCAATAAATGTGGTTGTGACAATTTCGTTTTATTATTCATTAAAATAATATAACCAATGAAAACTGATTCAACTCAAATAAGCATTGTCCTCAAACTAAACTAATCAATCATTCCAAAAACAATAGAAATTTGAACACTTGAAATATTTATTTAAACGAGTGCAGTAGGTAAATACAGTTAAAGCTGTTATGTATTAATTAGTACGGCACTTTAATGAAACTGAAACAATACAGAATACAATACAGCAGAAAACGTGAAGTACAGTACAGTGAAAAAAAAACTGTACAGAACGAAATTAAAGAATATTACACACTCTATACATTGTCAGGGCTCTTAAAAAGTCTTCAAATGATTTTTTGTACTGCATACTGCAGTAGTTGTTCGCTTTTTTGCAGCCAAATCTTTAATACGTTACAACAAAATTAGCAGGGAAGGTAAACGTGAATCCGTATTATCGACGGTCCGGATATTTGACGTCCGGATTATTGTCGTTCTACTATAAGTGCTTCCTCCCTTCCATTATTTCACAGAAAGCACTAAAACAGTGCTAAACAGTTCAAAATGCTACAATGGCGTTCACTAATAGTGTTCCTTGTTTCCCATAGCAACGAGATAGTATTTTTCGGCTTAAAAAAGTTTCTATAAAAATTTGATATTATAGATCAACTGTTTTCAGTGTTTCGTTTTGAGTGAACTTCCAAATTGAATGCATTCAAGTAAAAAGGAATCTTCTATTATTTTTCGAGTGGTTTGTATTTTGGAAAATCTAAATTTTCAGAGTTCAAATTAACCTTGTCGGGCTGCTTAGCGCAGTTGGTTGGGACGTCACAACTTCAGCTTGCGGTCGTGGGTTCGAATCCCGCTCCTCCATCTGACATCTATGTGTAATCATTCACCTCATTACCCGCGCACATGTCTCTGACTCATATGGGCATTATCAGAAAAAAATAATAAAACCTCAATGTTTTTAACAATATAACATATTCCAAATTTGTGAAAAGAGCAGTTTTGGACTTCGAGTCTGTTGCGCCTTGACATTCATTGTAATTTTTCCACAATAATTACATAAATAAATAGAAAATACTAGTAGCGAAATACTACAAGACATATAGTGAGTGATCATATTCACTACGAAAGTATTTAATTATCAATTTATGTTCAACTAAACCAGTGAAAGAGTAAAATCGATATATTCACAATATAATACTGACTGCAAGTCGTTAAATTTACAACAAAGGTTAATAGAAACGAACTACAACATCAAACAAATTATTGCATTATTTTTGTACTAATGCTTTTAATTAATGGATATTACTCATCAGTACTTGAAAAAATACTTTTTGAATACATTAGTATTTAGAACGTGAATTATTATCCAGCCTCAATTCAATTGAAATTCAACTCAATTCAAATGAGCATTGTCCTCAAACTAATCAATCATTCTAAAAATAATAGAAATTTCTACACTCAACTTCCATAGATCCAATAATTCAAAAGAACTAATCACTCCAATGATGAAACACTTTCCCCATCTACTAGACCTATATAAAAAATAACAATTATTTCTGCATTCAATTTCAATAGTAGGATTAAAAACGGTAATTTAAAAGAAGTCATATTTTATCACTTTCCCCATCTACTGTATAGCCATGCATCATTATTTGAGCACTGTAGTACACAGCCCTCAACTTCTGTTGATGACGTCTTTTCTAGCTAACTTAATGTTGCCAATGTTGATGTTGTTGTCAATGTTGACATTATTGTCTTCTTTGGCTTTAAGTGATGTTGTCAATGGAAAAGAGCGTCGAAAAGAAATCGAAAGTGGTTCGATAGCGTTCAAAAAAATATTTCCGCTAAAATCGTTTTGTGCCGTCGAGGACGAATGAAGATTCCTGCTCCAAAATCCTTCACGCTCTCTCTCTCTTCTTTATCATACTTTCTCTCTTTCACCAGTAAACCTTCTCTATCTTACTTCCCTCCTTCTCCAGTGTTCCTCTCTATCATACTTCTCTCTTTTCCAAGTTCACCTTCTCTTTCTTACTCCCCTCCTTCTCTAGTGCACCTTCTTTATTTAATTTCCCTCCTTCTCCAGTGTTCCTCTATATCTTACTTCTCTCTTTTCCAAGTTCACCTTCTCTTTCTTAATCCCCTACTTCTCCAGTGCACCTTCTTTATTTCACTTCCCTCCTTCTCCAGTGTTCTGTGTCGATCGAATAATCGAATTAACAAGCGCTAACTTTCACTGGAGCTGGAGTTGAGGCTGGAGCAGACGCACCAACGCACAGACACGAGCGCAAGCGTGCAACATTGGGTGTCGACCACCATTACACAGGAGAAAGGAGGCTTATTATTTAATACACTCGATATTTTGTCGTCGAACGCTCGACTCTCGAAACTGCGTGATCGAGTCTCGACGCGCCATCCATCAATCATTTCTCTTCTATTTTCAATTGACTGTTACACAAGTTGCGCTCCATAAGATGAAAAAGGAGCCAAAAACACTTCGCATCTTTGAGATGTTTGCAAGAAACATTGGCAGTGTGTACGGAGGCTCTCCAACTATTTCAGACTGTTTAGTCTCATGTGCTAGCCTTGGGCTTCTGACTATCGTTCTCCCGAATAATCACTTATGTAGCTCAATCATTTTAGATCGAAATTGGCTGATAAAAAATAGCAAAAGGTTCGGATTCTACCCAAAATTGGATTCCTCATTTAAAAATGTTTGTTTTTTGATTTTTTTATCTAAGGATGAAGCCCACATAAATCTGAGACCTGTGCGTGGGTAATGAGTTGGATGATACAGCAGCAGCATTTCCACAGCAGAAAATTTAGTATTTTTTGGTGCTCAAAAGTTTATATTTTTAATTATTTTATTTATGAATAATAAGACGAAATTGTCACAACCACATTTATTAAAAAATATTGAGAAACTAGTTTCGGTTGTTATACCATTATCAATGTCAAACTTAAACTAAAGTACAGAGAAGGTTAATATATACTGAATATGTAATGATACTATTGGCTAAGCGAGAAAGAGGCTGACCTCCATCGAAGGTTGTGATTGGCTGACAAGTCACGCCCCCTGGTGGGAGGAGTAACAAGCAAAAATAGGAGTCAAATCAATAACTAAAAACTGTGAACATCTAGAAAGCAACAAAGAAGAAAAATACGTAATAAAGCTACGAATTGAATCAAATTAAAACTGAAAAATTAGAAGCTCACTGAAATGCGATCAAGGTCAACCAAGAATACACGAAAGAACCATTTTTAAATGTGGGTTGAATTATGATGAAACCAAGTTAGTTGTATTGAATTGGTTAAAATAAATTTGGTCATTTAAACTAGTATTGGAATCATTTTTTACCAACTTAGTTATCTCCAAAGCTTCTAAAATGTTCAATTGTCTGCCTTTGCCAATCAAATTCAGAAATTCAACATTTTCTTCAGCCTTGAACTTGAGCACTTGTTGCAGAGCATCTCATGAAAAATGGGCACAAGTTCAAGTTCCCATGTAGGGTTATGACTTTCTTTGAATAGTGAAGTTCAACTGCTGCCAATTTAACAAACTTAGTGTTTCAAAAACCTCAAGTGCAACTGATGGACTACTAACCACTTTTAAAAACAAAAATAACATAATCATAATATTCTGGTTGTTTTAAACAAAATAAGTATCTAAAAACCTCGGTAGCCATCTCCCTAGTCATTCTATCACTGACAGTCATATTTATTAACGATCAATCTCCCTACAGTCAAGTATTTATTAAACTACCATCTCCCTAAAGTCATTCTATCACTGACAGTCGTATTTATTAATGTTCCTTTAGGAACGAGGGAGACTACTCTTGAAATGCATTTATTATAAATGCATTTCAAGAGTCAAGAAACAGTGAATGAACATTCATAAATACTCTTTATCTACGACCATGTCATAATGTATACATTACAGTTTCACAATTGATGCCAAAACAGCTGTCTTTTCGAAATGCTTTTTGAAACCTGTTGCATATTGAGCTCATTATAGTACAGGTTCTACATTATAACACGGGTTCTGGACCAATCAGAAGCATTTTTGATGGAATCTATATCGTAATTCAATATTGTGAAACTATCAGCTGATTTGATCAAACTGCTACACCAGCTGCTTTAACTTAACAATCTACTATAACTTCTTGTATTTGAGATGAGAGGTTAGGTATCTCTGACAGTCACAGGTAAAATGAAATTGTTTTAATTAAATGTATACTAGTGGTCGTAGATAAAATAGTGTATGCAACGATTTTATTTGGCCATTAAGGCACTCGTGAGATATTTATAACACTCGCATTCGCTCGTGTTATAACTCACATCTAACTCGTGCCTTAATAAGGGTCAAAATAAAATCGTTTCATAAACTACTATTTTCTAATACATTTCTATTCTAAATGCATTTCAAGAGACACTGTAGGAACATTCATAAAAAAATAGGGTCCTAAAAATTATTGCCCCAAAAATCTATGGAATTGATCCAGTCTCCATTGAAAACAATTTTTCCTCGAGTGCTGTCATGGAGGAATTGTACTGTATTCACATAAAAGTGTCTCCATTAACTCTATTTTCACAAAACTGCACGTGTCTTTCCAGTTATCTTTGATATCGATACATCGATATAAGCTTTGATATCGATACGTCTTCAACGCGACTCGCCAATCGGAAACGGGTCGTTAGTCGTTCGCGATACATCCTCAAAAGATACAACGAAATATATACACATCTATCTATTGTATATAGGGGAAGAGCACATTGAAATATATGTACATTATAAAGGGCATTTATATGGTATATAAAAAGCCATTATATGAATAGCTTTCCTCGGTGATGTATCGCGATAGCACATGACTTCTTTAAAATGTGAATAACGAGTACCTCCCTCTACAAATAGAAGTTGAAGAACATGAAAAAGAACAGTGGAGAGGGAAGAACAAGAAGAAGAAAAGAGAAGAGGAAGAAAAGAGAAGAAGGTAGAAGGAGAGGAAGAAAAGAGAAGAGAGAAAATGGCTGCCTCTATTTTACCTTCATTCACAAAGGAGTGCAAAAGAGAGTAGATTGATTGATAAAAATAAGGGGAAGATAAGAAGTAGGAATGAGTAAGAGAGGGAAAAGATTACAGAATCAATCAATCAATCAATCAATTTTATTACAAAATGGTCCCGCTAAACCTGAAAAAGGTTTTACAGCAGGTGCCTATAATAAAATAAAACACAATAATAAAATGAATGCTTACAATGAATTAAACAAGGAAAGAACTGAAAGAAAACTTTTTACAAGTTTCAAAATGCACTTCAAGGTAATTGGAAGGAGAGTAATAGGGTTGAAAATTGTTAAAAAGGAAAAGGTTAAAGGGAGAGAAAAAAAAGAATAAAGATAAAGGTCTACTATAGATTGAAAGTTAAAATTAAAAATAAAAGAATATGCTATAAATTGAAAGATAATACTAAATATAAAGAAATAAACTACAATAATTGAATGAAAATGCTGTAATAGATTAAGGTATTTATATTTAGTTTGGTCGCTCTAGTGCGGCGGCGGTGTTCTATATTATTTCAAAACTAATGTTTATCTTCACCAGCAATCGGTGGATTTTTATTTTTATTTATATTTTCAGATCCAAAAGAAAAGTCAGTATAATTAAATTGCATTTGAGTCTAAATATGGAGAAAATAAATATATATGACGATTAAGATGTCAGGTTTACATTTGAAAATTGTTTAGGATAAAGAGATGAAAAATGTCGTCCTTGGAATAGTCTCGTATATTAATCGGTAAGGCATTGAAGAGTTTTGGAAGAATATACTTCAATGATCTTCTACCATATGAATTATTAAATCTCGGAATAGAGTAGACGTTCGTTCTTCTTAAGTTATATTGAGGTATAGCTGCGAATTGTCTGTAAGAATAATTATTTTTGAACATTAAAGTTATCTTATATAAGTAGAAATTTTTTGGAGTGAGAGTGTGGAAAAATGTTTGAACACATTGTTTGTCATTAATTGTAAAATTCATTCGATTAGATGTAGACATGATGCATTTTAATGTTCTAATCTGTATACGTTCTATTCTATCTAAAAGGTATTTTGCCGCACATCCCCATGCCTCAATTCCATATCTAATTATGGATTCTGATAATGATTTATAGATTAAATAAAGACAATCCGGTGGAATATTACTATGCAGATAGAAAATCTTTGCACTGATCGCACGTAATTTTTTTGAAATATAATCAAAATGTAGTTCCCATTTTAATTTATCATCCAAGATGATTCCAAGGTAACGGGTACTGTTGACGACATTCAAGGGGGTACAGTAACAGTTATTAAATGTATTTGAAAATAAACAGTTACAATCGTGATTTTTTATTATTGGTGGGTTAGGTACTTTAGTACGTGGAGTTTTGAAGTGGAGGACTACTGTTTTAGATTTATTAATGACTAAGCTTCGGTCGTGTGACCAACGTAGTAAATTATTATAATCTTCCTGGATTAACTTTTCGGCAACTTTTAAGTTTTTATGAGCGACTATTAAAACAGTGTCGTCTGCGCACATGAAAATTTCTCCATTTTCGATCACAGATGGCATCTCATTGACATTAGAAGAAATTAGAAGAAGAGAGAAAGGAAGAAATAGGAGACAGAATGGAAAAAAGAAGTACTGAAGAGAGTAGAAGGGATAAGGATAAAAAATACGAAATATCAATCAAAGTAGAAAAGGAAGAGCACTCTCATTTGGGGTCTCAAAAGTTGAGTTCATGGGAGCTTTACCGTTCACCGGTAAATGGAATTTTAGCGGAAACCTAGGAGTCTTTGATTAATTCAAATCCATAGACGTTTAAAAATTCGAATTCACCGATCAAACGCCTTAGAATCTGGTGAAATTTCATTTACCGGTAAACAGTAACGGCTCCCATGAACTCAACCATTGATTCACGAAATTTATAACAGATAATGTACTAAAAAGTGAACTTTATGCATTTTAAGAGAGGGGGGATATTTTCCTGTATATTTCAATCATTATTTTTTTATTTAATTCTTGAATTACAAGAAAAAACAATAATTTTAGTTATTACAAAAATCGAAAGTATCGTACAAAGTAAGTTGAAAATTTTCTTTTTCAAAAACTGGATGGTTTTAGTTGTAATGGAGAAAATAATTGAACCAGACCACCAATCCAACTAAAATAAAGACTAAAAACATTAACCACATTCCGGGGTTGCTTTTCTATGTAGAATATCGTATATTCGTCTATATAGGCGTATTTTTATAACTGGTGTTTAAATCTATACTATGGTTTATAGAGTATTTCGGTGTGATTTAATACACTAATTTTTCCAACAGTATTCAAAGAGTGTTCCACAGCCGTAATACAACCGTAAGCAGCCTACTACTGTATAAGAGGTTCTATGAGAGATACTATAAGACCAACATACAATAATAGCCAAAAAGAAACAATAGCAATGCAGTCATTTTAGAAAAAAAGCAATAGCTATAGCACTAGGCACATATGTTGTACTTGGAATGCTGGATAACTTATCAGAAGTCTCCGATGATCAACCTTCTGCCCCAACCGCCATCTTGGAAAATGGTGTGTACGGTCTACAAGACTACAAGATTATAAGGGCAGGGAACGTGACACGTTAACGTTATTAGCCGATATAATTTTTTGAAAAAATAGGAATTTGAAAAATAGAAACACTCACCAATTCAAAAAATCAGCAGTTCCTCGACCTGGAAATTGAAAAATGTATTAAGCTAAAATAGTTCAAAATGGAAATTATCTTGAAGTCTGTGAAATCAATTACGACATAATTCTTACAAATTGAATTGTTAAGTGCAATAGATAACATCTTATGTTAAAAACACAAAACCACAGAATTTGTCCCCCTTTTTTAGGGGAGTGTAGAGTAGGCCTACAGTCTTTTACGCTGGTAAATCCAATCAGTCACCCTTACAAAGCGGGCCCGTTATTGTAGCTGAAATTTGAGTTCAAAATCACGAATAAAATATCAATTTTATAACAATATCATATCAGTAATAGTGATGATAATAATAATACCAGTACCGAAAACGGATATAGATTACAGAGAAGAATATTCTAATATAGAGACAGATATTAGGAAAAAACGCCTTAAATATTGTGGTCACATCATGAGGCTTCCAGACAATAGACTAACAAAAAGAATTGTCAACTATGTAGCATCACTTGTCAATGGAGGAGAATGGATACGAAATGTTAAAAAAGACCTAGTACTGGCCAAAATAGCCAACAAAGAAATTTACAATAGAAAAAACTTCAGAATAAAACTTTATAAATGGAAAGTTATACCAGAGACAAAACCTCCAAGAGTTGGAACAAAATGGAGTGAAGAGAGAAAAGCTGAATTCGCACAAAAAATGAAAAGCTGGTGGGCAAACAAGAAGAACAAGTCCAAAAAATGAACTATCTTTACTCAGCGTCTTCCACTTAGGGAGTTTTACGTCTAATAATAATAATAATAATGAATATTGTAATCGCGGTACTATTTTTTCTAACAAGTAGAGTATAAAACAATCTTCCAACAACCAAATTTCAAAAGAAAAACGTTGAAATTTCTCCACAGTCGTTAGAGTACATGAAATTCTTGCTGACATTACAAAGTGATGTCTTCAAACACAGGACTTCTACAATAACTAACCAGACCTATAAAAGAGTTATTCGGTAGATTGAAAGTGACTGACAGCTGGGAGATATGAGATTCAGCCTCATGCGCTGTATATCTATACATCTTTAAAAGAGATACGGAAAGAGTTAACCAATATGCCTATGTATTTATGAAAAAGATATAGAAGGATCTAACAGATATATCTATACATCTGTGTAAGATGTATAGAAGAAGCTTCTACCTCATCTTAAGAAGCTGGCTGTGCCTGACAAGTGAGTATTTCGTAAGCAGGGGCGTACATAAAGAAGACAGTGTCAGGATATGAGAGTCTGTCGGGCTTTCTTACGTAGCACGATGATATTAAAAGAGAGGATATTAACTGCATAAAATATTCGGATTATGCGCTGAAGCAATATTTTTTGAATGAAAATGTTTTTGCTACTCGTTTCGCTAAATTTAAAATGGTTTTATGCAGACAGTTTACGTGAGATCCATTCATTTTGAAGGTGAAAAATGAGGAAGGATTTATTCACATTCGCGTAGAATGAATATTTCTATTAGACTCCCCCTGTAAACAAGAAAAAAAATGAAAGATTCATGTGGAAAAAGGTGGATTTTGAATAAAATAATACTTTTCGAAAAGAGAATGCTGAGCACAGGAAGTTTGCCTTGCCTTATTTTGGCTTCTACATGCAGTACCACGGATAGAGAAAAAATTAACTACTCTATCCGAGAATCCGAGTCAAAAATATGAGATGATCAGCTGACTCAACTTTATCCACACCGCCGAGAAATGTCTAGAATAAACGGTTAAACACTCAATAAATAAACTGTACACTTGCGAATCAGTGTATGTCACGGTATTTGATAATTACAATAATAGCGGTGAGTGTTCTACCACGAAAAAGAGTGTCTACTGTCAAAGAATTTACTGCATAAACTTATTACGAGCTCTTGATATGCGTAATCATGATGTCAATACTTTCACAAACTGTCGCTGGAGACAAACGTTTTAAAGAGCAAATAATAACTGTTATTCCTGCTCAATGCGCTGCCGGTTTTAGAAGATTTTTATTTATACATACTAGTAATTCCCAGAGGCTTCTCAATGTTTCTATTTACACAGAAATCATGATCCAGAAGATTCTTTATTATGCTCGAATGTCCTAGAAACGCATTTGAGAAATAGGAGTGAGGAAGACGAAGAGAGGAGATAAAATGGAGACAGAAAATCAAGTACGTGTTATCAGTGAAACCGGAAGCGTTGTTGACAAAATGAGAAGCGTAAAATAATGCTTTTTTCTATATTGCGTTTCCTAACTACACATTTTGTTATAGCCAATAGTATAGCTCCTTTCAGAGGCTTCAATAATGTAGCTGTTAAGAATATTCTAGTTCTAGTTTGATTGAGATCGATAATGGTGTTACAATTTTGGTTCACATTCATGCAGAATTGAAACTTTAGCATGAGAAATGAACGAAATCGTGGAGAAAATTATCAGGGAGAAACCAAAACTTCGCGGTCAAAAACCGCTGGCCACAAAATTCCAGCCACAGAACGAAACTTTCCCGAAAGTGAATTCACTGTCTATATCCAGTTATTCCGTGAATCATCGGAAGGATGAGTGAATTGTTTGGAAGAGAAAAACGTGAGCCGTAGCAGGTATCTGTTCAATCAGATAGAGATAAGCTGCGTTCTCCAAGGCACTCTTTGTAAGGGTGACCGATTAGATCGGCCAGCAGAAATACACTGCTATAAAATCACTTCCCGGTAGTTCGAACCCACCTAAAACTGTAGGTCGAGCTCATCAATCACAATCATCCAACTCATTACCCACGCACAGGTCTCAGACCTATGTGGGCTTCATACTAAAAAAAAATTGCTAATGGATTGAATTTGTAAATCCCCGGATGTATAAATAAGGTTAAATCCATAAAAACTCACAAAGTTAGCATTGGTTTTTGAAAAAACAAGACTTTAGAAAAAAGCGCCTTGAAATCTTCTGCGTTTCGTTTAAAAGTTTGATTTTCAAGGATCTTAAATTAATGTATGAAATCGTGACGAAATTCAAAATATTGAAAGTTTGATTTTCAGGGACCTTAAATTCACGTATGAAATCGTGACAAAATTCAACAAATTCAAAATATTGAACAAAAGAGTCATGACGAAATTCAACAAATTTTCAAACATTTTCACTTTCTAAGAACTATTTCAATAGTGTTCAAACTCTAAAAACCACTCGCAAGTCAACTGAGTATACCTGCTTTACATTATTCAGTGATTTCACAAATGTCATATGTAAACAATTCACTAGCTATTTAGGTCATTATTAGCATTTGATGTAAATAACTTCTTTAAAACTGTTAATGTAAACTGAGTTTGACAAACAAAATTGTAAAAGAATGTTGAAAACTACTGCACTGAAAAGAAAAACAAACTACTGTAGTTCATTACTGTACTTCTACTTTCTAGAGTTAGATGAATAGTGTTTTTAGTGAGAGTTCTTAAACTATTTTTTTCAACTAAAACTGTTCAGGAATGAGGTCCATTTCTTCTAAACTTTAACTGAAAGATAACTACTGTATTATAAATATTATAATTTAAGCAGTTTTATAATTTTATTTATTTTTGTTTTGCATTTTTTGTGAATCTTGGACACGGTTGAGTGTAAGATTCAGTGTAAATGTTCTTTTTTTAGAGTATGAAGCCCACATTGGTCTGAGACCTGAGCTTGGGTAATGAGTTGGATGATGGTGATTGATGAGATGAGCCTACAGTTTTAGGTAGACTTCGAACCACCGGGAAGTGTTTAATTTTACAGAAGATAACAGTCTCTTTTGCTGGCCAATCCTATCGGTCACCATTACAAAGAGAACCCATGAGTTCGTAGCTTATCTTTGAGTAAAAAGATACCGTAGCAGGCTCACGGCTACCACTTCCCTAGCCTTCACTTACAGCTATCACTTATTTATCTACTCATGTAGGCTGAAAAATTTTCAAATCATAGCGATTCATTTTAAGAAAACTACGTTTCAGCCTGGAAGAGTAATTATTTATACATTCTCACTTATTTATCGTATAACTTCATATTATATGCAATATGGGTCTTACTAAAAATGCATTTTTATGTCAGCTAGTGTTGCTTGAACTATTACAGAATTAAAAAAATAACCAATAACAATGAAAAATTAAATATAGGCCTATATGAAAACGTGCAACTGTATGGGCTTACTTCCAGCTTTAAGTCAAGCCCTCTAGAAGTTTCAAGACCTTTAAGAACCTTGTAATTCATGTCTACTAGAAATTGGACATGAATAATAAGACTTGAAGTTGTCACAACCACACAAATTGAAAACCGTAAGATACTCTTTTCGGTTGTTACACCATTATCAATCTCAAACAACAAACTAAAGCTAAAGTACAGAGTACCTTAATATATACGACACACAGAATGATACTATTGGCTGAGGGTGAAAGCTCCTCTCATAGACTGACCTTCATTGAAGGTTTGCGATTGGCTGAAGGCCCTAACAAGTCACGCCCACTGGTGGGAGGAGCAACAAGAGCAATACACACGTAGGTTAGAATTGAACAATTAAAATCATTGAAATAAAATAAAAATGAAGCTAAATGAAATGCATTGAAGGGAAACCGGGGAAAACAAGAAATTACCGTCGTTTCAAAGCCCTAATAACATGCAATACAATAGCTACGAAAAAATAATAAACAAAAACCCTGCGCACAGCCTTAAATGACAGAATGAATAATAAGACATGAAGTTTTCACAGCCACATTTATTGAAAACCGTTAGATATGGCAACATTATCAATCTCAAACAAACTAAAACAACAGTACAGAGTAGCTTAATATATACTAAATACAGAATGGTTCTATTCGCTGAGGGTGAAAGTGTTCATAGGCTGGCCTTCTTTGAAGGCCCTAACAAGTCACGCCCACTGGTGGGAGGAGCAGTAAGGGATAATCAAGAACCAAGAAGTAACAAACAAGAACAATACACAAGTAGGCTAAAATTAAACAATTAAAAACATTGAAATGAAATAAAAATGAAGCTAAATGAAATGCAGTCAAGGTCAACCGAGTAAAATAAGAAAGTACAATACTTGTATAGCCTATTAAAGAGTAGACCAGAATATTATGATGAAGCCAAGTTCGTTGTATTAAATTGTTTAAAATAAATTTGGTCATTTAAACTAGTATTGGAATCGTTTTTTACCAACCTAGTTATCTCCAAAGCTTCTAAAATTTTCTATTGTCTGCCTTTGCCAATCAAATGCAGAAATTCAACATTTTCTTCAGCCTTGAACCAGTGACGTAGCCAAGATTTTGAAATGGGGGGGGTCGATTGACCGGGGGGGGGGGGGGGGGTCTGGGGGTACTTCCCCGGAATTTTTTTGAAAAATAGAGGCCCTAGAACGGTCTTTTTTAGCTCTCCTGGCATTGAAAATTAACACCAACGTCAGTGCTTTGTCTTATTTTACGTTTAATTTGATGGAAATTTATATAAAATTTAGGACCGGAAGGGGGGGTCCGGACCCCCAGGACCCCCCCCCCCCCTGGCTACGTCACTGCTTGAACTTGTGCTGATTATTAATGAGATGCTCTGCAAAATTTGAGTTTCCTTGTTGGGTTTTCCAATCTCTAATACGCTCATACATTCTACTTTTGAAACATTGTATGTGTTCCATTTATTTATGGAGTGTTCAACTGCTTTTTAGACATTTCTTTTTACACCATTGAACAGTTTATTGGATAGTTATTTATTAAATTATTGATCGGCCTATTGGCAATTAGTAATTAGTTTTTGTACAGTGATATAGATAATTGATTAGTAGTTGAACGTTAGTAAATTGATTTTTTCTTATTGGTTTTTATTGTGTAACATAACTGATTAGTGCGTGTTGTAAATGATTTGTGTAAATGGAGTTCCGTTGTTAATTTCTAGTGTTGCCAGCATTATTTTAGTGATAGAACCCATAACATTATATAGTATACTAGGAATGTGACAATTTGTATTATTTCACGTTTAGTTTTGACTTTTGTAATCCATATGATATCCTCATTTGTTTCTGAAATTAAAATATTTATTTCGCTTATCGATCCCACAGCTTCACTTTCAAAATTTAGTACGCAAGTCAAATCAAAGAAAACATACTGTATAACAATAGACTTCAATGAAGAGGGACTATAAATTTTCACAACCTCTAACACAAATCACAAGTCTCTTGTAAAATTATTGATAATTTTAAAATTTTATTATTTTTATGATTTTTCTAAATTTTGTTAATTATGGTTTTTCTAAATTTTATTAGTTATGGTTTTTCTAAATTTTATCAATTATGGCTTTTCTAAATTTTATTAATTATGATTTTTCTAAATTTTATTAATAATGATTTTTCTAAATTTTATTGATAATGATTTTTTCAAATCCCGAAGCCTTATATTGATTGACCTTCTATTTACGGTTTAAAATATCAACATTGACAACACACAGATATAACCTCGGGTAATATCTGCTATTACCCAATCTACAGGAATGTTGTAACAGCCCTATTTACGTATGGCACACCTACAACATACAACGATGTCAACAAATATTTACTCGGTTAATTAAGCTTGATTGCATATTGATTATCCATCTATATGCAAATTATAACCATATATAGAACGATAGAAGCACCCTATTGAAGTTTCGCAAGCAGCTTTGCATCAGCACATGCTGAAAATATTCATATTGGTTATTAATTTTCATATGCATCATCAAACCACTTGGAAAATTAGTTTGGGTGGTCAAATTGGTAAAAAAGAGAGGGAATGGTTCACTTTAGACACAACAGTATTCAATACTAATTTTGTCGTACATGAATTTTGTTCGTATATGAAGTTCGATTGTTAATTTCAGGTGTTGCCAGCATTATTTTAGTGATAGAACCCGTAACATTATTATAATATACTTGGTATATGTTAATTTTTATTATTTCACGTTCAGTTTTTACTTTTGTATTACATATGATGTTCTCATTTGTTTCTGAAATTAAATACAAAAAATAATTTTGTAGAATCATTAATGAAGAAGTCTGAAATTGTCACTAAATTTATTTACTCGTATTAGACTTGGTCACCAGGCGACGTCACCGGTGACGTCACCGGTTACTGTGCGGACAGCCAGCCACGTCACCAGTAAAGTCACCAAGACTGAGGCCAACCCCCAGTTCCCCCACTCCAGTGCCTTTAGTTACTTTAACTGATGTTATATTGGCTTGCTAATTTGATAAATATTTCATCATGTAGGCTACAAGAAACTTCTCATGTTTTCAAAGTTTGAAAATTCAACTAAAAAGCTTAAAATAAAACAAATTTTAAAACAAAAAAAGAAACCGACTTCAATGAAATGATAATTAAACATTAAATACTCATGTTCTAAAAAGTTTGAAATAAAGTATTTACTTTAAACTGAGGAAATTTCAAATTTCATAAAAGTAATCTTTTGCAGTCGGCGCCAAATATTTTATGAAATTGATAAGAAATTCTATCTAATATCAAATATAACACTGTATTTTAATTCCATATATGATTTACACTCACTTTTACTGAAATACAGTGTTATATTTGATATTAGATAGAATTTCTTATCAGTTTCATGAAATATTTGGCGCCGACTTCAAAAGGTTACTTGTATGAAATTTTCTCAGTTTAAAGTAAATACTTTATTTAAAACTTCAGTATTTAATGTTTGAGTATCTTTTCATGGATTTCGGTTTATTTTTCTGTTTTAAAATTTGTTTTATTTTCAATACAATTTGTAAAAAGATTTGGTTTTGAAAAATGTTTACTAATGTAAATTCTCTCTGCCAGTAACACATCTCCATTATTATTATTACAGTTAGTGATTATTGCAATGTTATAGTCCTAGTAGTTAATTTATTAATTTACTTTAGTAAATTTAATTTCGTTATTTAATTTAGTAAAAATAATGACATGTTTTAACTAAACACAAATTGTACCTGTAACAGGCTGACAACTCGAGTAATGTATAAAACATAAAGGAACTCAGTAGCTAATATAGTGACAAATTTCACTGTAATCCAAAACCTGTGAATTATTAAAATCAGAATCATGCTTTGAATATACAGATGAAGTAAAACACTTTTTTTTACTCAACTTGAAGTAACTACTAGTTTTTCTTCTGGCGAAACACATTTCCTCATTCTAGTATTTGTTCCGGTAATGTCCACCTTTATTAGTGAAAGCAGTTCAAAGAAGGAGGATTTTGACATTCTCACGTAATTGAAAAACTTGTTTTCATTAGCACAAAGTTCGTCAAAAATGGTATAAAACAATCCTTTTGTTTCTCGAAGTGATAATATCGGATGCACGTGCATTTTTCTTGCCCGTCTCCTTCTTTTCCTCAACAAAAGAGAAAGAAGCAGCATCTCTTCATATGTTTCCGACATGACCGCTCACTACACTAGTGTCAAACAAACTGAACTCGCAGATCACAAAAATACAGTGGTGACCCAACATTGGTGACTGTGTGTAATACATGCCATTTGATTCAATACCCAGCGATAATTCTTGGTCACCAGTGGTGATTCGTCTGGTCACGGGGAAGGGTCACCAAACGCTGGAGACGTCACCGGTGACCCTAATGTGATAAGCGCCATAAGAACTAGTGCCCAGCAAGTAGTCAGATCACCGGTGACGTCGCCAAGTGACCAAGTCTAATACGGGCCTAAGACACAGTAAGTACCATCGTTTCACAGCATTTTGTAAGAAGGTTAACCTTCTGAAAAAATTTAAAATCAATATTCTACAAAAAAGACAAAAACCGTCTGTATAGGCCTACTGTAATTTATTTTAATACTTCACTTTTAAAATTTCTCAACTGCCCTTCAAAATTCACTAAACTTTAATTTGAGTCACAGGACCATGGTTTCGTGTTTTACCAACACATCTTCGAATGTACTGAAAAAGCAGGAGGCCTCTTAATAAATTTGGTATTCAAAAGCTACTTGATAGTTGGGAAAGCAAAAAATATCTATATGGGTAATTCTAACCTAAGGTTATTTACAAATATTAAATAATAATCAAATAATTGAGTGAGTTATTCGATTATTTAATATTTGTAAATAACCTTAAGTTAGATTTACCCATATTTTTTGCTCTCCTAGAATAGAATAGATTTAGAATGTGAGGCTTCATTATGTTAAGGTATAATTCACTCAGTTATTTGATTATTACTCAATATTTGTAAATAACTTTCAGTTAGATTCACCCATATAAATATTTTTTGCTTTCCCAACTATCAAGCAGCTTTTGGATACCAAATTTGTTATTAAGAGGATTCCTGCTTCTTCAGTACAGCCGAATATGTGTCAGTAAGACACGAAACCATGGTCCTATGACTCAAATTATTAAAGTTTAGTCAAATTTGACAACTTCTGTTTTGTTTCGATTTGTAAATAGATTGACAAATAAATAAGATGAAAGGTATAATTTAGTATTAACTTTTCATGTGAAATTTAACGACTTGCAGTCAAATATTCATTAAGAATAAGTATAACTTACTTAATCTCTAACTTACTTAATATAACTTACTTAAATTCTTAATGAATATTTGACTGCAAGTCGTTAAATTTCACATGAAAAGTTAATATTAACAACGCAGTTCGTCATGGAACAAGAAATCCAGGAATATAATTTAGTATTCGCAACTTAGTAAGAACCTCTCAAATCTCAAAAATAGAGAATGGACATGAATAGTGTATACTTAGTAGGTTATTTTTTCTCTCTCTTTTTTCTTGAAATGTTAGTTTTTTAAGGTTTACTGTTGATTTCAAGTCTCTGGCTATTTCTCAAATGAGTTAATCATTTTTGTTTTCAGAATGATTTTTATGAAGTACTTTTCTGATAATCTTAATTTATTGTTTCTTTTTCTTTTTGTCTTTTATTTTTGCTAAAATGATTTAATGTACGGAGAAGGAACCCCACACAGCATTACCTTTGGGGTCTCCTATTTAGACGATAGACATGTATTGTGCATATTTTTCTATGAATTTGGTATTAACATTTAATTTTATATTTTGCATGTACAGTGTATATTTGCTTGTCGAATAAATTATTATTATTATTATTATTATCATTATTATTATTATTATTATTATTATTATTATTATTATTATTAGTATAGATCTAATACCACACTATTATATATTTTCTTTAAACAAAGCAAACTAATTAAAGCACCAATCCACCAATCAAAAAAGAGATTCAAAGTTCCAAAACGTGATCCACATTATAACGAGAAGTAGGCTTTTCCTATTAGGATGAAACCCAACGATTCAAGAATCAAATCTTCAAAGTTTGCAACTTTTTGTTATGAATCGTAATGATTTAATCATTCGGAAAACTTTTACTTTCATGGTTGAACTCGGAAGATTGAAAAGTTTTGTTGTTTCCACTCCCTCCCCATCCGCTTTCTTATCTCACTTTTGATTCATTTTCTTGCTCCGGGCTTAAAAACTAAGCTCGGCCCAGGACTTAGCTGATATCCTCGAGTAAGCATATTTTAAGAAGAACGGAAACTAAACTTACAGAACTCGGCTACATCCGCCTTCAGCTTTTCAAAGACGTTTTAAATGGAATTATTTCTGTCCGTTACTAAGTAAGAAGGAATAAATAAGTTGAGGATAAGAATTCATCAAATCAAATTATTTATAAAATTATAAAGTTTTGAGTAAAATAATTTATTAGTATTTTACAAGTAATTTACAGGACTATGCAGGCAAATATTTGAGTAGAAAATGAAAATATTCTACTCATTGAGAAAATGACCATTTCGGTGCTCTGAGCACTGATGATGCACCCTTGACGAAATTACCATCTACTCAGAAAAATATTTCAGTTTTCTACTTAAATATTTGACTTCAAAGTCGTGCAATTGTAAATAACTAGTGAAACGCGAAGTTCGTCATGGACACCAAATTCCATGATTATAAAATTACTTTACCTCTCAAAACTCAAAAATAGAGAAGGGTCATGAATATGTATTGTAGAAAATATGTAGTGAATTAATTACTTGGAAGTAAACCTATTGAAAAACAAATTAAATACAGCTGTGATTTCCACTTGAATTAGTTCAATTATTTCTCGCAAAAAATATTTGTATTAAAATTAATAAAATATTTATATTAAAATTAATAAAATATTTGTATTATAATATTTATAAATATTTGTAAATATTTGTGATAATTTAAATCAAAATATTTCATATAAAATTATTCATCTACGGCTCCGTTATGAAGTAGATATAATAGGTTAGAAAGTGATGTCAAAACTGCTTACATTATTCCACGGATTATCAAAATAGATGCATAATGAAGCTATTTTAACACTATTGTCACTTTTCAGTACAGGAGCCGGACCAATCAGAACGCAGGATTTCTTCAAAAAAGGGTCGAGATAAATATTATGCATTAGTCACATCAGCTGATTAAAACATTTTGAAATAAATTTGAATTCCAATTCATAACCTAACAACAACAAACACGCATTCTAGGTTATGTTAGTGTGGGTAAGTCATCTGAGTGTGGTAACTTAAATTCAATAATATATTGGTAATAATCGTAGATAATAGCTATTTGTGTAACTAGAGTGCAAAATAGCGTTTTTCTGCATCGAGAGAAAAAGTTTCTCGAGTGCAGAAACAATACTTTGCATTCGTATTAGACATTTAATATTTCCTACAGTAATTTATAAAGTAATTTAAAGAGAAAAAAACAGGACATAACCTGACGATACCTCACATAACCTTTCTTCGAATCAAATCTATTTCAACAACAACAACAACAACAACTATTTCGCAGCTGAAGCAGAGTAGCCAACCTACTTTTGAATGCAGAATAGGGAACCTGCGTATTAAATGCTCAATATTTTGTGTTGCTGGGTTGCAAATCTGGAGTTCGGAAAAGTACTTTCCCGCACTGGAATTTACTTTTTCGCACTGGTGCAGGAATAGACTATTTTGCGTGCTACAGTTAGTGCAAAAATAGGCACTTTCTGGAGTCACTGTAGGAAAAATATTGTATGCAACGACTGTATTTTGCCTATAAGTCACTCGTGAGACATGATTTTATTAACATTTTATTAACCTAATTCACATCTCACTTGCGGCTTAAAACCAGTCAAAATACAATCGTGATTCGGAACCCACCTAAAACTGTAGGTCCAACTCACCAATCACCATCAACCAATTCATTACACACGCACAGGTCTCAAACCTATGTGGGCTTCATCCTCCGAAAAAAAGAGTAGGGTACTAGTTAGGAATTTCAACAGTAAACAAGCATGTACATTTTTAACGAACCTTCGGTATGAATATAAGAATATTAGAGTTCCATTCAATCTTAACATTGTGATTGATAAATATATGTGATGAACTGTTGAGTTCTTGACTTGAGATTAGTAATGTTTGAAAGGTTGGAAACATGAAATTAACATATTCACTTCCTAGAAGAGAAAGCATTACCATTTACGCGTTCTTTTACCAAGTAAAACAAATGATGCAGAACAGGAAATTCCTGACTCATCTGAGGAGCTGGCTATTAGTATACCGCAGTGAAATTATACATTCCATCTTACAGGACATGAGAAAAATCCATTCTTTTTCGCTGGTGAACGTTGAAGAAGATAGAGAGGAGGTCAAGAAACCAAAATGTACACCTCTCAGAGACTGAATTCGATTTTATTTTTTGAGAATCCTCATAAAAATAAGAAGAAATGAGAACAATTAAGAAGGAGCGGGATGGGAGAGAGAAGAAGAAAAAGGAGAATGCAGTTCGCTAAAGAAGAAGAGAAGGAGAAGATGAAGGAGATGCAGGAATAGGAAACAGGAGAAGAATAACAAGAAGAAGGAGAAGATGAACAACAAGTAGAACATGAACAACAACGAGAAAAAGATAAAGAAGTAAGAGGAAAAGAAGAAGAAGAAGAAAAAGGAAACGTAGGGGAAAGAAAAGAAGAAGCAGAAGAAAAAAAAGAATTAAGAGGAGTGTAAAAGAGAGAGTAGAGAAAGAGAAGGAGATGCAGGAGGATGGAAGAAGGAGAAGAAAAAGAAAAGATAAAGAAGTAAGAGGAAAAGGATGAGAAAAAAGAGAATTGAAAGGAGTATAGAAGGAGATGAAGGAGAATAGCAAGAAGAAGCAAAAAAGTAGAAAAGATAAAGAATAAAAGCAAGAAGAATGAGGATGGAAATGAGGAAGGCGAAGAATGTGAAAGAAAAGAAGAAGGAGATGAAAATAGATACTCAAAAGGAGTATAAAAGAGAAAGAAAAAAGATGCAGGAGAATAGGAGGAAGAAAAAGAATACGGAGAAAAAAGGAGAAGACAAAGACGAGGAAGAATAGGAACAAGATGAAGAAGAAAAGAGGAAGAAGGAGAAGAAACAGGAGATGATGTGAAAGACTAAAAAGACAGAAGAAAATGAGAACACATCACGTTATTTATCATGATATATCAATCAGCTGTTCTCAAATATTCTCTCTGATAACTGTCACTGAATTGTTTACGTTCTAAGTTGTTTACTAAGCTGCTAACAACTTCATGATCGTTGCTATCAAAATAGCCGAAACATATTTAGTCTTATTTCTGAACATAATCCGTACGAAGAATGGGTACAATAGCTAGTGTGGTAATAGAACTTAGAAGAAATGTATTCAAAATCGCATAATACTTGGTTTTTAAACGTTTATTATTCTGTTAAAAAAAAGTTAATTAAGTTTTTTATAGCTAAAGACGTTGTCAAAAAGGTTTTCTATGCTTATAAATAACTTTAATCCCGATCGATGCTCTCGTTTTTCAGAAGGCCGCGTAAAATGCCTTCGAGGCCGTGACAGACAGACAGAAAATGAGATAAGACTTGTTTTGGCTTCTTATGTATAAAACGTAAAAATAACCAAAAAATATATAATTCTGATAAATGTGCAGGCAAAACTCTAATTTTATTTATATAGATAAATGTAGTTGTGACAATTTCGTCTTATTTATCATTGTGGAAGTAGCCAAGCTAAAAATCCGGAAAAGGAAAAAATTGAAAAGAAGTAGCCAAGCTAAAAAATCGGAAAAGAAGAAGCAAAGCTTAAAAAAAGTCATTAAAAATAACTGTGTCAAGAGTACATGTCCTCACCCATTTAATACATCATGGTGTACGTCTCCATCGAGACATTGTACGCCTGTATTCGGTATGCGATACGTTGTCAACCGCAAAAGTAATTCATTTCTGCACTTATTTGACAGTTGTTCCAACCCCCCCCCCCCCCCACCGTCAATCCAAGAAATGAGTTGTAACTGGGAAAAAAACTCATTACTGTAGAAACTCATCAGTTCGGACTACTTTCATCAGTAAATAATTAGCCATTCAAACAAATTAGCGAAAAATACACTGGAAGCTTCGTCACGTCTTCAGGAAAGAATGCAGTATAGTAGGCCAATGTCACTTGAACTTGACACAATGTTTTGTAGAATAAGAATCAAATCCTCGTACATAATAAACAGCTATTTGGTGTTGTCTGTGGACGAAATTCTAACGCTGGAGAATGAAAGATTGAAGGAGGAGAGGAAGAAGAATTTAGAGACGAAAACTAAGAGGGGGAAAGAGAAGTAGAAGGAGAAGATGAACAGAGAAAAGGTACAACTCACCAATCGCCATCATCCAACTCATTACCCACGCACAGGTCTCAGACCTATGTGGGCTTCATCGTCAAAAAAATAATAAATAAAGGAAAGAACAAGAAGAAAAAAAGAGGAGAAAAAAGAAGACTAAGGAGAAGAAATAAAAGAAGAAGAATATAAGGAGAAAGAGAAACAGATGGAGGAGAAAAAAGAAGAAATAAGAATAAAAAGAAGGGGGAGAAGGAGCAGAACAAGAAGAAGATGGAGGAGAAAAGGAAGAATAAGAATAAAAATAATGATAAAAAAGAAAAACATCTAAAAATCTTGAAATTATGAGTTTTACAAAAATTTATTTTAAAAACCTAAATGTCATTGGAGTTGAAAATACGTCATTCTATTCTTCAAGACTTATTTTAGTTATAAAAATACCAAAAGTCTTGTAGGAGAGATTAATAAACCCCCAAAACCGAAAAATTTGATTTTTGAGCCCCCACATTTCACAAAATTATTGATGAAAAAATTGTTTCATGACAATACATAAAATTAAATGTAATACCTTATATCATCCAATACAGGAAACTTCAAACAAAATTGATGATCAAAACCCCTGCCCATTGCTGTGAAATGGCACTGTGTCTTAATAAATCAAGTGGTACCTTACTTTGTATTGATGATACTATTTTGGTGGGGGGGGGGGGATAAAGCCCACATAGTTCTGAGACCTGTGCGTGGTTAATGAGTTGGATGATGGTGATTGATGAGTTGGACCTACAGTTTTAGGTGGGTTCCAAACCACCGGGAAGTGATTTTACAGCAGAGAACAGTGTCTTTTTGCTGGCCAATCTAATCAGTCACCCTTACAAAGAGTGCCTAGGAGAACGCAGCTTATCTCTATCTGATTGAACAGATACCTGCTACGGTTCGCGGCTATCACTTCCCAGTAAATATACTACTGTAGTAAAAATACTACACATTTTTTTCTAAAATGTATCAGAACTTTACGGAAAATTTAGTATTGTACACCGTTTTGCCTAAACTAAACCTCTTTTTTCCAACAATTTTGTCAACCAAACTAACTTTCAAAGTGTTTGATAACGCATACAATAGCTATTTGTGTAACTAGAGTGCAAAGCACCGTTTTTCTGCATCGAGAGAAACAGTTTTTTTCACGATCAAAGGCGAGTGAAAAAAGTTTCTCGAGTGCAGAAACAATACTTTGCGCTCGAATTACACATTAAATTTTTCCTACAGTAATGTATAAAGTAATTCAAACAGAACAAAACAGGGCATACATAACCTGAATATTCCTCACATAACCTATCTTCGAATCAAATCGATTTCATCAACAACAACTACAACTATTCACAGCTGAAGCAGAGTAGCCAACTAATTTTTGAATGCAGAATGGGGAACCTGCGTATTACATGCTCACTATTTTGTGTTGTTAGGTTGCAAATTTGGAGTGCGGAAAAGTACTTTCCTGCACTGGTGCAGGAATAGACTATTTTGCGTGCTACAGTTAGTGCAAAAATAGGCACTTTTTCGGGTCACTGTAGGAAAAAATTAATAGCCCCCGAAACTGAAAAAATTTAGGTGGGCTTTCCCAACATTTCACAAAATAATTTATAAAAAAATCTCATGACAACAGATAACATTTTAATTCCCTAATAACATCCAATACAAGAAACTTTAAACACAATTTTTTCAATTTTATTAATCACATTTATAACCAAAATCCCTGCGCACAGCCAATGAAATGAACAGAGCCAAGAAAGAGATAAGAAACTGCTCGAGAAAGAGAGAAAAAGGAGAGAGAACTGAACGGAAAGCAGCCCTTCCCCGCTACGTTTTAGGTAAGCAGGAAGCAATGTCAAGGAAAGAAGCCTATATTGGAACCAAGTGTCAGGCCAAGCTGTAACACCACGTATATGTAAGTAAATATATAGATATACACCACATACACGGTGAGTAAGTATATAAATATAGATTACATACTACGTGAGTTTATATATATATAGTGATATATATTACAGACAATGTCCGGGAGTGGTGGCCAGATACCTGATCGGAAGTAGAATGACACTGAAGTCCATCGGCTAGCTCTGAGAATACAGCAACTACTTATAAAGCATGAGGCTTGCAAGAGTCACCTCAATAGAGCAAAGCAAAGAATGCGGAGTGTAAGAGGTCACGTGATATATTTGCTGGAGCCAAAATTGTGACAAGAATAATAATGCTCTTTGGACACAGGAGAAGAATAATAAGAAAAAATAAAAAGAAAGAGGCCTACATCCCAATTGGATTTCTTATTTCAAAACCTACAATAAGTTTTGTATCTTTTTAGTTCGCTTATAGATTTTTATTCAGTTTCATATAGTATCCTATATTTTTATTAGTTTAAGGTGTTCATTTTTCCAATGTTTTTGTCACATGAAGCATTTTCTAGTTCAAGAGTTCTAGTGTCTGTCACAGGTCTCTTAATTCCTGGCAACGTAAGTTGAAGTTAGTTTGAAGTAACTGACAATTCAACAAAGTGACAAATATACGTAAACAGAATTTATTAATTTTGAATTAACCAAAGTGATATTAATTTATACTTGCGCCATTGCGGAAGTCCTCAGTATAAATTAATAGCACTTTGGAGAACTGGAAATTAATAAATTCTGTTTCTGTAATGAATAAAAAAATAAATAAGTAAGTAAATAAATAAATAAATATCAAATATCTTCAGTATCTGTTCAGTAGAAGGAATCTGATACTTGAGATTTCATTTGGTATGAGTTAGGAGATGAATATTTTTGTTTGTTACCATTATTGACAATCTAATATTAAAACTGACACTGTATTTCACTTTGAAAAATGATGTAATCATGAAAATTCTCCTTTTCTGTAAACTGGCTTGTTATGATTGACAAAAAGAAAAAACAAAGAGGCCTAATGCAAATGTTGTCACAACCACTAAATTAATCAACATCCGAGAAACTATAGTTTCGACAGTCACGTCATTGTCGATATTATTTTGTCTAAAGCTGGGCATTCACGTTCCGATTTGCAGTACCACTTGCAGTCCAACCTTCAAGGTTGGATCCGAAAACGGAACGTGAATGGGCTTGTTGGATGGTTGGAATTGTAGATGGACGACTTCCGAATGTCGACGGTGTTGGAGCGTGTGTGGTCGTCCATCTTATCTCAGTCAGTGCATGACCTTCGGGCAAGTTCGGGCAACTTCGGTTACATTTTTCGGCTCGAGAGCGACGTTCACAGCTGACTAGAAATAAAGTTGGATTGCAAGTAGGAGCGTGAGTGGTGTCGACTATCCATCTAGCAGTACTACTAGCAGTACTGCAAGTTGGAACGTAAATGCCCAGCATAATGAATCAGTTAATCAATCAATGCTAGCATTACTGTCACTGGAGAAAAGTAACTTTAAATTTCAAGTGAAACAGCGACCTAACCTAAGATTTTGATCCTACTTTAGAATTTTGTGAAAAACAGTTTTGGGCAATAGCCTGTTGTATTCACAAATCACATCGAGCGTATTTTAGTTAAATGAATGAAATAATAACGGTACCTTATCTTGGCTCAGTATCTGATAAATTAGGGAAAGAATTGAAAAGGAATGGTTTTGATGTAGATTTTCAAACCAAACCTATTTTAAAGAGTTTTTTTGGGTGTAGTAAAGACAAAATTGATATCTGGAATAAAAGTGGAGTTTATAAATTGAATTGCAGTGATTGTAATGCCTGTTATGTGGGTCAGACCGGTAGAAGTTTCAAATGTACAATAAACGAACACATTCGGGATTGGAAAACCCAAAAAGGAGATTCAAATTTTGCACAGTATCTCATTGATAATGGACACAAGTTCAAGGTTGAAGAAAATGTTGAATTTCTGCATTTGATTGGCAATAATAATTAAACATTTTAGAAGCTTTGGAGATAACCAGGTCGGTAAAAACGATTCCAATACTAGTTAAAATGATCAAATTTATTTTAACCAATTCAATACAGCTAACTTGGTTTCATCAGAATTCTGACCTACATTTTAATAACGGCATTTTTGTGTCTTTCTAAGTTGACCTTGACTGCATTTCAGTGAGCTTCAATTTTTTTAAGTTGAAATGATTCAATTCTATCCTAATTTACTTGTGTTTTTTTTTTGTTACTTTCTAAATGTTCACGGTTTTTATTTCTTCATTTGATTCTTATTTATGCTTGTTGCTCCTCCCACAAGAGGGCGTGACCTGCTATGGCTTTCAGGCAATGACAAACCGTCAATGAAGGTTAGCCTATCTCTTAGCCAATAGTATCATTCCGTTTATAGTATGCATATTAAGCTAATTTGTACCCAAGCTTTAATTTGTCTGAGATTGATAATGGAGTAACATCCGGAACTAGTATCTCTATATTTTTAATAAATGTGACAATTTCATCTTATTCACTATTATAATTTCAAAAAATATTCTCCAAGTCTCCTTTTTGTCAACACTGATTCAACAACTTAGCGCCTATAGAATCAAAAGCTGAATCCTTGACACCCATCTGATGTTAGGCAGGAGATTGAATGAAGTCTGGATTAATGTCTAGACTCTAATGAACTAATCAACGGTTTCCCACTCAAACTCCGTCACGTCTCACTAAATTTAAGCTGTTAGTAATCTATAGTTGGATATACACCAAGGATTTACTCCATTAGAGCTTTTAACACTGTGACTCCTAATCTATTATCATTGAACAAACATGTTCGTGCTGTCTCCAGACACGACTATTCAATAGTTTAAATAAAGGAAGAGGAGTTAAAATAAACTTTTGTAATCAATTTCGCAATGACAATATTTTACAATCATATTTTATTATTACTCAAATCTTATAATGGAGGAAATACTGAACCAAGATCCAATAAATTAATTTTTTTATGTCAAATTTCTAGATAAATTCATTCAGAAAACGTTGAAATTTTATTTTTAAAATGTCAGGATTATTGAATTTTGGAGTAAATTTATATTTCTTTAGCTACAAGATCCTATGATGTTGATGACGTTAACAGTGGTTCGTAACTATTATTAATAATATTGTTCAACTAAAAAATAATCAAGATACATTTTTATAAGTGAAATTGTCTAGTGTCACTTACATTTACATTTAACCTTACAAGATTTGGATTTCTACTGAAATTTCTATGATTAGGACAGCTTTAACCCGAAAAGCCCGTTGTTCCTCTATATTTCAATGTGATATTAATTCAGATATATATAAATAGATGTAGATTGTGATATTCATTCAGTTTTAAGTTATTAACAATGATATTCATTCAGATCAGATAAATAAAAAATAAACCTAAAAGCATAGAAGAAAAAAACCAAATAGTTTATAAAAAATGCATCGATTATTGAAAAAATGACATATTAATATTAATTTTACATGACGAAACCAGGGGAAGAACCACGAACTCAAATAAACTAAAAAATTACAATGAATAGTTAAAAAAATAATTATAGACATAAAATCACAATCATAATGTGATGTCTTTAGACCAAGTTTCTTAACTGTTTAAAGACCGTATGAAATGGAGCAATGAGCTTGGCATTTAGAGAAGTGCCAAACTAAAGCTCAAAGCTAACAGGTGTAGTCTACTCTTCACTTACACACGCACACACACAGCTAAAACGCCACCTCCATATACACGTGGCTCTGTAATTATGCAATTCAGAAGAGAAACGTCATTTGATACCAGTGGGGGGGGGGCGGACTTAGTAAGTCTCACATAAGGGGGGACTTAGTTAATTAGAGCAAGTTACGGCGAAGTTCGGATTGAACTTGCCGTCTGCTTTCAAGTCCTTCCGACTTGTTTACTTTCACTCTTATTCCGACGAAAGTTAATTAGCAGGATCAATTTTCAGATGTTTACACTCATGTGGAATTAAAATGGTCCTAAATCATCAACGGTGCCAATATGGAGGCCTATGGTCAACAGGAAATGCACGGTTAGCGTTTCCTGCTGAGATTGGATTCAAGATTGGTTCTAGATGGTTTGCTTTTAAGTGTCAAACAGTTTTTCTCCTTGAAATTATTTTAATAGACTTTTAAACCCGATCTTAAAACTAGAATAATAAAGTTAACTATAACAACTTATGCGGCCGGTTGCACGAAAGCCAATTAATAAGGAGTTTAATGTCAGTTAACTAACCGTCGTAAGTGTAACGGGTTTATTTCTGCTGCACAACGATCCATTTTCGTTAGCCGAACGGGCACAAGTTTTGAAGTTGAGAAAAAAGATGAATTAGAATCATTTCATTGTGAATTATTTGAATCATTATTCAACTATCTCAATATTACTATATTCTTAATAGATGTTATTCATTTTGAGAGGTTTCAACACCTATGACCTAATTTGAAGCTCCGTGTTCTAGTACAACGAACATAACCTATAAAGTGTTACTTGACGGGCATTGGTGAGATTTAATCATTGGTGCTGATCGGACGGTTAAATATATTATACGCCGGTTAACCTAATCGGCGTTATCGCTTGTAATTGTCTGTTGTGCAACTAAATTCTCTCCATTAAGTTTAATTTCCGTGGGATGACGTCATTCTACGGGGATTTAATTTAATTGACTTTCGTGCAACCGGCCAATACTCTGTTGGGAAAATAGTTGTAGAATCGATTCTAGAACTGGAACAATTATAAATCATTAGAACAAATTATGCTATTTTGGTCCATTCCAATGCCTTCTTGTTCATAACCTATTCAGACTGTAGTTTCCATTTCTTGTGAAATATATTCTCTCAACACTTAAACTGAAATCCTATTTATAGTAACTGACATTCTCCTCCAGTCCGGTAAAGTAGGAAGTGGTATTACAAAATTTCTGTAAGTTAAAGTTAGAATTGGATGTGTTATTTATTCATTCTCTCTTTGCAAGTTGAATCAAGTTCCATTCAAGGTCATAACAATTTTTATATATTTACACATTTTACATATTCCAGTATTAGTGAATAGTTCGATACGAATCCACCAAAAAAAAGTTCGATGCGAATTCAAGAAATTACACAAAAATATAAGAGAAGTTTATTGCTCCCTCTGGTACCACTGAGTGCCCTTTTCCCTGAATGGTTTTCAGTTGGCCTATACTCGAATTTTATCTTTAAATTAGAAAAACAATTCAAATTAGTTACACAGATTGTTTTGGGTACAGTAGGCAACTAGGCATAGCTGGAAGACTTCTTCAATTCGTTGGGAAATCGAGTCATTAATTGAAAATTGGTGTTTAGAGTGAAGGTGTGAGGAGCCTCCAGTCACAACTCTGCCCCGGGGCACTAAAATGTCTTTGGGTGGCCCTGATTGTGATAATAATTTGAAACCACTATAACTTGTTAAATTGGCACTATAAGAGAAGTATTTTTTATTTTTATTTCATACATTAAAATTTGTTCACAACTAATTAATGAACTAACAATATACGAAAAGTGGCTTAAAGTTCTCAGGCAAATGATTCATAAAAGCAATGATAAGCTTTTACTTTACCCGAATTAAAAATGTCATTTTTTAAAAAACTAGTATAAAACTACTGTTTTTCAGCCTCAAATCAAGCTCTCAACATCGAAAATTCAAAAAATGTCCCATAATGTGGACTAAAATGAATGGATTTAAGCTTTTCTAGATATGTCTACAATCTGGAAAGAGGTCCAGGAAGTCGAAGACATTTTTGTCAATGATTTGTTTTAAATGGCCACAAAAGGCTATTCCAAAATTACGCTAATGCTGCTTGGACTCCTGCCAAACTTTACACAATCAGTGAGCTATATTTGGCTTGACATCTTCTCAAACATAACAATCTCTTAGGCCTAAAAAGCCGGTTTACACGTTACGTCTTACTGTACGTTTTACAATGTAATACCGATAAAATGTTGCGTGTGAACAGCAAAACGTACGTATTGTCGAATCGGAATGAAGTCCAAGGTCAGATTGTCGACAGAACTGACAGGAGAAGCATAGATTTTCGATAAATGATAGGACAAAACGGAACGTGTAGACACAGTTTGGACAAAACGTCCGATCTTGGCTCAGTTCACTACTAACTCTGTTCCAGTTACGTGAAAATGTCGGACTTGCGGCAATGCAATCTCGAGTTTCTCGCGGAATTTATTGAATTTTATAAAAGTTTTCCATGTCTGTGGCAGGTAAAAAATAAAGAATATAGTGACCGTAATAAAAAATCCTCGCATATGAAGAGCTTTTAAAAAATACAAAGAAGTGGACAACGTGTCTAATAAAGAGACAGTTTCGAAAAAATGAACTCATTGAGATCGGTTCACAGTAAAGTTGAAAAAAGTTAGAAAATCAGGTTAATCGATACATTAAATCACAATATCACTAATCAAATCACAGTACACTACAAATCGAGTCTGAATCGAGAAAACGGAAGGGAAAACGTTACTGTGTAGACACTCTGGACAAAACGCACGTTTTGTATTCCGTTTTGCATGACAGACAAAACGTACAGTAAGATGTAACGTGTAAACCGGCCTTAAGAATACGATTTTAGAGGGATATTTATAAAAATTTCCCCGGGGGAGGACCCCCGGACGGGTATTAAGAGTAATTCATAAGAAGGAAATGAGCACAAACTATTTAGCAGAGCTGAATGATCTCGCGGAACATTCAACACGAAGCTGGAATTCAACAGGAATTCAACATTTAAATCATTCATCATTGCAATTCAGTTTTCCTATAGGAATACCAATATTTTATACATATACTACAAATTTATAGCAATTGGCAATATATATTAGAGTATGAATAACAGCAAGTTAGCCGACAGAATCAGAAATAAGATAATAATTCATGTAAGATCGAAATAACGAACTAACCTCAATGACGATATCGAATATCATTTTTGAAGTATCGAAAACGTATCACACTTTTATCAAATAACTAACCACTGTATTCACAAGTAATATGATTCAGAAATACTAGAATTAACACAAGAAACCAACACACAAACAGAAAAATTGAGAAATTAACCGAATATCATTGACAAAACGTGAACGCGAGACCGAAACGCGAGGCGACATGCAGCGACTGGCACGAGCTGCTAGCTGCAGTTTCTAGAACATTCTGTGACGTCACCAGCACTGCCTTCCCGACGTCGCCGGCAATCAGCTGATCGACGGTTCCGCAGCGGTCTCAATTGCGGGTTAGTTCAAACAGTGCGTAGTATGATGCGAAGCGCGGTTTTTGAAAATATTCGGAAATCCGCTCTTTCAGAACTACGATACATTTTGAACAATGAAATTAATTTAGAATTTCCTTCTAATGCTACAAATATAATTGGCGATTTAATGATTGTAATATAATTTTTGAAAATGAAAATTCTCATATGTATTATCATGAATTGAGATTTATGGTGCCTACACTTTTCAATGAGTTGCCAGTTGATTTGATTGCTCTTGATAGGCTATCAATTGTTTAAAAAAATATAAAACTGTTCCTGATTGAAAAAATGAGTGATTTTGAATAATTTTGTTTTGCAATCAAAGTTAAAAATAACTTTTTAACTTTTCCCATAGATTCTTATTAAACCATTTTTTATAGACATACCGTATTCAGGTTACGATTTGATTTGAATTTGGATAGAGTCTTATAATTTTAACTGTAGATTCTTATCAACATAATTGATTACCAAGCCTCCTGGGCGCTCTTTGTAAAGGTGGCCGATTGGATTGGCCAGCAAAAAGACTCTGTTCTCTGCTGTAAAATCACTTCCCGGTGGTTCGGAACCCACCTAAAACTGTAGGCCACCCATCTGCTTCACTCAATTATTGGAAAAGGCTACCCTAACATGAGTTTTCAATACAAAACAAATGAACTTCTACAGACTTGCATTTATTGTAACTTCTTGGAGCTCTATTCGGCATAAGTTTAAGAGCTAAAGATTTCTCAATCTACATAAGGATTAAAAAAATATATATTTCAAGCACAACTTACCACAGAGCACTGGCAGATCATTTTCAGCGAATATCCTGTGAAAGTGAAAAAAATAATTAGATTATTTCAATTATTCAACTGAGATTTACTCGATAAATCACTTATTTTTTTTGAAAACGGACGGTTGGTGATTTGAAAGTATCAATTCTTTGTAAAAAAAAAAAAAAATAGTATAGCTTCAGCTCTACAATTTTATTCCAGTCTCTTGAAAATTTACATTCGAAGTACTCTTCCTGTATGTATATAGTGAGTTACCATAGCCAATTTCGACTGTAGGTGACTCTTCATACATCAACGTTATGTTTTAGCCCAAAGAGCGTACTACACAAACAAGGAGGGAGGTAATTTGTGATTGCTTTCCTTACTGAGCTAACAGCCGAGTGCCGTAGCAGGTATCTGTTCAATCAGAGGTAAGCTGCGAAACTCCTTGGTAATCTTTGTAACAGTGACCTATTGAATTGGCCATTAAAGAAGTCTCTGTTCACTACTGTAAAATCACTTCCCGGTGGTTCGGAACCCACCTAAAACTTTAGGTCCAACTCATCAATCACTATCATTCAATTCATTACCCACGCACAGGTCTCAGACCTATGTGGGCTTCATCCTCCGAAAAAAAAGAACTGTATCAGTATGCCAAGCTCACCAAAACAAATTATGAAGCTCTGTGCTTGACAGGCCACTCCCACCTTTACATAGGGTGTAGGAGTGGCCGTAGCCGAGTGGGTTAAGTGCTGGTTTGCTAGCCCAAAGGTCCCGGGTTCGATCCCAGTTCTGACCGAAAGTTTTTACCTCGGGCCACTCCCGTGTTTCGGAGGACACGTTAAGCTGTCGGTCCCGGCTGCCTAAAAACAGTCGTTAAGTCACGTCAGAGGCCCTGAACTTATTCAGGTGCGACCTGATAACTCTGACACCAGACCTGAGCCAGCCAGGTCACAAGATATTATTATTATTATTATAGGGTTGATATTAAACTAGGAATTTCTTTAGGACCTTCCAATTCATACTAATCCATTATTTTAAGAACTCCAGTAATCATGCCTAAACACACAGATTTTAATAAATATTCAAGTGGTGGATGAAATACATTCTATTTTAATAAAAATTCCGTATTCCCTATTAATATTGGTAGTCTACAATAGATACGAAAGGATGAATGATCACTGAAAAGAAAAAGGACAGGTTGAGAGAAGGAAATGAGGAAGAAAGAAGTGGAAAGAGACTATAATGGAAGAATCAACGATAGACTAGTCTGGATTTATCCCCAAACAAGATAACAGAAGCTCAGTAAATGTGTGAAAAAAACAAAAAAAGTTCAGGAATATCGAATACATAATTAGATACTTCGAAATAAAAACTCTCAACCTAACAGTATTTGAATTCCCCGACTTTTTTGCTAGCCAGTAATTCTTCCCGCCAAAACTGCGCTTATCACCGGAAAAAGAAGCAGCTTGCAAATTTTATGCTCCTGAAATTTTCCCGCATGACAAGCAAATCCTGCTTTATCGTTTCTTGCACCCAGGTATTGTGAATATAAATGGGAAATTATTATACAAAACGCAGACAAATGCAGACAAAACGCAGAATATTTTGCGAGATTCGAGCAGAAAAACGCATCACAAACGACTCTAGTTCGAATAATCAAAAAAGCTCAAAATTTGATCATATTTCCATAGATAAATGTCAACGTTGAACTTAACATCATGAAAAATGTCATAAAGCTACTTTTCTGAAAAAACTGGAGTTTTGTACGATATCTGCATTCCAACATGAATTACCATATTGAATAATTTCAAAATTAACAAAGTTTTGTTAGTTTCCAGATATATATGATACGCTAACATTCTTCGTAGTGGCGAAGGTGATATTGTGGGAGATACCCATAATGAATAAAATACTCTTCTCACTTTTTCAGTGTGTAATATTAAGCTGAAATTGACATTTACGCACTTTTTAAGTTCAATATAACTCTGTGATGTTTTCCATGACGAAATACTTAATGAACAATCTAATATTAAAACTGACACTGTATTTCACTTTTAAATAATGTTTTACTCACATATATTGGATAAACAAGATAGAACAAACTTACTCAACGACCAAACACAATTCAAATCAAACGCAATTTTCAAATACATAATGGCCGCTCATCCTAACCTCAACAAAGCATGACCCCTGGCGGCAGGCTGACGACGCTTCTTTTAAGAAGTGAAATGCATTCCTCAAGCATCTCCAATATATGTGAGTAAAACATTATTTAAAAGTGAAATACAGTGTCAGTTTTAATATTAGATTGTACAATATAACAGTGACATGTTTTATGACTATTTTAAACTGTTCTTGTGCTTTGTTATAAACTTGATTAGCGGTCTGAAATAGAATGAATAATAAGACATGAAGTCGCCACAACCACATTTATTGAAAACCGAGAGAAACTAGTTGTTACACCATTATTAGTCACAAACAAACTAAAACTTACTAAAGTACAGTGCGGCTTAAAAGTGTTTCTCGGTTGACCTTGACTTCATTTAATTTAGCTTAATTTAGCTATTTTATTTTAATTTCTTTAACTGTTTAATTCTAGCCTACTCGTTTATTGTTCTTGTTTGCTACTTTTTGGTTCTTGATTTTGACACTGATTATTCCTTGATGCTCCTCCCACCGGTGGGCGTGACTTGTTAGGGCCTTCGGCCAATCACAGACCTTCAATGAAGGTCATACTATGAGAGTCACTTTCACCCTCAGCAAATAGTAGCATTCTGTGTTCAGTATATATTAAGGTACACCGTACATTAGTTTCAGTTTGTTTGAGATTGATAATTGTATTACCAATCGAAACTAGTTACTCACGGTTTTTAATAAATGTGGTGGTGATAACTTTGTCTTATTATTCATTATGGATATCTTCAACAATTCACCTTCGCCACTACATACAAAATTACCGTAACACATATAACGGGGAACTAACAAAACCTTGATGCTTATTCATATAATTTTACAATCATTTCATTTTGCTATTACAGTCAAATTCACTACGCAGTTTTATTGTACTGCGTAGTTTCATTTATTGTATTATGTATATTTGCTAAGATTTGGTTTTTGCTGTGTATGTAAAATTTCGGGGAAGGAAATTGGATTTTGATTTTACCTGTTAAAATGATTGGAATATTGACAATAACTGTCATGTAATGATTTCTGATAGAAAAATATTGATTGTAATTTCAATCAAATTAATAGTTTTAAAATGGGAAAACAGACGTCATACTTTACAACATATTATAACAATATTCAAATAAAATCAAATGACTTCATTGTCAAATACATCATGGCACAAAAATACAGTCATAAAGAATAAACATGAATTATTCAAACTTATATTTGAAAAAAAAAACTGGTACCCAAAGAAAACAAAAACTTTGCGTTTGTGATAAAACAGCATTAATTATCGTTGCAATTATTTGTGTGCCCTTATTTTAAGAACAAATGAATTTAAAATATAATCCATTCCTAGTCATTTACTTGACCACATATCAACTCCAATTGAAATCCACGATTCATTTCCAATTCACTGCCCTAATTCATCACTAATTCACTTGTGAATAGTGAATATCAGCTTTATTTGTCACCAAGCCAGATATATGACAACATGGAATACAGGACACGATCAATACTGGGCACGATCAATTGAAAAATATGAGATGCATTAATGGTCATTCACTTGGCCACATATCAACTCTAATTTAAGTCCATGATTCATTTCCAATTCACTGCCCTAATTCACCACTAATTCACTAGTCACTGGAATATCAGCTTTATTTGTCACCAAGCAGATATGACCATATGGGAATACAGGACACAATCAATACTTCAATCCTAAGAATAATCATAGACCAAACATCTTGATTATCCTCATTCTATGGTACAATACTTCAATACTAAGTACAAAACTTCAATACTAAGTACAATACTTCAATACTAAGTACAACACTCTAATACTAAGTACTTCACTTCAATACTAAGTGCAATACTTCAATACTGAGTACAACACTTCAATAATTATTATGACCATATGACCACATGGGAATACAGTACACAATCAATACTTCAATACTAAGTACAACCATAGACCAATCATCTTGATTATCCTTATTCTATGGTAATATACTTCAATACTAAGTACAATACTTCAATACTAAGTGCAATACTTCAATACTAAGTACAAAACTTCAATCCTAAGTACAACACTTCAATACTAAGTACAACACTTCAATATTAAGTACAACAGTTCAATACTGAGTACATCACTTCAATACTAAGTACACCACTTCAATACTAAGTACAACACTTCAATACTAAATACAATACTTCAATACTAAGTAATAATTCAATACACGAACTATGTTTTAACCTGCTTTTATTATACAGAAGTGTTGAACAAAGAGCGATATTCAAAATTTGATTACAATGCTTGAGCCTGTCAATTCATTGGTTAGGTTGGCGGCCTACACTGAACCGAGGATTTTGATTTTCAAATATCATGCAACAGGAGCTCGCCATTTAATTAGCGCTAATGGGAATTGAAGTTTGTTATGGAGTAAATTTTGGTGTGAAATGATATTGAACCGGGATCAGAAAACGTTGTGGTCTACAAGTCCACCAGCTATTTTATAATGACTACTAGTAGGTTGCCCGATTCAATTGAATCTGGATTTCTAGAATGTGTATACCTACTGTATTTACAAAATTTAATTTGATAGTCTATTTAAGTCTACTTTTCTCTTTTCATGTTCTTCTGTTCTCATTTTCTTCTTCTTTTCCTCCAACATTATTCAAGTTTCATTCTTTTTCTTCTCCTTAATTTTGTTTCAACTTCTTGCCTATTTTCTTCTTTTTCTCCGTCCTCTCTTTCTTTTTCCTCCTACCATCTCCTTTCTATCTTCCTTCTCCTCCTTCTTCGTCGTCTTCTTCTTGTTGTTGTTCTTCTTTTCTCTCATGAACTCTCCATCTATTTCTGCTTCATTTTGCCTTCAATCATTCTCTATTCTTCCTATTCTTCTCCTGCTTCTTACCTCGTCTCATCACTCCTCGTAGGAGAATCGCTCAATCGTTTTATTCTCCTTCTTCTTCTTATTCGAATCCATTTTCCTCTTATTCTTCTTCTCATCCTTTATTACTCCATCTTCTTCTCCAATACCTTTTCCATTTCCAATTTCTTCTCCTTCTCCTCCTACATCTCCTTATTTCACTTCTTTTTCTCATTTTCCTTCTTCTGCTCCTCTTTCTTCTTTACTTTTTTCTCATTCTTCGTCATCACCTCTTTTTACTCCTTCGTCTTCCCTCCTTTTTCTTCTACCAAGTGATAATCTTCTCGGCCTGTTGTATTATAATCGTTTATGTAAAGATTTTGGTTAATATCACTATTTTTCACATACAAAGTAGCTTCATACACATATAAGCAGGTTACAGTTAGGGGACCAAGTCTCTTGAACAACGGCCTACATGAATCTGGACTATTTACTTCTTCCATACAGCTTTATTTTGGATCTTAAACACCCTTTCAAGGTTTTGTTTTGATGAATTACCCATACTAAGATAGCATACCTAATAATAATTATGTGACAGTAAGAGCCCATGGTAAGCTGCAAAAAGTAACTTTTTGTCATTCAATCTAGCAAGCTGTCGCAGGACAAATACCCCAGATGAAATTTTACAAAGTTACCGTAAGTATTTTACAAAGTTACAAAAGCAAACAAAGCAGTTATTAACGCACTTGTTCTACGTAGATCTACGTAAATAGACTAATTTGTGTAAATAAAGTGCAAGTGTGAACTTTAGTGTTACCAGCCTTATTTTAGACATTAGAACCCGTAACAGTATTTAGATTGTAGATAGTAGACCCCAAGCGCTACAAACCACATGTCTTACAGAATTAAACTTAAAATAATGGAACATTCCTTGTATATTAAAAGAAACCATTCCCACCCAATTAGAACGTTTCAATACAGACATGACATTGCATACACCAACCCAATTCGATAAAAATTCCACTGTAATACCTTCCCATCTCGAGCCACGAGTAAAACACTACTTAAAATCAACTGAACAAATCCGTTGAATACAACATCCAATCCAATACGTCTAATCAACAGCGATATGCTACACCACGCAGCTCATTGAATTATAATCAATATGGGTCTCGTTACGCATTTAATCAATCAATAATCACGCTAACACATAATTCCATTTCATTGGGAATTGAAGCATTCCCAACAAAAATCAGCCCCATCAATGAGATTTTCCAGTTATATGAATTTGCAAAGTTTCGTTTGACCTTTCTAGAACTGATCCAATTACGTAGTACTCCAATTTGAAGCCTAATGAAGCATTATCGACGCCCCAGGCCCCAACGCACGTTATTTCAAGCTGAATAACGTGAATTATAATTTTGTAACAAACAGTTCTGAAACAGAGAGGTTTGTTATTTCGTTGAAAGTCATTAATTAGCAGAAGCATCTAATGGTACGTGTGCAGACATGATTTAATTATTGTTATTATCACTAATGTAGTTTGATAAAAAAAGATTTGAGTTTTGAATAATGCTAATATCCACTTTTCACATATAGAGTAAATGAAGAGTTTATTATCGTAGAGTAAGTTATTAAAGCTGGGTTTTCTGCAACGCACTTATTGCTTAGCAAATTGCGCACCAGTATTGTCATATGCAAGCTCATAATTCTGGAGGATTTGGATCGAAATACCGTATTGAACAATTAAATGCACGGTAATTATCGTACGGAACAATTAAACGCACGGTAATTATTGTACGTAACAATTACAGTAATCTCCAGCCAAAAACCCAACAAATCATTAGCTAGCTTCTGGCAAAATACTGTTGCACAGTGCGCTACACAAAAAGTGTGGAGCTAGGAAGACTTGGCTTCACGAGTAACCGAGTACAATAAGTTGAATGAAATTAAATTATTATTTATTGGGCGGATTTAAGACTACTTCAACCACTCTACCCTAAAGATAGATTTTGAAGAAATTGATGGTAATCATTACGATTTTTATTTAAGATCATATATTGAGGGCTGAGCTGTATTGAATTTTTCGTCATACTTGTAGGTTATGGACAGTTTACCAGTCAAGCAATCAATGTGGTAAACAGCTGTTTACAGAAATCAAAAACAGCTGATGTAATTTGATGATTATTACCGTACACTGTGTGGTAAAAATCATCAAATGATTATTACCGCACTCTATGGGTGGTTGTGGCTACCACTTCACTGAAAAACCATTTGGTTGAAAGCTAGATCAGCTGATCTAGAACCATTATTGCCACATTTCACCTTGAGTTGGTGTGTTGAGGTTATGTTTGTATAACAATGATTTATACTTTCTTATTTCAACTTATCTGCTATTTTAGACTTGTATGACGAAAAATATCGTACGTAACTCGTCCGGGAAGATGTTTACCATACTCGTATGATAATACCGCACTCGACTTCGTCTCGTGCATTAACTTATCATACTCGTATGTTAAACACCATTTCCCGCACTTGTAACGTAATATACTATTTCATTTTTGCAGTGCGGTAATTTCAAAGACAATACCTAGACATTAATTTCGTTATTCACAAACAGTAAGTAGCTGATGACATTTAAAAAATAAATTTGAATCTGAAAGATGGATAATTAATCATCGATCTCTTATAAGTTCATGGATACTCTTCCCATTTGTCCTTGAAATCTTTAAAAGGTCATTTTAAAAAGGTTTAGCTGTCAGTACTTCATTTCTATGATACTGAAAAGAGATATTTGTTATTTACTTGTGGACCTACTAATAGTAGTCTAATAGACGAATATGAATAATGCCAAAAGTATGACAGGCCTTATAAAATATTAATTTTTATTCATCATCGAAGTTCAAGAGAACTTGTATATTACTTTGGATAGCCAATAATTCAATGTCAACATTTATAATAACCGTTATAAAGACTTTTTTTCTGAGGATGAAGCCCACATAGGTCTGAGACCTGTGCGTGGGTAATGAGTTGGATGATGGTGATTGATGAGTTGGACCTACAGTTTTAGGTGGGTTCCGAACTACCGGGAAGTGATTTTACAGCAGAGAACAGAGTCTTTTTTGTTGGCCAATCTAATCGGTCACCGTTACAAACAGGACCTACGAGAACGCGGCTTATCTATCTGATTGAACAGATACCTGCTACGGCTCGCGGCTATCACTTCCCTGAAGTGACTTTTCTATCTCTTCAACTAATAGTAACAATATTTAGTAATATTTTTCATCATTTTTCAATCATTGAGTAATTTATAAAATTATTGAGTGGTCTTTCATAGTAGTTACTAATAGTTTAAGTTATTTTTAACGTTTTTAGCAGTTCTCCTTTTTTCTCTCGGCTGTTATCTTCAGTTTGTTATGACTTTTATTTTACGTTTCGCATTTTACATTTCGTTATTTGCTCTTCATAGTCTGGAAATAGTACATCATTCATCATTCTAAATATTTTAAATTTTTCTTCTTCACCTCTTACTCATCATCCTTTTTCTCCCCAATATTCTTCTTCAACTTTTTCCACTTCTTCTTGTTTTTCTACTTCTTTTTTTCCCCCATGGGCCTCTATGTTCTCCTTCCTCTTCTCCTTTCTGTTCTTTTGCTACATTTTCTTCTCTTTATCCTTATTCTACTTTCTCTTTTTCTGCTCCTTCTCCTTCTTCTCCATCTTTACCACTAACTCTCCTCCTCCATCTTCGTCTTCAAAAAACTCTCCTCACCCTTCTTTCAAAGATAGAGAAATATGAATAAAACTCTCGAATATGACATAAAAGCACCAATACATAACTCGTTATTTTCATAACAAAGCTTCAAATTACAATACTGTTTTCTAATCAGAAAAACTCTACAATACAGTAGTTATAACCAGAACCCAGAATACCTATCGAACAGTATCGATCAATCGATAATAATCGATTATCGATATTCGAACAAACACACATCAGCAACTATTTACGTCAACCTGTATTGTAGGCTACTCTCTTTGTTCTGTACTTCAATTTTAATTAGCTGAAATGATTCAATTAATAACGCTCCTGTGTTCATTGTGCTACCCATTCTTTAGAGAAGGGTGGATCTAATCAGGCGTCAGATAATGGGATGGATTTGCTGAATCCATATAATATGGCCGACATAATTCACGGAGAGCTGGATATGTTTTCCGCCATTATTCCAATATTTGCGAGTGCATTATTATCGAAATACATTAAAGGTCAAAGAAAAAATTGAACATTGATTCATTACATGCATCGCCGGCTAAATATGAAGCCAGCCACATGTGAAATTCGGTGTTATTTTAGGAATTTTAAGCCATCTAAAACAAGCACAAGCCAGCGAAAAGCCAGTGTGAGTGTATTTCTGAGTAATGGTGATTTTCCAAGAGGTATTCAATAATATTAATAATAATAATAGTATTAATATTAATAATAGTATTTACAGGTTTTTGTTATTACATTCTTTGATATGTACATCTCTTTCCATTGATAATTTAAATTACTACGAGGGCAATTCAGAAAGTAACCTCCAGTTGATTGAAAAAAATACACCAAGATAAGTAAAAATATTTTAATATATACATCTTACAACTACATCTTTGCACTATTTTTCGACATAGTCTCCATCACGATTGAGGCACTTATCGTATCTCTTCACAAGCTTTGAAATTCCTTCTGCATAAAAATCACCCGCTTGTGCCTTGAGCCAGCCTGTGACCGCTGGCGTTGTTGATTGAATTCATGGAACGTGGGACGACCATTAATCAAGACGTGTACTGTGAAACACTAAAAACATTACGACGGGCTATACAGAACAAACGCCGTGGTATGCTGACTTCCGGTATCGTTTTTTTGCACGATAACGCCCGTCCTCACTCTGCTCGCAGAACAACAGCCCTTCTTAAGTCCTTCAAGTGGGACGTTTTCAACCATCCACCTTACAGCCCAGATCTGGCGCCAAGCGATTATCACCTCTTCATGCATATGAAGAAATGGCTCGGGTCCCAGCGGTTTGATGACGACGAAGAGCTCAAAGATGCGGTCACAGGCTGGCTCAAGGCACAAGCGGGTGATTTTTATGCAGAAGGAATTTCAAAGCTTGTGAAGAGATACGATAAGTGCCTCAATCGTGATGGAGACTATGTCGAAAAATAGTGCAAAGATGTAGTTGTAAGATGTATATATTAAAATATTTTTACTTAACTTGGTGTATTTTTTTCAATCAACCGGAGGTTACATTCTGAATTGCCCTCGTATTTTTATTTTTGCATTGTTCATATAATTAAGGTGTAATCCGTTGGAATATGAATTAATAATTGTTATTAATTTATACTGAAGACTTCCGCAATGGCAGATATTGGCAACAGCATTGAAAATATACTGAGCTTTCAAGAGTTTCATTGTGTAAATTAATAGCACTTTATTTTTTTTTCATTGTGACAAATTTACAACGAATGTGAAGGCGCAACAGACTCAAGTCCAGAACTGCTCCCTTCACAAATTTTGAATATATTACATTGTCCAAAACATTGAGGTTAACACAGACTAAAAATTCAAGCGTTGAAGGAATTCGAAATTGATAAATTCTGTTTCTGTATATTTTTGTCAGTTTGTAATATGTTTTTTAGCCGTGAATGCGTCACAAACAGTCAGACAAATGCAAAAAGGTCAACTTGAAACAGAGACCTCTCTTCTTTCGGTCAACTATCATGAACCTTGTAGACAAGTCACTCTAACCTGGCTCCAATTGTAAGTAAGCACTCAATTTATCCAATTATACTAGAAAATAGTATCAGTTTTACCTTCATTCAACAATATCAGGTCAACCAAATGCAAAATCCTTGTTTGCAGTTCGATCCTGACTGGGAAAATTTGATCCTGCTAAATTCGATTTTGATAGATGCATTAGGACAATAGGATCAATTGCAGTAATTGCAAGTAGTGACGTTACAGTTGATGCCTACGCTCAGTTGGACTTAAAAGCTCTCTACCAGCAAATGCAATCCGATTTCAGACAGTTTGTAGACCTATTTATTAGCTAGCTAGTGGTTGTACCCATCGATATATAAGAACATAAGTGTTCTATATGTATGTATATGTATATATCGATGGTTGTACCATGTGGCAGGAACTTAAATCTTTAGGTGGAAGATTCGGGAATTCCAAAGAGTAACAGACATAAATTTTTATATTATCCAATTCATTACCCACGCACAAGTCTCAGACCTATATGGGCTTGAAAATGTATAATTTTTTCATTATTGAGAACATAAACAGTTCAACTTTTGTAAAACTAACGGCCGGTTGCACAAAAGCCAATTAAATTTAATCCCCGTAGAATGAAGTCATTCTACAAAGATTAAATTGAATTCAGAGAATTTAGTTGCACAAAGGACAATTACAAGCGATAACACCGATCAGGCTAACCGGCGAAAAATAGATTTAACCGCCCGATCACGGACGATTAAATCTCACTAATGCCCGTTAAGTTACATTTTATAGGTTATGTTTATTGTACCGAACACAGAACTGCAAATTAGGTTGTAGGTGTTAAAAACCTTTCAAAATAAATAGAATTTATTATGAACATATAATAATATTGAGATAGTTGAATAATGATTCAAATAATTCACAATGAAATTATTCTAATTCATCTTTTTTCTCAACTTCATAATCAGCTGTTCATCAAATTACAGTGTAGCCAGATTTTGCCTGTTCAGTTAACGAAAAACAACTAATGGATCTTTGTGCAACAGAAATAAATCCGTTACACCTACGACAGTTAGTTAACTGTCAATAACTCAATAACAATAACTCCTTATTTAATTGGCTTTCGTGCGTAAGGCCTTGAGTTTATTACCTCGGCCTAGAGAGGTATTCGTTGATTAAAAATTGTCTTCCCAATGTTAAGGGGAACCATTAACATTATTTTTATTTACAGAATTTTGTTATTTAGGAGTCCTCTTTTAGAAATTTGACTATTTTTCACAAGAATTTAGTGCTCAACATAATTTTTCTAATGTTCATGCAAAAAATCAAGTTAAGTACTATAAATTTCAGGTGTGGTACTTGAGGATCCAAAGATCTTGGGGAACTTTTGTTGATGAACAAGGCGATATTACATTATTTGCCCTCACAAGTTAGCTACTATTTATTATAACTGTTATGAATGTTTCTTCACATAATTATTAGAAAAACCTGAATTTCAAAAATCTTTCTTATACGACTTTTGTTGATGAATAACACAATATTACAGTATTTGCACTCACAAAATATTGTAATATTTTCTACCAACTTTTATGAATGTTATTTCTCCCCATTATAAGAAAAAACTGAATTTCAAAGATCTTAGAGAATTTTTTGATAAATAAGACGTTATTACAATATTTGCACTCACAAAAAAATATGGTACTATTTTAAAACTTTTACAAATGTTGATAATTCTCCCAATTATTAGAACAACCCTAAATTCAATGCCTTTTCATACCTCAGACTACAGTGACACTGTAAAGCAAATCATAAAATATTAAAATCATGTAATAGCCTACATTGTATAATCTAAATTCAATATTTTCTTCTTAAGAACTATGAAAATAAGTGTTTATTTTACAAATTGGGGTGCAAGGTTAGAATGAGGCCCTGAGTAACACTGTAGAGCCATCAACAAAAGTTTTTTCAATTTTTAGTCATTTTCTCAAATTTTTAAGAAAATAACAATTCATCTCACAATTAATCAAATTTTCCTCAGAATCGGGCAGTTTTACCTCACAATTCCTAAAACTGTCAAAAAAACTAACAATTTCACCTCATGACTAGACAATTTCACCTTACAGGCTACAAAAATTTGACAATAATTCAACTTTTCTACTCTCAAAAGTGAATGTACGAGTTCTTCTCCAAACATCCTTGACCGTGAAGTTAAAACTGGATCTCCAATCACCACTTTCAAAGTGACAGAAGTTTCGGCAGTATAAAATGCCCATTCATCTCCACAACCAACATTCGTTCCAAATGCCGAACCTTTCTATAAGTTTCTCCTATCCAGGAAAAATCCATTTCACAAAATTTATTACCCTCATTTTACGTATCCGAAGCCCAGAGTAACAACTCATTAGAGATGGATCAGATACAGACACTTTAAACGACTTTGAATCAGTTATTCCGCTTGAGAATTTACGTCCTTTATCCGGTCAGGTAAATAGTATCTTAGTTTCAGAGGTTCAAGTCTCAAGTATAGATAAAAAAGATTTCGTTGGTTTAAGGGGGGGGGGGGTGATTCTAACAGACGATCAAAATAGAAAGAGAGATGCACTTATGTGTAAAGTTTCAACAATAAATAAGACTGCGGTGTTGTTCAAACCACTCTAAATATTAAAACATCAGAGACTATAGTTTCGACCGTTACATCATTTTCAATCTCAATACCAGGCAAGAGAAGCCAAAGATGCCAGATATATAAAGTTTCAACAATAAAACTGTAATGCATGACTTAAGTTGTACACAGCACTTTAATAATTAGAACACAAGATCCTATAGTTTCGACTTCAACATCATTTCCAAATTTCAGTAGCAGCCTAAAGTAACCGGAGATGCACTTAAGTATCAATTTTCAACAATAAAAATCTATTGAATAAAACTGCGATGTTTTACAAACCATTCTAGTTTTATAATTACATGTTTTAATAAACATAAGAGATTATAGCTTCGACTGTTACATCATTTTCGATCTCAAGAAATAAAACTAAAATACAGAGCATAGTCCAATATACTATACATTCCAATTAATACTATTGGTAGAGTCTATTAATCAATAGTATAAAATACTATTGGTTAATAGACTGGAAGCTTCTTATAGGTCGATGGAGGTATGTCATTGTCTGATACTAGACACGCCCCCTAGAAACACGAATGGCCTACCAATGCGAAGCAAGGAAACTTAAACTCATGAACCTGCCGCCTTTAATAGCATTAAGAAAGGCGTGTCTAGTATTAGCCAATAAGAGACTTCCATTGTGGAGCTCGACCTATGAGAGGCTTCCAGTATATTGACCAATAGTATTTTTTTTTTTTTTATAGTAATAGTATAGGGTAATAATAATGAGAAGAGTATATATTGAGCTACTCTCTTCAGTTTTATTTCATTGAGATTAAAATGATGTTACAGTCGAAACTTTAATCTCTTGTGTTTATTTAAACACGTAATTATAAAATAAGACTGGTTTGGGCTACATCGCAGCCTTATTCATTAAATTGTTCAAAATTGGTTCATGAGTGAATCTCCAGCTACTTTAGACTGTTATTGACGTTGGAAATTATGTAAAAGTTCTTTTGAAGAAGGAAACATATAACGGACTACGTTCTGTATTAATTTTATCTATCATGCTTTCTATGACAAAATACTTGATAAACAATCCAATATCAAAACTGGAACTGGATTTATATTTAAATTGAAAATCATAATTTTAAGAGAACGTTTTGATATTTTAACTGTATTTCAGTTTTAGTTTATTGAGATTGAAAATGATGTAACAGTCGAAGCTGCAGTCTCTCTAGTTGTTTTTCTTTTATTTATTCTCTAAAAAATTTTTTCGTTATTCTCCTCTTCTATCATATTCAATTTTTATTGTAATATAATTTCTTGTAAAATGCAATTGATATTTCATGCTTGCCATAGGTCTTTCAAGACCTGGCAAAGTGAGATTAGGCCTATAACAATCAATCAATCAATCAATCTTAATTAATGTTTTGGACATTGGCATTATTCATTATGGACAACTAACACAATATTACAATCACGAACACCAAAAACAATAAAAATGTAGTCGAGCTACCCGAATTGAATTATTGTTCCATACATCAAATTCAAGTTTGTTCATTCTAGGCTGATTGAACACATTTCTGGCTTGTTTTGAGGGACTATCATCGGTGTACTTGCACAGATAGATAAGAGGAGCATCCAATACTCGATTATAATCACCATCGCAAAATCAAACACATGATAGGGAATAGTGTATGACAGACTGGAGCAGCAGCATGAATGCCACTATTACACACTATGTATTTGTTTTGCTATATATAGTGATCATCATCGAGTATTGATGTTTGAGACTGGAACAGAGTGAATACCACCATTCCATAGTATATATTTGATTTTTCTATAGTGATTATCATCGGGTATAGGATGCTTCACGGTGCCAGCACCCTTAGAATACAATGAATTTTCTAAGATTGAAATTTGAAAGAATTAATCTTCTAAATTGATATTTAATGTTAACAAGAAATTTTTAATGCAGTAGTCTGATTACAATATGAAATTGATTTTCTATGTACCAGTTTTTTTCTAACAAATCACTTCTATTACACCGAATCCGGGATTAGAAAGTGGTCTGGAAATAATTACTAATGCATTAGACGTGATGAGCATTATAAACATTATAGAGCTCCTACAAACTTTCATAATGAACTTGTTATTTCCTCTACAATCATGACTTCTTTATATAACACTTTCTTAAGTTTTTTCATTCATATTTGTTTGACGGTAAGAAATAGCGCATTTTTTTTTTTTTTTTTTTGAGGATGAAGCCCACATAGGTCTGAGACCTGTGCGTGGGTAATGAGTTGGATGATGGCGATTAATGAGTTAGACTTACAGTTTTAGGTGGGTTCCGAACCACCGGGAAGCAATTTTACAGCAGAGAACAGTGTCTTTTTTGCTGGCCAATCTAATCGGTCACCGTTACAAACAGGACCTACGAGAACGCAGCTTATTAAGTAGCATTATTCCTTAAATTAACCTTTTATATCCTCTACAATCATTAGGCTACTTCTATAAATTTTGCCATCACTTTCTTTACTCTATCCATTTTCATTTTCTTGATAGTACATAAAAGATAGTGTATTTGATATCGTTAAAAAAAGTAAATACTATATGATCATATTTTCACAAAATTAGGCTTATTGAATATAAATGAAGAAGCTGTACTGAACAAAATTAAAATCATTTGAATTATTCGTTGATCAATTATCTATTCACGCTCATGTGATGCATCCTTGTGGTTACCGCAATAATTGGTAAAAACCAGGGGCTTTTATGAATTTAAAAAGTTAAATTTCCATAAAAAACTTTTACGCACACAAATTCAGGTTGTCAATTATTAAATTTACTCCCTCCAAAAATAATAATATTCTAAGAATCTGGTGTCATTTTATCTTTGAATTTGTCAAATTAGCTACTAAACTATACTGAAACAAGGAATGTCGAACTTGTTACTATTGGTCTTCGCCACCCCCTCCACTCCAAGAAATGTATCTACATTCAACACAAGTAAAAACCCCAACAAAAAACATTGAAGACATTGCATAGAAGAAATCTTGACCAGTATAAGCCATAACAATTTCTTTTTTATAGCTGGTATGACATTTCTCTATCCACAACCAATACTTAGTCTGAACTATCTGTACACGTAATCAGCCTATGTTGCAATGCTACCTTTCACAAGCAAGCACAGATACGTAGTAGGTATCAAACTGTCACGACTGTCTATAATCAGAAATCAATCAGCGCTCGAAATCTAGACCTTTGATCCAATTCGTATGAAGGATAATTCAATCACAAATAATTTCAATGAAATCAGATCAAACATAACTGGTGTTACAATTGCAGTGGAAAACAGATCCACGAAAGGCGGTTGATCTCATAAGCTGAGTTACAACACAAGCGTCACATAGAGAAGTAACAATCTTGGAAAAGATATCAATGTTATTTTAGTAACAAATCAAGAAGTAACATTCTTAAAAAGATACCACTGTTATTTGTAATAACGAATCAAGAAGTAACAATCTCAAAATACCCACTGTTATTTGAAATAAAAATTCAAGAAGTAACAATCTTTGAAAAGATACTACTGTTATTTGTAATAGCAATTCAAGAAGTAACAATCTTTAAAACATGCTACTGTTTTTTGTAATAACAAGTCAAGAAGTAACAATCTTTAAACGATACCACTGTTATTTGTAATAACAAATCAAGAAGTGACTATCTTGGAAAGATATTACTATTATTTGTAATAACAGATCAAGAAGTGACAATCTTGGAAAGATATTACTGTTATTATTTGGAATAACAGATCAAGAAGTGACAATCTTGATAAAGATATCATTGTTATTTGTAATAGCAAATCATTAAGTAAAAATCTTAAAAATATACCACTCTTATTTGTAATAACGAGTCAGGCTGTTCAAGGCTGAAGAAAATGTTGAGTTTCTGCATTTGATTGGCAAAGGTAGACAACTGAACATTTTAGAAGCTTTGGAGATAACTAGGTTGGTGAAAAACGATTTCAATACTGGTTTAAATGACCAAATTTATTTTAACCAATTCAATACAACTGGCCGTAGCCGAGTGGGTTAAGTGCTGGTTTGCTAGCCCAAAGGTCCCGGGTTCGATCCCAGTTCTGACCGAAAGTTTTTACCTCGGGCCACTCCCGTGTTTCGGAGGACACGTTAAGCTGTCGGTCCCGGCTGTCTAAAAAACAGTCGTTAAGTCACGTCAGAGGCTCTGAACTTATTCAGGTGCGACCTGATAACTCTGACACCAGACCTGAGCCAGCCAGGTCACACGATATTATTATTATTAATACAACTAACTTGCTTTCATCATAATTCTGACCTACATTTTAATAACGGCATTTTCGTGTCTTTCTCGATTGACCTTGACTGCATTTCAGTGAGCTTCAATTTTCTAATTTAAAAATGATTCAATTCTAGCCTACTTGTGTATTGTTCTTCTTTGTTATTTTCTAGATGTTCACGGTTTTTAGTTCTTGATTTGATTCTTATTTTTGCTTGTTGCTCCTCCCACCAGAGGGCGTGACTTGTTATGGCCTTTCAGCCAATCACAAACCAGGTCAGCCTATCCCTTAGCTAATAGTATCGTTCCCTGTTCAGTATATATTAAGCTACTTGATACTTTAGTTTCAGTTTGTTTGAGATTGATATGGTATAAGAACAGAGACCAGTATCCAACTATTTTTAATAAATGTGGTTGTGACAACTTCAAGTCTTATTATTCATTATGGATATCTTCCACAATATCTTCACCACTACAAAGAAAGTCAAATCAAGAAGTAAAAATCTAAAAAAAATAACACTGTTATTTTTAAAACCAAGCTTTTAAACAAGGAAAGAGTAAAAGTTAAAATGCTTGGAGCTTGCACAGTGGAGCAATCATTCCAATTCTCAATGATATTCACCATAGCAGAATATAACACATTGTGTTGAATGATGTATGACAGACTGCAGCAGCGTGAACACCAACATTCCTCAGCATGTGTTTGATTTCGCGATGGTGATTATCATCGAGTATGTATTCAAAGCATCCATTCCTGAGCAAGCACTCGTAAAAAGAATGAAATAGTGAGCAATATAGAAGTAGGCTATGTGTGACAGTATGACATCTCTAAAACCTAGCGATAGTGAATTTACAACCAATTGAAATTGTTTTCGAAGGTCAGACTAAAAAGTGGAACTAGGATAAACACAGTTACATAGATTGTGTTAGGAACAATTCCAATTGGATTACTAGTGGATTCCAAGGCAAAATGCATAAGAAAGAGAATCTCTCATAACATATGCTCTAAATTTTCCACCGTTATCTCAAAAATGCTAAATATAAGTTTTTAACAAAAATTAACATCAAACTAGAGACTAGAAAGCTCTCATCTGAAATCTACTCAAGTACCATAGAACTTTCTTTCTGGACATAGCCGGAAAAATTACAAGACTATAGTTATTGGTAAAGTTTTAACTTCAGTATGACATCATCACCAACCATTTCACCCAACTTTGTAATACATCACTCCATCCAGTGGCGTAGCCAGGGGGGGACAATGGGGCCCGGCCCCCCCCCCCCCAAATTTCAGAAATAAGAAATTCTCAAATAACTAATAGATAAGGACTTATAGCCGAAGATAGATAAGCCGAAGGGTTCTATCTGTTTTGTTGTATTATAACGAACAGATTACAGAAACCTTGTTTGTGTAATGGAATATAGCTACAGTTATAGTCAGATTAATGCATTTTTCAAATTTTTCCTCAATATTTACTCATATAGAAGCTTGTTAGGTGCTCAAATGGATAATTTTGATTTAAAATGAGCTACGAAATCGAATAAAGCATGTTAGAAAACTGTGACTACCATAATTATTTATTTATTACATTAAATAAAATGCAATTTTCAAGTTTGAAGTGGATTAACTTTGTTAATTATTGATAAATCACGTTTTTGAAGAAACCCATCTTGTAGAAAATTTAGTTTTGAAGTTAAAATTCAGTATAACCCACTCGCCTGAACGCACCCAAAGTTCATAAAATCGGGATTTTATAAATGAAAACACACAAATAAATGCAAGTTCTATGCAAGCGTGTAAAATCAGTGTGCTATGATAAAAAACTTCCGATTTCATGAACTTTGGGTTGGGTGCTAATATGGGTTGGGTTGGCTTTAGGCTAATGACATAAATTATATGAAACTTATAATAATTAGTATTAATTTTGAGATTGAGTACATAAGTTAAGTATGATTAGTTCCAATTCAAGGGTTTTGACTCAAAATAGTCACAGATATCGATATATCAAACTTTATCATTTCAAACCTGGCCACCTAGGTTCTTGGGTAGTAATTTTTCAAAACTTTCTTTTGAACTTTAGAGCCTAACAAGTTGTCTAGATTAGCTTTTCACACCACTAAATTAAAAAAAAATCCGGACCCTCCTATACCCCAGACCCTCCCTTGGTGAGCCCCCCCCCCCCCTAAATTTGATCCGGCTAAGCCCACACCCCCCCCCCCTTGGTGAGCCCCCCCCGAAATCTAATCCTGGCTACGCCACTGACTCCATCTATCACCTAGGCTTAAAATACTTCAATAATAAATAAAATTCAAGTTAATTAAATAAAGAACAAACAATAATTATTGTTTAAATTACACAATAAGTTAATTTACGCAAAAATGTAATTATTGTAAATATATCTGTACGGAACTTCAAAATCCATAATAACTTAGTGTATTTAAAAGTTTCAGGAATTAATTGGGGAACAAAACCCAGGAAGAAAAACAACCGATTTCGTAGGACAAACATCATGTCTACTTGTAATAAATAATATGCTGAAAATAGTACTAAAATAGTTTACGCAGGAAATTATGCATTTCATGTTTAACTGTGTGAACAAGCTCTAAAACATCTATGATATAAGTTGAGTCGAAAAAGTACCAACTATTATTCTTGAAAATAATTCCACAAGTTCCAGAAATTATTATAATTATTCAGGACTTATAAAGACTATTCCTGCAAATTATTTCTTACGTTTCAGGAGCCAATTGACGATCAAAATCCAGGAAGAAAAACAACCGATTTCGTAAGATAAACATTTCCCCTATATTTTACTTCTAAAATAGTGAGAAGGAAACCATGCATTTCATGTTGAACTGTGTGAACAAGCACGGTTCACCACAATTCCTCAATCGAAGCGTTGAAAAATTTTATTCGTTAATAATTTTCACGTTTTCCACACATAACCTCGCCATTGTTCCAGCTCATGTGTTTCACTTCCCGTTTCGACGCCATCTTACGTGTTTAACTATTGCAATTACGTCGCCTTATTGCGTCATCGTTTGCTAATTCTCATCCTCTTTTTTCGTGAAGATTTTCCTCTCTTTACGCACTGCATTCGTAATTTGATAATAAATTCCGAGGAAAGAATGTGGAGAAATAACTACTGTAGAACGGTTTCATTATAAATTGGTGGGAGAGTTGGGTTTCACAGTCTCACTATTTGTAGTCTTGGAGAACTTGGAGAACCTCATGAAATTAAAACAATAAAGTCGTTGTGGACAAAAATTGGTAAAGCTGGAACTTTTTTTAATCCACTCTAGACATCCTAGAGTCCCCTGAGTTTACGAAAGTTTTTGGGCTGTGCCTAATTTTGTTTGAGGACGGCCAAAAACCATCATAATTTTTTTGGACGGAGCCAAAAACCCTCAAATGTTTTTTCAATTTTTTACCTAAAACTCAAAGTTTTGCCTAATAGTAAGTTTTGCATAATTATGGTGAGTTATAACTTTTAAAGTTTTGTATAATGCAATCAAGGACCCTTCCCCATTCACAGACGAACAGTCTTTTTGGGGGAATTCCACTTAATGTTTATTGTAAAATTATGCCATAATTGTAATGCTGATGTGGAAAATAAATAAATTTGAATTTGCAGTCAACATTTGCAAGGAGAGCAGTGTTGGACTCAACATTGTTTTTTTTATCTCAATGCATAAATAATAGTTATTTATGTATTAAGAGCGTGAAGCGCGACTTTAATCGCTCGAGCCAAAACATTTACTGCGCGACGCATAGCGGAGCGCAGTAATTTTGCGAGAGCGATAAAGAAGCTTCACGCGCGAATTGCATACAATATTTTTCCTACAACTGCAGTTCTGGATTACAACACAATAAAAACTTGTAGTTTGTAACATCACAGACCGTGCGCGGATTTGGTTAGCGTGCGCCATTTTGAGGTTATGTGAATTCACGGATTCCGCGATCCACCAATGAGAAGACATCAAAATCAAAACAGAAGCGTAAAGAAAACAGCTGGCGAGCGTAAATTACTTTACCGCTTGCTGAGCAGTAAAGAGGCATTTTACAATTAGTTTTCAGTACGTAAAGAACTACTTTACGAGCAGTTGTAGGAAAATAAATTTATCAATCAATTCATCCTCGATAAAAAAATTAATAACCATGATCGTATGCTCTGTGAGAAGTATAATTTCAGAAAACCCTTATATGAGTCTGAATATCCGAACTATAGCACTCCCGATATTTGAAAATATAGTAATTCCGATCAACAAACAAGCTCTACACCACAACAAATAAAATAAAATACATGGTTGAATAAAATAAAAAAAACAAATTTTTCACTGCCTCTTCAATCTTACGTGATTCTATGGACTCATTAGAGAACGATTTCTATCAAACTAAAAAATAGACGCTTACTTAAACAATGAGATCAATATAGGGAACTTAAATTCTGCAATTTCAATAATGCAATGCTCTAACACAAACAATCTTTAGAAGTTTCCCATTAACGTGACGTCACGATCCAGCGAGGTTGATAAATACTGGCCTCCATATAATACGTAAGTACTGATTTTTTCTTTCAATATAATAAGGTAATCCTTATTATTACATATATCCTTATTATGGAGTCGGCGTAGCCGAGTTGGCTTATCGCTGGTCTGATAAGCCAAAGGTCCTGGGTTCGATCCCAGTTGAGTACAAGATATTTTTCTCGAGCCACTCCCGTGTTTCGGAGGACACGTTAAGCCGTCGGTCCCGGTTGCATATAAAAAAAAAGCAGTCGTTAAAAAAACGGCGAAGTGGAACTACCCGTAAGGGTCTCCCCACCACGAAAAGCCATACGAATTTACTTACTTTATCCTCATTATGTCAAATAATGTCAACTATTCCAAGTTCAACGAACAATCTAAGCTTGTTTTCTCTCAATTGTAAATTCTTCTGCTTATGCTTAGCTGACTTTTTCAAAGCAAACAAGTAGGTGGTTCAAATACGTTATACCCCAAAAACTCTCTGAGAACCAACAAAACTATGCCGTTAAATCAGTTCATTTTCCAACTACACGATTAATTTCCATCAAATGTCTACTGCTGGATACGCTCAGCTATACTTCCCAGTTCTCAGCACAGTTATCGCTTCAGTTAGTAGCAGAAAAATGATCGAAATAAATCGCATCCCATTGGCCTACGCTATTTGGTCCACTCACTCACTGTCCTTGCACAGAGCAAGGGAGCCCCGATACCAGTGAATCAGACCAGAAAGTCGCTCTTTTCGCTTCTGAACTATACGAATAACCTACATTTGAACACTATTTTTTTGAATAAAATTACAATTAGAAATGAGTGGAAAAGGGGGACCAACTAGTTGTACCATTGTTTCGCTGGACATGGAGAAAAGAGAGAAAGGAATAAGATGAATATGAAGAATGCGAATGAGAATGTTGTAGACTGAAAAGAGATGAAAGAAGAACTTGGAGAATAAATAGAAGGACGTGAATAGTATGGAGGATGAGAAGAAGACAAAAATAGCATGGATAATGATAAGAACAAGAATAATATGCAGAATGAAAAAAGGCCAGAATAATACGGATAATGAGGAAAAGAGAGGTTTGAAAAAAGAGTGGAGAATAAATAATAATAAGAAGAAGAAAGAGGAGAAGAAAAAGAAAAATAAGAAGAAGAAGATAAAGAAGAACAAGGAAAAGTAGAACAAGAACAACAAGAAGAAGAAGAAGAAGAAGAAGAAGAAGAAAAAGAAAAGGAATAAGAAGAAACGGAGAAAGGTAAAGATTTGGAGAGAAGAAGGAGAAAAAAAAGGAAACGACAAAAATAAAGAAAAAACAATACAATTTCCATATAAACAAACGTTAAGATAGAAATTAAGGAGCAAAGGATTATGTAGAGAAGGAAGAAAATATAAATGAATTCATATAAAAAGGAAGAAAGAAGAAAGGATGATAGAGAAGTGAAGAAGGAAAAGTGGAAGGAGCAGAACCGCAAAATGTGGAAGATAAAAATAGAATGAGAAAGAATGGAGAAGAAAGCAGAAAACGAGGGAGGGAAATAGGGAAGGGTAGAAGAAGAAAAGACGAGAATGATGAATGATAGAAGAGAAAATAAAATAAAAAGCAGTGGAAGATGAAAAAGGAGCTGTAGAAGAATAAATGAAATAACAAGAAAATATGAGACAGTAGAAAAATAAGAAGTACAAGAAGAAGCAGAAGAAAAAGAGGAAGAATAACAAGCAGAGGTGGAGAAGGAAAGAAAGAAATAAAGAAGCAGTAAGAGATAAGTACAAATAAATTAATAAAAAGAAAGGGAGGAGGAGGAGGAGGAGGATGGTGTGAGGAGGATGAGGAAGAGGAGGAGGATAAGTGAAAGGAGGAGGAGGAGATGGTGAAGGAAGAGGAGGATGAGTGAAAGGAGGAGGAGGAGATGATGAAGGAAGAGAAGGAGGAAGAGGAGGAGGGGGAGCAGTGGGAGGAGCTTGAGGAGGAGGAGGAGATGATGAAGGAAGAGAAGGAGGAAGAGGAGGAGGGGGAGCAGTGGGAGGAGCTTGAGGAGGAGGAGGAGGAGATGTGGAGGAGGAAGAGGATGAGAAGAGGAGGAGGAGGAGAAGGATGAGAGGAGGAGGAGGAGGAGGAGATGTGGAGGAGCAGGAGGATGAAAAGAGGAGGAGGAGAAGGATGAGAAGAGGAGTAGGAGGAGAAGGATGAGAGGAGGAGGAGGATGAGAAGGAAGAGGAGGAGGATGAGCAGAAGGGGAAGCAGTAGGAGGAGCTCGAGGAGGAGGAGGAGGTTGAGTTGTGGAGGAGGATTATGAGAAGAGGAGGATGAGAGGAGAAGGAGGAGAAGGATGAGAGGAGGAGGAGGAGGAGGATCAGTGATAAGAGGAGAAGAACGAGGAGGAGGAGGTGGAGGAGCAGTAGGAAGAGGAGGAGTAGGAGGAAACGTAGAAGGGGAGGAGAAAGGGTGAAGATTATAAGGGGAGGAGAAAATGAGAAAAAGACGATAAAAGTTGAAGGGAAAGTAGTGAACCAAGAAAAAAACAGGAGAAGAAAAGAGAAACAACGGACATGGTTGAATGATGTCATGGGTGTAACGAGGAACAGTTTAGTTAGGAAGAAGGAAGAAAAGTAAAATCGAATGAGAGTGAATTTGAAGAGGACGGGTTTGCTGCAGAGCTGGTGATGAGATAGCTGGAGGACAATCACGTGATCCACATCCACATGCATCTCATTCATTGACCAACTTGCTATCTGCTGCAATTTTAATGACGTCACTATCACAAATCAGCTGTAGCGTTTATCAAGATCATTCTTATTTTCCATGGACTAGAGTTGATTTGAACTCCATTTTTTTTTATATACCAGGGTATGTACACTGTACAGGCTACGGGTAGGATGATCACTATTCAACTATCAACAAGGCAGGAAACTTAAAAAAATCTAAAAAGAACAGACTAAATCACTGATCAATCATATTAAGCCTTTAAAAGTATGATAAAAGCATTTAAAGAGTAGTTGAGCTACAAAGCGGGGAAAATGTGGACTATACAATTTTGTCCAATATTCTCATTATTCTACGCTCAGGTTTTTTGTTGAGAGTGGGAATAATCCAAGGATAAAAATAACCATTAACAATTGTTAGATCTATGTAGATGAGTATCTCGAATTCACAATTTGACAGAAATGTTGTTGACAGTTGAAAATACTATATTATAGTATAATACTATATTCGAGTGTAAACAACTTAATATAATCTAGAAAGATCTGAGTGTCAAGCTAGCCAGCTATAGTGCACCATAAGTAACGCAAATAAGCTGGTAAACATGGTGGTCAGATATGTCAATAAGGCTCCCAAGACAATATTTGTCACGAGAATAATTTTGATTGATTCCATTATTTTTATATTTATTGTATTTTAAATATCAATTCTTTATTATACGATGAATACATAAAAGTTGAAAACTTGAAACATTCTCTTCTAAATAATACTCAAATGATGTCAGCTACCATTGGCAAGTTGCTTATAGTAGAAACAATTAGTCTGGGCGCGTGGCTCTGGTTTCACTACTAGCCATCCTCTAAAAGTTGACCTTGAAGACATCTGCAGCATCGCACGGGCCACATGTTTTTAGAAATGAGCGATATACACTCCCCTCGCCCTGGCTGACTACCAAATGCCATGCGCCCAGACTAATTGTTTCTACTGTACAATACACTCACTGTTCGCAAAAGTTGATGCTAAGCGACGTAAATAGATGGCTGCCATCGGCTGAGTGTCATTGACTGTAACTATTCAGCCAATCAGAACCATCTATTTCGACGCCTAGCAATTGAAATGCTTGGCGGACGCTCCGTATACGGACGGCCAAAGTCTCAGAACTACCATTAAAAGGAGAGAAATGAAGTAGTCCTAACCCCATTCAGGCACTATTTATTGCAATCAAAAGCTTTAAGTATAATTTTTTATTTTTGGCACTCTTGAAAAAATTTAAAATCAACGAATTGATAATCACTTCTATTATGAGTTACATGGTTTGGGGTAACTATCTCAAATTTCAATGCAATAACTTGGTTCGTTCATGAGCTTGCTTACTAGAACAATGGGACTGGCCAAAGAATCCACTAAATTTTTCCTCGGTTAATCACAATTGATCACACTTTTCGACATCATGCCGTGAAGTAATCTACGCATTATTGTACTCATCTGAAAGCTTATGAATTGAAGTTGTTTTTCATGTAATGAGTTAGTTACAATCCCCTGAAAAAATACTCTAGAAAACCCTGTTTGAAATTCCAGCACGAAATTGAAAAATAACCTTTTTTGAACTTTGACCGCTCATAAAAATGTAAATGTGTTTGACAATAAACCAAAATTGATCTAGTGCGAAATTTTCTTTTCTTTCTAACAATAGCATCAGAATCTTAGAATTAGTTTTTGAGTTATCCAGCATTTATTAACAGGAAGTGGGCATATTTTGAAAACTTCGTTTTAATGATATTTCTATTATCGATATTTCTCGAAGATGAACTTTGATAAGGTAAATGTTAAATGAACATTTTGCTTTGGAAATTTTTTTTCTGAGGATGAAGCCCACATAGGTCTGAGACCTGTGCGTGGGTAATGAGTTGTATGATAGTGATTGATGAGTTGGACCTACAGTTTTAGGTGGGTCCCGAACCACCGGGAAGTGATTTTACAGCAGAGAACAGTGTCTTTTTTGCTGGCCAATCTAATTGGTCACCGTTACAAACAGGACCTACGAGAACGCAGCTTATCTCTGTCTGATTGAACAGATACCTGCTACGGCTCGCGGCTATCACTTCCCATTTGATGTAGAATCTTGGGTTGATGAGGTTTACACTTGATGCGAGACACTCTATATATTTTGTTTGACACATTCAATCAGTTTATATCCATAAAAATCTTCTGCTCTAGAATTAATTCTGATATCAGACATCCTGATAAACAACCTGACATCCTGACACATACCACAACACTTTCTAACATTTCCCATAGATCGATAACGGAAACATACGTACACTCTTCAGCACCCGAATAAATCCCAAATAACTTTCTCCTATTTGATGGGCCACAGCCGGCAGTGTAGAAAAAAAAACAAGTTTGGCCACAACACAGAGCAGTTCTCACGCGAATCCATCAGATCACGTGATAAAAATCCCCCTGACAATCCTCCCCCCCCTCAACATGGTCAACCAGCCACTCCCAGCCGACCTACGGAATTTGCTATCCGAAAAGCCAAGGCTGGCGCATGCGTATTAACACAGAAACCGGTTTTGATCTTGGTATGAATGATCCCATAACAACCTACAACCAAACTGAGATCAACAGCTATATACCTATAGACAGTAATTTTACCTATGGATATCAAATCATCAGTAACACATTATAACTATGGATGCTGACTGAGTTTACCTATATCATCAGACCAACAGTAACTTATTTTTATAACTGTAGATATTGATTTTACCTATGCATATCCTCCGATCAACAACAACAGATTATTATATCTATAGATACTGAGTTTACTTATGGATATCGGCTAGACAATGACATATTATTACAGTATCTTTCTTTGTAGTGGCGAAGGTGATATTGTGGAAAGTAACCATAATGAATATGGTTACGTCTTATTATTCAACATATCTATATAAATAAAATTAGAGTTTTGTCTGTACATTTATCAGAATTGTATATTTTTTGGTTATTTTTACGTTTTATACATTAAATAAGCCGAAAATAGTCTTATCTCACTTTCTGTCTGTCTGTCTGTCTGTCTGTCACGGCCCCAAAGGCATTTTACGCGGCCTTCTCCTCAAAAACGAGAGCATCGATCGGGATTTTAGTTATTGAACAGTATTGAACACTTTATTGACAATGTCTTTAGCTATAAAAAACTAAATTAACTTTTTTTTTAACAGAGTAATAAACGTTTAAAAACCAAGTACTGTGCGATTTTGGATACATTTTACGCGGCCTTCTCCTCAAAAACGAGAGCATCGATCGGGATTTTAGTTATTCAATAGTATTGAAAACATCATTGACAATGTCTTTAGCTATAAAAAACTAAATTAACTTTTTTTTAACAGAATAATAAACGTTTAAAAACCAAGTATTGTGCGATTTTGGATACATTTCTTCCAAGTTTTATTACCACATAAGAATAAGAACAAATCACGTAATTTATCATGATATATCAATCAGCTGTTCTCGAATATAAATGGTGGGCCCTTCGCGGCGTTATTTACGCTGTCTGCAGACTTGTGTAGTCGGAGCATTGCAGTATTTTAGGAAACATGTCTGGTGAATCAAAGCCCATCTTATGTTTTATCAATTATTTCTTTGTTGGAAAAAAAACAAAATTTTCTAATTTCAATAATTTATCAAAACAAAAATTAACATTTTAGGAAGGTGCGGTTTGTGCTAGGCTCTTGGGAATTCGCCAGGTAGCACTATTATTACAACATAAGAACAACAACAAATCACGTAATTTATGATGATATATCAATCAGCTGTTCTCAAATATTCTCTCTGATAACTGTCACTGAATTGTTTACGTCCTAAGTTGTTAACTAAGCTGCTAACAACTTCATGATCGTTGCTATCAAAAAAGCCGAAACATATTTAGTCGTATTTCTAAACATAATCCGTACGAAGGACGGGTAGCTGCTAGTCATTGAATAAAATGCTAAACAAAAACACATTATTATACCTATGGATACTGATATCAGATCAAGAGTAACAGATTATTATATCTATAAAGTGGCGTAACTATGGGGCGGGGGGGGGGGGGGGGGGGGGGGGGAATCAGGGTGATATCACCCCATGAGACCCAGGAACATATTTTGGAATTTTGACAAGACCTGAGAGACAATATTTTTTGACGAGTCAAAAAAGATATCTTGAATCGCTAAAAATGTGGTTTTAGAGGGGTCATTTTCAAAAACATTTCCCGGGGAGAACCTCGGACCCTGCTTCAGAACGAACATGCTTTTAAGTCTTGAAACACTATTAGAAAACCCCTCCTTCTTTTAAAATGGACTTTCAAGTACGCTACTATACTGTACCTCAATTAGGTGAGGTAGGGATCAAAAATAGCAGAGTGAAAATAGTTTTTAGTAGGCCTGCTTTAAAGTTTGGCTACTTGAACAATAATTTTGTAGCACAAGAGTTTAAATCACCCAGTGACAATGGTGCAAAAACTAGGTGAAAATTTGACACACAACTTGGGTTAGACCAATGGTCTTATGTGATCGCTGGTTAGAATATAGTTAAATAGGAAGAATTGGTGTCTAGAATCGCTTAAAATGTAGTTTTTAAGTGATTATTTTTCAAAAATTTCCCAGGGGAGTAGCCCTCTTTTGAATAAACTATACATTATAATCTTGAATTGTTGTTAAAGAACCCCTCCTTTTCCTCTTTTGGTGTACTATAATTAGCCTAATTATAGTGTCACGAAACCCCCCCCCCCCCCCTATAACCATCGATCAACAATAACAATCATTATACAATATCTTTATCTGAGATACAAAGTTTACTAACTTATGGATATCAGCTAAACTACAACACATTATTATACCTATATATAATGATTATACTTGTGGGTGTCAAATCAACAGAAACAAATTATTATATCTATAGATACTGAATGTACATAATTATACCTATAGATGGGCCTACTAATTTCACCCATAGATATCAGACGAACAGTAACACATTGCTATACCTATAGATACTGATTTTACCTATAGATATCAGATCAACAGAAACAGATTATTATATCTATAGATGATACTGAATGTACATAATTCTATAGATAGGCCTACTAATTTCACCCATAGATTTCAGAATCAACAGTAACACATTATATCTATAGATACTGATTTTACCAATGGAAATCGTCGGCTAAAACCTATAGATATAGGCTCCCAAACAACTATATTCTGCTGTTCTTTAGGAAGGGCGTGGAAGAAAGTGACTCCCATAAGTTTTATTTTTCGCTCTCGTTTCAGTGTTTGTGCAATACGTTTTCAGCTCGTGACTGTTCGGTTTGACCTTCCTTCATAACTGGTCCACAACCGCTTCCCACCTCCTGTACTACTACAATGTCAGTCATGGCTTCGGTTTCCTATACATGGTTGCTACAATTTGTAATACTTCCTACATGATTGTGTTCGTTCACTAGTTCATTTGGCAATCAATGTTAGTAGATATTTTTACTCTCCTTTAGATCTATCTATATTTGAAATTGAAAGTGAAAGTGAGAGTACCTAAATCTACACTTTTCAATGGAAGAACGGATGCGCGCAAGATTGAAAACCTGAAGAAACAACTGAGAGGAATGTAGGGATGTACAGTTTATTATAGAGATCGATTTGTAAATGTGATAATCCTGTCAAAAGCTTGAAAATCATAGAAGTACAGACAATACTGTATACTAAAAATAAAGTGACTAATTCATCTACAAAAAGTAAAAGGTAGAGTAGAAGAATAGCAGAAATAAAAACTACTTGAACTGCTCAAATTCATGGACTTTCTTTGTAGTGGAAGTGATATTGTGGAAGATATCCATAATGAATAATAAAACGAAGTTGTCACAGCTCACAACCACATTTATTAAAAATAATGAGATTCTACTTTCGGTTGTTATACTATTATCAATCTCAAACTAAAACTAAAGTACAGAGTAGCTTAATATAAACTAAATGAATAATAAGACGAAATTGTCACAACCACATTTTTTATTAAAACTTCGAGAAACTAGTTTCTCGAAGTTTTAATAAATGTTGTTACAGTTTCGTTTTATTATTCATTATGGATCCCTTCCACAATATCACCTTCGCCATTACTAAGAAAAATATAAACTAAACACGGAATGATACTATTGGCTAAGGTATAGGCTGACCTTCATTGACGGTTTGTGATTGGCTGAAGGCCATAACAAATCACGCCCATTGGTGGGAGGAGCAACATTCAGAAAATAAGAATCAAATTCTCCCACCAGTGGGCGTGACTTGTTATGGCCTTCAGCCAATCACAAACCGTCAATGAAGGTCAGCCTACACCTCAGCCAATAGTATCATTCCGTGTTTAGTATATATTAAGCTTCTCTGTACTTTAGTTTTCGTTTGTTTGAGATTGATTATGCTACAACAACCGAAACTAGTATCTAATTATTTTCAATAAATGTGGTTGTGACAACTTCGTCTTATATTATTCATTAAATTCATGGACGTTCAAAAATTTTATTAGATGAATCATACGCCTTAATTTCTAGTAAAATTCTATTTACCGGTAAACAGTAAGGCTCCCGTAACCATTGTCACAGACCATCTGATTGACCAATTAAAATTCATGGATATTTTATTTGTACAGATCAGACGCCCTATTTTTTGGTAGAATCCCATTTACCGGTAGTCAATAAGGCTCCCATTGCCACAGACCATTTAATTGGAGATATTGGAAGATTGGGTAAGTTATAGATAATTTATAATTTATTGTTTAATCTATAATATATAGTCTTTGTAATACTATTTAGTTAATTTTCACATTATTGCTTTTTAGTATGAACTTACTTTTGAATTTTCTTTATGCTCCTTATTTTATCAATGTGTCATGGGTGTTATTTGGGCTATGCCTGTTGCACTCAACAATGTAATTCTGAATAAATAAATAAAATTTATGGATATTCAACAATTTGAATAGATTAATCAGACGCCTTAGTTCTTGGTAAAATTCCATTTACCGGTAAACACAAAGGCTCTCATGAACTGAACCATTGTCACAGATCTCCCCTCACTCCACAACTTCATCCGGTAACCAATACTGGGGAAGGTTCATTCCTAATGGCGCATTTCGCCTACTCTAAATACCATCTTCAGCTGTAGGCCTTCTCCTCTTCCTGGCGACCCGGGCCAGAAACGTGGCTGAGGCTGATAATTACTACTGGCTGGCAGTTTAATTACTAGGAAGACAGACGAGAGCTTGACAAGCACGACGCTCGTGGGAGAATCGCTCGCTCGTTGTCTTCTACTGTCTTCTTCTTCTTCTTCTCTTCTTCTTCTTCTTCTTCTTCTTCTTATCCTTTTTATTTTTCCTATCCGTATTTCTTATGCCTCTAAATTATTTTCTTCCTCTTCCTTCTTCAATTTCGTCCTCATTCTTCTTATACTTCTCCTTCTTTTCCTCTTACTGTACTTCTTTATCTTTTATTCTCCTGTTTTCTTCTTCTCCTTCTCCTTTATCTTCTCTTACTCTCCTATCTCTTTTATACTCCTTATAATTCGCTTTCTTTTATTTTTCCTCTAACTCCTCCTTCTTCTCCTACTTTTTCCTTCTTTATATCCTTTTTCTCTTCTTCTCCTTTTTCCTATGTCCCTCAATTATTTCCTTCCTTCTTTATTCTGTTCATTTGCTTAATTTTCTTCTCTTTTTCTGCTCCTTCTTATTTTCTTCGTTTCTAACGTTACCTACCCTTCTCCATCTTCATCACCACCTTTTTTCTCCTTTTTATAGATGAATAGAGGAATATGAATAAAATGCTCGAATAAAAAAAACACTCACCCATAACTCGTTTTGTTTTCAACTCCTCTTTCTTTTTTTGTCTTCTCTTTCTTCTGTTTGCTTTTTCTTCATCTTCTAGCCTACTCCATCTTCTCCTTCCTCCTTCTCCTCCTTCATCTTCTTATTCTCCTTCATCTATTTCTATCACCATACTCTCTTCTCTTATCACCACTACACCTCTTTCTGCTTCTTTTTTCATCGCACCATTTCTATCATTCCTATTCTCTTCCTCCTTATCCGTCGCCAATCTTATTCCTCAACTCTTCTCATTACTTCATCTCTTTCCCCATATTCTGTCTTCTATCCTCCCACATCTTACTTCTTTTTGCAGATGAATTAAATAAGGATTTTTTCATATTCATATTTGTTTTTCTTATTCAATAAGTCAATTTCATTCTTATTTATTGACATGTGAAATAGTAGGACATATAAAGAAGGTTAAGTGCAAGAATGGCTAATAACCTAACCTAACCTAACCTGGTCAAAAATTCGTCATTTTGTGCAATTCATCCCTCCTCAGATCCAAGCTCTCATTCTTTATTACCAATTTTATCAATAAATTCTGTTGTACAATCAATTTCAGATCTCTACTATTGTATTGATTATATTGTCCATTTCAACTTGACCATATGGTGAACTTTTCCAAAATCATTCATTGTATTATTGGATCTGAGAGTTGCTAATCATTATGATATTCGATCATTCATATTTTCAGAATTAAATTCTCTACAAGTTTTGTATTCAAATGTCATGCATTTATTTGTTATTTAACAAAGTTACTGTACTTCAAAGCTGAAAAAACGTGTTTTTGGGTACAGATTTTCTGTTTCACATCATAATATTATAAAAACTACTGAAGATAGAGTTCTGGGACCTATTTTATTCGTTTTTTCAGATTAAAATCCATAAGAAATAACTTGATTTGGTCCTTTCCAGAATTTCAGTATGACTTTCTTTTACCGAGGGTAGGCTACTGAGTTCTGGGCGAAATCTTTCACTCTGTATAACTCGCCAACGAAGTGTTTCCGGAAATATGTTTATTATGCATTTTTTTCTTATTTCAAGATCTAGAATCAGTTGCTGAAGTGTGAACCTTTCTTCCTGAAGCACCCCGTAAATTTGTAAATTTGCACAAATAAAGTAATCTGAATCCTTCCCATTCTATATCATTCCTTCTCCCTCATTTGCTATTCTTTTTTTCATCCTTTGTCAACTCGTTCTTTGTCTTCTCTCAATTCTTCTTCACCACTTTCTCCCTCCATCTTCACTCCTCTCATGAACTCTACATTTATTTCTACTCCATTTTGTAATTTACCCATCTCTATTCTTCCTATTCTACCAGATAATAAAATAAAAAATCAACTATGTATGCATACTAATCCAGCTAATTTCATCAAACTGTTGCAAGACACCCGAACTTGAGAATAATAAATAATATTCTAATGTGAAACAATATGTTTTTTTTGGAGGATTAAGCCCACATAGGTCTGAGACCTGTGCGTAGGTGATGATGGTTATTATAGAATAGAACAGAATTTTATTCGCCATTAATATTTACAAGAAATACATGGACTTCGTCGTTACGTCTGTAGTAAATTAAAACATACATACAGTACATGAATAAAATGCATGTAAGGAGAATTATATAAATACAATACATACCATTCTTAAGGTGAAATATGCCAATCCAATTAAAAAGATCATCAACATTATACAAACACTTTTTAATTAAAATATTTTTCAATGCTTTTTTAAATTGAGTAAATGGTAATAACTTAAAATGGTCTGGAGTGGCGTTGTACAACTTAATAGCCATATAGTACAAATTTTTTTGTGATTTCTTGTGACTATACTGTTGAACTCTCAGTTTATGCCTATTCTTTGTATTAAAACTGTGGAATTTGCTGTTTGTAGAATACTTGTCCAAATTTCAATTTACGTAACACAAAATGTTTTGAACATAATATATAATGATGGCAACGTCAATATGCAAAATTTAACAAAAAGTGGCTTACAGCCATTGATGAGTTTAAATGTTTAAAAAATATTATAGAAGTACAGTAATAAAAACTAAAACAGGTAAACTAAACATTGGTTGAATGACCAATTATCTTCAACACGTGATAGATCACAACAGCTATGGTATTGTCTTCAAGAATGAGTCCAACCTGATAATCAACGATAAATCCAGCTGGTGACAAGGATGTGAAAAGTAGGCCTAATGCACTTGAGGTCACCTTTTAATACTAGGATGACACACACACACATACACACACAGCGAGAGAGAGAGAGAAAGAAAGACACTAACAGAGAATGTCATCACTACTACGATGACGGAAAAGGAGGATATGGCTGGTGGTTACAGTGACATTAAATAGGATGGAATGGATGGATGAATGAATGAATGGATTTATGATAATTGTGAATGGAGAAGGAGGAAGAAAAAGGAGAAGGAGAAAAAGAAAAGGACAGGGTGAGGAGAAGGAGGGGAAGGGGGAGAAGAAGGAGGTGAAGGAAGAGGATAAGGAGAAGAAGGTAGAGGAGGATGAGGAGCCGAAAGAGGAGAAGGAGGAGGAGGAGGTGGAGGAGGAGGAGAAGGAGAAGAAAGCAACAGAATGATGAGAAAGATGGTAACTGAGAGCTTATAAATACTGGAGATAATTTTCCATGTGTATTATTGCATGGCTGTGGCTAGTAAATGAATGGAACAAGACAAACCTGTTTACTGTTTAGTTTCAGAGTTTTTGATGTGGACCTACGGCATTCCTCAACTACTGACTTCTGCGCAACTTAACTGCGCATCATAGAGGACACACTAACCTCAAATTTTCAAACATATTTGAAAACATCTTTTGAAATTCACAATATTCTGAGTAGCGTAAAGAAAATATTTTAGCAGAGATTGCAAGGCTAAATGAACAAACTTCATATAATTGTGACTCAAAATAATCCAATTCCGATGTTGTTGGTTGAGTTCCTGGGAGCTTTACCGGTAACTGGGAAATGTTACCGGTGGCGTCTGATTGTTATATGAATATTTTTTTAACGTCTATGAATTTGAGTAGACCAATCAGACGCTACCGGTAACATTTACCGGTCGACGGTAAAGCTCCCAGGAACTTGACTATTGAGAGGTTTTCGAAAAGAAGCTTTCAACGATCTCTACCACCTAGCACTGGCTTCTACAAAGTGAGACAAAAGTCTAACCGTTAAAAACAATGATGAATTATAGTTTGAATGTCAAAATGACTGTTTTTGAAAGACGTCCACAGCACTGGCAACAATTCCTAAAGCCATTCCTCAAAAGATTTACAACTTCCAAGATTTACAAGATTAATGGCCGGTTGCACGAAAACCAATTAAATAAGGCGTTTAATGTCTGTTAACTAACCGTCGTAAGTGTAACGGGTTTATTTCTGTTGCACAAAGATCCATTAGTTAATTTTCGTTAACCGAACGGGCACAATCTGGCTACACTATAATTTCATCAACAGCTGATTCTGAAGTTAAGGAAAATTATTAATTTTTTTGGGGGATGAAGTCCACATAGGTCTGAGACCTGTACGTGGGTAATGAGTTGATGGTGACTGATGAGTTAGAATCATTTTATTGTGAATTATTTGAATCATTATTCAACTATCTCAATATTCTTAATGGATTTTATTCATTTTGAAAGGCTTTTAACACCTACGACCTAATTTTTAGTTCCGTGTTCTGGTACAATAAACATAACCTATAAATTGTAGTTGAACGGGCATTAGTGAGATTTAATCTTCGGTGATCGGGTGGTTAAATATCTTTTACGCTGGTTAACCTAATCGGCATTATCGCTTGTAATTGTCCTTTGTGCAACTAAATTCTCTCCATTAAGTTTAATTTCCGTAGAATGACGTCATTCTACGGGGATTAAATTCAATTGGCTTTCGTGCCACCGGCCGTAAGATTTACAATTATTATCTAAAAACTTGCATGCATTTTAGTATTTATATTATAGTGAGTAACGAATATAATTTTAGTATTTACATGGTGAATAAATAACTAATTGGTGAGTAACTCAAGTAGCTTTAACTTTCATCTGCCTGAAACCCTCAAAGTTGCCAATGGAAGTGGAAGTATTTGAGATATGGATAATGCATACCCTGACCTAACCTAATCTAACCTGACCGTGGATAATTCAAAGATTTCAAGGCATTTCGTTTAACAGTTCGAAAGAAAAATTCATGACATCTTTCCCAATATGTTCATGGAAACTATAGTGGAATTTTATCAATTTTCAATAATTCTAAATCCTAAAAGTGATAGCCGAGTGCCGTAGCAGGTATCTGTTCAGCCAGAGATGAGCTACGTAACTCCTGGGCGCTCTTTGTAGGGGTGACCGATTGGATTGGCCAGCAAAAAAGAAACTGTTCTCTGCTGTAAAATTACTCCCCGGTGGTTCGGAACCCACCTAAAAAATTGTAAGTCCAACTCATCAATCAGCATCTTCCAATTAATTACCCACGCACAGGTCTCAGACCTATGTGGGCTTCATCCTCCAAAAAATTTAACAAAAGTCACTGAGTTTTGCATTCAAGCGGCAAAGCCACCATGAAACTCAAGGTTCAACAAGTATTGCTAATTGATTATATCTAAAAGACTAATAATTGATTGGCAAAGAATAAAAAAATAATAATGTCAAACCCGGATACTAGACTATTAAATTGAACCTTTTCCAATTTTCAATGCTCCTAAACCCCAAAATATTACAACTACCGAAAACAAAATGTTAAAAAATGAATAAATAAGCTAAATCCAAGACCATTTCAGCAAAAAATCTATTCTCTGCAGTGAAATCACTTCGTGGTAGTTCGGAAACCACCTAAAATTATTTGGACAAATTTGTTTCTACTTTCTTGTAGATTTGACGCCTAGCGAGATCGGTCTCCCGAATTTTGAACTCTGTTACTGTTGAATTTAAGGCAAAGAAAGGTATCTGTTAAATCAGAATAGATAAGCAACGCTCTCCTGGGCCCTCTCTGTGAGGGTGACCGATTAGATTGGCCAGCAAAACATTCACAGTTCTCTGCTGTTAAATCCTTTTGCAAGGGTTCGGAACCCACCTATAACTGTAGGTCCAACTCATCAATCACCATCATCCAACTCAATACTCCACACGAAAAAATCCTTGAAAAAATAAAACCTAGATAAGAAAAAATGGTAATAGTAACGGCTCTACAGCAATAAAATTGAGAAGAGTTGATCAATCATAATTAAATCTTTCAATATTAAATAGTTCAAAGTAATTTCCAACTAGTCAATATTGCATGAAGCAGCTACAGGAAGAAATCAATTTTGGTACAGTCGTGGAAAAACCAATTACATCAGTCATTAGAACGGAAACAACTATTTCAACAACGAAATTGAGTTTTACATGAGAAATAGATTGAGAAATCAAATATTAAACATCAATTGCAATAAATGCGATAAAGTCACTGGAGCGAGAAAATACAGTATAATGTCTTTGCTCAATTTTACATTTCCTTTTATTTAGAAAAGGAACGCTAAATCGAAGTTTCTAGAAAAACTAGCAAGTTGCCCGATTCTGTTGAATAGGGATATCTAGAATATGACAAAACCTATTAAAAAATTTAATTTCTTCTTGTTTTCCCTTTTTCTTCTTCTTTTTCCCTATTTCTTCTTCTTTTTCTCCTTTCTCTTATCCTTTTGCTACAATTCAGGATTGTTCCGTAGTAAATGCACTTCTCTTCATCCCCTCCTTCTTTTACATTTTTTTCTTCTTTTCCTGTAATTCAACAACATTGTTTCAAAGTAGCTGCACTTTTCTCGTTCCCCTTCTTCTTTCCCCCTTCTTCTCCTTCTCCTCCTCCTCCTCTATTTCTATTATTTCCTCCTCTTCCTCCTCCACCTCCTCCTCTATTTTCTTCTCCTTTTTTTATTTCCTTTTCTTCCTCCTCCTCCTCCTCCTCTATTTTCTTCTCCTTTTTATTTCCTCCTCATTCTTCTTACTCTCCTCCTTCAATCCATTATCCTCCAGCGTTAGAGTTTCGTCAAAAAAGAACAACATTCATAGGTTTTTATATTAGATGGAAAAACAGCAAAAGAAGCAAGAAATAATAGAAATTCAACGATAATAAAAATATGTCCATTATTAATAAATCAGAAAGTACAATATTTCAACATTATTAAGTGATTCTCATTACCTTGAAACTTTGTACAAAACTTCCTTGAGCAAATCATTTTTGAGCTCCCGCTTACATACAATAGAGATTCAAGAATCACTCAAGCAAGACATAAACTTTCTTGACAAGTTTCAAAAAGTTTTCGTCCAACTCGAGTCAGGCACACGTGGTGCAATTTTTTCAACAAACTTTTCAAGAAAAGTTCCCGAAAGTATTGAAATTCCAAAACTACGCCACTTAATTCAACAGCGTTTCAAAATGGCAGAGATATTATTTGAAGACTAACACTGGATCGGTCTCAAAAATTCAATTTTATGATAAGGAAACAGATATTACTTGAAAAAATTCATACAGAGAAAGTGCGGACAAAGAATAAGTTCTACATTCAAATCTTCATCAACTGTTTTTTGTTCTCTGTTGTAAATCTCTTCCTTGTGGTTCGGAACCCACCTAAAACTCTTGGTCCAACTCATCAAATATCATTATCCATTGCACAGGTGTCAAACCTATTTGTGGACTTCACCGAGATTCGATAAGAAACGCTCTCCTGGGGGCTCTTTGTAAGGGTGACCGATTGGATTGGCCAGCAAAAAAGACTATGTTCTCTGCTGTAAAATCACTTCCCGGTGGTTCGGAACCCACCTAAAACTGTAGGTCCAACTCATCAATCACCATAATTCAATTCATTACTCACGCACAGGTCTCAGACCTATGTGGGCTTCATACTCCGAAAAAAACCTTCCGAAAAAAATTGAGCTCTAATCAAATTTTTAATTTATCATGAAATAATTTATGAAAAACTCTATTACAACTAAATGCTGAAATAATATCATTTGATTTTTAAAGCAGAACTTCCTATTAATATAGAACACATTTTATATTATGATTCATGCCACCCATAGCACATTTATCTACTATAAAAATACCGTTAGAAAAAGAATCTCCATGAAAAAGATGTATTTATGTATGTTGTAAGAATTTCCTAATGGCTTAATTTAATTATGGGAAGGCTTGAAGGTTGTCTACTCATTTCCATGAAATTTCCATCAAAGTATTCAGGCCTGGGACTGGTTTTTACTGTAACAAGCGTTTTAAACAAGTTTTGTAAAAGATGATGATCTTGTATTGAATCTTTGTGAATTTTAAAAATTTTGGGCCGAATTTAAAATATCTGCTTAAAATATCAATTCACCCTTACTGTCTCTACACCAATCAGGTTATGTTATGTATGGGGACAGCATTTATACTCTTCACGTTAATGCCAAAACAAGGGCAAATAAAAATGTAACTTACCCAGAGAGCCCGAACAACTCAAAATTCAAAGAGTCAGTCTGACAATTCTGGTCAACCACAAGACTATTTGGAGCAAATCTTACAACTAATGAAATCTTACAACTTTTCTAAACCGTGGTCCATTGAAATGTTTGTCTACAACATCAAACCATAGATGAAACAACTGGGAATGGTATCTTAAACCGACAAATAAAAACTAGAAAATCCTAGAACAACCCAGAAACCAATACACTGATTCAGGTGGAAGACTCAAATTTCCAGAACACTATCTTGGTACCTTGAAATGTTTGTAGACAGTATTAAAACATAGATAAAACAACCAGGAATGGTAGGAATGAACTAGAAATGACTAAGACAACCCAGAAACCCATCATTCAGGTGAAAGACCTTAACCAGACAACATAGTGTACCGTACAAGGAAGTGTCTCTTATCACAATAATAATTATTGGGCACACCACGCGCGCCTTTAACATTACATATCGAGGCTACAAAGCGGTTTAGGTACGCCAGTCCACACACACACACACACACACACACACAAACCTACATGCCTACACACGCACACTCACAGGCACTCACAATGACAGGCCATCGAAGACTTGTCTTGCCGACGAGTGTTCACAGTCAGTTTAGCCTTGTCTCTCCTCTTATCTTCACCAACTTTTCTTCTTTTTCTTCTTCTCCAGTCTTCTTTTCTTTTTCTCCGCAAAGACAGACGCATTCCTAGCATACCAAACTTGCCCCGTGCTGTAATGCCAGCCCGAGCTCGATTAGTAGGACATGGTGGCTTCAGCCTGCTAGAGTTCCCTCCAGAATTCAGTCTCTGGCCAGCTAGTACGCAAACCTAGAGCTAACTAGCACTGAGTAATGCTTTATACTGCAGTTACCTGCAGTTATTGATGACTCAGCACTTCGCGGCAGTATGTATCATCGTTCCGGTTGCAAATGAAAATATTATGGTTTCGGATTTCTAGTTTCATAACGATCTGCGTTGTTAATATTAACTTTTTATTGTAAATTCAACAAATTGTAACGATCCAATGTAAATTCAATGAATTGAGTCAGTCGTTGAATTTTCAATAAAAAGTGAAAATTATATATTTCAGATTGTGAGCCAAACAGTAACTATAGGGCGATCAGGTGGATAGATCCCCCCTCCCCAGAGACCCAAACATTTTTTGGGGGGGATTTAAACAATCCCTGTGACAATAATTTTCAACAAGAGTAAAAAAGACGTTTTGAATAGCTGAAAATATTGTTTTGAGGGATCATTTTCAAAAACATTTCTGGGGAAGTACCCTGGACCCATTAATTTCAGAATGTTGAATGCCAGTAATTTAAGAAATGAAGTCTAAATAAGTGAGTAAAAGTAAGTAGAGGCATAAAGTCTTGTATTATAGTTAGAACGCAGCTCCTTCACCTTTTAAAATACATTTAAAAAAAACAGTACTCCAATCAGGTGATGTGGGGGATCAAAAATAGCAGAGTGAAAATAGTCTCAAGTAGACCTGCTTTAAAGTTTAGAAACTTGAGCAATACATCTTTAGCACGAGAGTTTGGAAATCCAACTGACAACGATGCAAAAACTGAAGAAAATTTTATACATAATTTGGAATAGAAAAAAAGTTATAATAGATAAATTTGTGTCATGAATCGCTTAAAATACTACTGTACGTCTATTTTATTTCAATTTTGTTTCAAGCTATTCTATCTGTCTTTGTTTAGGGTTATTTCTCTTTATACTGTTATTTCATTCCGTTTTCTTATTGTATTTATTTTTACTTGATTCTTTGTTAGCGTAGCGTTTCAACTTTTGTTTTTCTTGTATGATTTGAGACAGAATTCAATGAGGTTTGTTTCGGCATTAGCTGAAGCCTCTATTATTTGTAATTTTCAAGCATGTATTTAAAATAAATAAATAAAATGTTGTTCATAGCTCTCAAATTTGGTGTAGTTTTTATCATTGTCTATTAATTGTTCCAGACAAATGTAAATTTATGTTCATTTACATCTATGTAAACTCCATTATTGTAGGTTGGTTGATTGTTATTTTTGGATATTGACCAAAATCTTGACGTACACGATTATAATACAAGAAGCCGAGGAGATTATCACTTGGTGAGTCACAATAGTAGCTTATTCAAACAAAAACCTAGTTATATTGGTAGGAAATTCTACAACACGCTACCGCAGTTTTTAAAGAGTCTTGAAAATATAGAAATATTTAAAAAACAATTGAAAAATATTCAGTTGATAAAGCTTTTTATAGTGTACAAGAGTTCCTTTCACATTAAGATGGCTAGAAGTTCCAAAACATTTTTTATACTGTGTCTCATTTTTTTTAAAACTTTAATGGAAATAAATTTTACTTACTTTACTTACATTAAAATTAAGTCTCCCCTCAACTAATTAATATAGTAATTATGGTAACTAGTGTATAAGATAGTATAATTGTTAATCTGACTTGTCTTATACTCCTTTACTAAGACGTATTCTACAGAAAATAAAATTATTTCAGCTACGTAAAATATGCAACAATAGCAAGTTAAGTATCATGTACGTAGTACATAACTTGTATTTAAATGGTTATTTTCAACTGAATGCAGAAAGTAGCCCAAAGGTGTAAGGGTCGTATCAGAAAATTAGCTGCAAGTATGCATGTTGGAAAATGCAAAGCTACACATTGTGAAAGTGGGCTGTCAATCATGAATATTGACATTACTGACTATTGTACAGTATAGCCTACGGGTAGTTACTATGAAATCATGTGATTCCGTTGTAGGTTATAGTTGAAACCGCTATAATTTTACCTATTGTTGAACATTATATTCATTGTGTTGGAAATAAGGACATTTAAATGTTTACACAATGTCATACCGTGCCCTTTTGTTGTAGAGCACTACCTATATTCACTGAGCTAGAAATGAGGACTTGAATGTTTGTACAATATCATAACCTACCCTATTGTTACCTCTAGTTGCTATTTGAGATATGAGATATGTCAAGAAAACAGTTTACTCTTTCTGTTTTCTCTGAAATCTGAATTTTGTTTTCAGTTTTCTCTGAAATCATTATGGGAAGTGACAGCCGCGAGCCGTAGCAGGTATCTGTTCAATCAGATAGAGAGATAAGCTGCGTTCTCGTAGGTCCTGTTTGTAACGGTGACCGATTAGATTGGCCAGTAAAAAAGACACTGTTCTCTGCTGTAAAATCACTACCGGGTGGTTCGGAACCCACCTAAAACTGTAGGTCCAATTCATCAATCACCATCATCCAACTCATTCCCCACGCACAGGTCTCAGACCTATGTGGGCTTCATCCTCCAGAAAAAAATCAATTATTACTGTTACTATATAAATAATCTATTATAACATTCAATTATTATTGTTTATCTTGATAATCACAAGACGAAGCTATAAAGTTGAGAAATTGAAATTTGAATTCGATGTAGGAGAGCCCATTTTGAGGTGTTTCTGTAAAATATGGTACGCGTTTAATGTTTAATGAATGACGATGTAGAACTCACAAAACAGTAAAAAACGCTTTTTTCACATATTCATCACCCGTCCGCCCCCTGAATCTATAAAACTATAGCAGTTTATGATCTGCAATTGTTAACTAAATTTTCCTTTTCTTGAAATGGTCTCAAACAGCTGACAATTTCCTTGATTGACTCTGACCCCATTCTAAAAACAACCCTCAAACTTCCTGAATTAAAGCTTAGTAGAAGCAGCTTAGTATTACAGTAGTTCTCTGTTAAATATTTAAAAAATATGCTAGGAAGAAATATTTGAGCCCCAATTCACCCTTTTATTTTCAAATCCTTGAGCTTGACCCCCGTTATTTTCATTCATTATCTGCAATTGTTTCCTAAACTTCCCTTTCTTGAAATGGTCTTAAACCCCAAACAGCAGGCAATTCCCTTGATTGACACACACCATTCCGAAAGCAACCCTCAAATTCCCTGAATTAAAGCTTAGTGGAAGCTCTATTACACTTCTCTGTTAGAAATAGAGTCGAGGAAATCCTTATCGATATACAATCTCGATATACAACGTAATAGGTTCAGTTCACGCAGAACGCTCGCCAACCTCACAAGATTCGAGACTCGTGATTACGTGATAATCTGGTGGAATTCAATGGAAATTGTAGTATGGGAACACTGATGTCTGAAATGCAAACAGGTTATGACGAAGATGGTGGAGTGCCGGAATGACGATAATTCGGTGTTAGAGCATCAACCGGAGTCATTAGAACGAATTGAATTCAAGCAAAACGTAATTTTAGGTTATGTTGGCAGAGAAAAAGAGAGAGAGATTGAAAGAGAGAGGAGGTGCGAGTGTTAGAGAGAGAGAACGAGAGAGAGAAGAGTGAGAGTCCGTGAGAGAAAGGATCTCGCGTGTCTGCTGACATTGAGTGGTATCACGGCTATGATGATTGATACAGTTATATTCTCTGAGATTTTTTATGGAATTGCTATTATTTTGGAAATGATAAGAAGGTATACTTCCAAGTTATTCTGTTTGCTATTCAGAGATGTTAATTACAGTATTATTGAATGTACAGAGATAATTGGAATACAGAGATGATTTGGTGACTCATCATAATATCCAATTACTTTTTTAAGATTTGCATGACCTCAACCTCAACTGGAGAGTCTGTGAGACCCCTATTCTTTTCTCTCTTTAATTGGCAAACTTATTAATCCCATCACAAATAGAATAATTTTACGTAATACATGTTGACCAAGTTAAGAACTAATACAACCATAACTAAGATTTCTATGGATTCCAAACTTGAACTGGGATTTTTTTGTAGATTACGTCTTGGAAACTCCAGTTAAGGAGTATAAGACAATTCAGATCAACAATTATAAAATCTTATACATACACTAGTTACCATAATTACTATATCGATTAGTTCGGGTGAGGCTTAATTTTGATGTGAAGGGAAATAGTACACTATACAAGGTACACTATACTTGTACACTATAAAAGGTTTTATCAACTGAATATATTTCAATTGTTTTAAAATATTCTATATTTTCAAAACTTTAAAAACTGCGGCAGCTTGTTGTAGTTTCCAATCAATATAACTAGTTTTTTCTTTAAATAAGCTACTATTGTGACTCACCAAGTGATAATCTCCTCAGCTTATTGTATCATAATCGTGTACGTCAAGATTTTGTTAAATATCACTCTTTTTTAAATTTATAAAGTAGTTTCATACACATTATGAGTAGGGTACAGTTAGGAGACCAGATCTCTAGAACAGCGGTCTACATGATTCTAATATATTTTCTCTTTCCATACACCTAACAGCTTATTTTTAGATCTTAAACACCCTATCAAGGTTTTGTTTTGATGAATTACCCCATACTAAGATAGCATACCTAATATGTAACAGTAAGAACAAGAACATTGTCTCCAAATATTGGATGGGATGTAAATAACGACGAAACATTCCGGTCAATTTTATAAAGTGTTTTGTAATAATCGATTTATTCTGGGTTTTTTTTTAGGGACTTATTTATTAAAATTTTACAACATATTTTCTCAATGTATGGAACCCAGGTCAATCGCCTATCCAACAAAACTCCTAGAAATGTAATGTTTTCTTCCTGATGGTCTAGTTTATTATCGTTTACAAACAGGTTTGTAGCCCTATCTTCATTTGAATTATGTTTGTTGATAAAGTAATAAAACTGAAATAGTAGCTCAAGCAACGATAGTATTACGACTGCCTTTCAGCAACGAGTGAGATGTAAGTTGGAACACGAGCGAAGCGAGTGTTCTAAATATCTCACGAGTTGCTCTAAGGCGAAATACAATCGTTGCATGCAATACTCAATCCCCGACCAATAAATCACCTTTAATTTAACTTACCAATGAATCCCATATGGAAAGCCAGCATGATAAGCTGTTGAAAAATAATCGTCACGATTTGAAAACGTTTCAGCCTACATGAGTAAATATCCATTTATTCTCTATTAAAATTAACTGTATCGTTAAAATTATCATAAGAAGTTAATGCATCTGATATCTTATCCGAAATAAAGGAAGTGATGGCCGCGAGCCGTAGCAGGTTCAAACAGATAGAGATAAGCTGCGTTCTCATAGGACCTGTTTGTAACGGTGACCGATTAGATTGGCCAGCAAAAAAGACACTGTTCTCCGCTGTAAAATCACTTGCCGGTGGTTCGGAACCCACCTAAAACTGTAGGTCCAACTCATTAACCACGCACAGGTCTCAGACCCAGTGACGTAGCCAGGGGGGGGGGTCCTGGGGGTCCGGACCCCCCCTTCCGGTCCTAAATTTTATATAATTTTCATTAAATTAAACGTAAAATAAGACAAAGCACTGATGTTGGTGTTATTTTCAATTCCAGGAGAGCTAAAAAAGACTGTTCTAGGGCCGCTATTTTTCAAAAATTTTCCAGGGATTTTCAAAATCTTGGCTACGTCACTGTCAGACCTATGTGGGCTTCATCCTCAAAAAAAATATATATATATAAGATAGCCTACAATGCGTGATTGTTGTCAACAGTACCGATTTCAAATCAGCTGATGTGACTATTGCATAATAATTTATTGACGAAAATTGAATTACAATAATTTTTTGAAAAAATTCTGAGTTCTTATTGGTCTGACTCTTGTACAGAAATGTGACAATAGTGTTAAAATAGCTTCATTTTAACACTACTTTGATAATACATGGAATGAAGTAACCTGTATTGACATCGCTTTCTAACCTATTATATCTACTTTATAACGCAGCCGTATATAAAACATAAAAATAATCGTTGAAGGGAGTAAATTTTAATTGTAACTTTATCCAAACCACCAAATAAAGTACTTCAGCTTCTATCAGCTCTATAAGTTCCTGTTTTTCCCATGACCCGGATAAGTAGCTGTTTTGTGAACAGATGTTACAGAGGAGAATCACTAATTAAATCATAACAGTGCGTCTTCCCAAGACTCTTTAACTTTTAATGATAACCTGCTCTGGGAAAAAAGCTTAGACAACTAGTAGACTGGCCATTGAAACTAAACTAACTTCACTTTATTAGTTTGCTTATTTAGTTAGCTCTATAGTTAAACAGTTATTATCCAGCAAAAAGCCAAAGCACTAGTTTAATATCAGCCAGTAGATTTTTTTAATATATAATTTCAAATTATAAATAGTTTTATATTATTAGACTAAAAACACATGTTTTAATTATCTTTAATAATTGAAACATGAGTCCGTTTCGGCCTTAATAAAGAGAATAATCTGAAAATAATTATAATAATTACCAATACTAATCTCTTCCTCCAAAAAGGATATCCGTCTTTCAATAGTTTGTCATGATTGATAAGATTTGAAGATGTCACAACCACATGTATTGAAAACCGTGAGATACTAGTTTCGGTTGCTACACCATTATCAATCTCAAACAAACTAAAACAAAGGTACAAAGTAGCCTAATACATACTCAACACAGAATGATACTATATTGACTGAGGGTGAAAGTGTGAGTCATAGGCTGACCTTCATTGAAGGTCTGTGATTGGCTGAAGGCCCTAACTAGTCACGCCCACTGGTGGGAGGAGCCACAAGGAATAGTGTCAAAATCAAGAATCAAAAAGTAACAAAAAAGAAGAATACACAAGTAGATTAAAATTAATGATAAAACGAAGCTGAATGAAATGCAGTCAAGGTCAATAAGAAAAAAACAATAAAGTACCGTTATTAAAGAGTAGGCCAGAATTATGATAAAACCAAGTTAGTTGTATTAAATTGTTTGAAATGAATTTGATCATTTAGGCTAGTATTGGAATCCTGGATTTCTTGTTCCATGACGAACTGCGTTGTTAATATTATTCTTATATATTAATATCAATACTTATTCTTAATTAAAAATTGCCTGCAAGTCGTTAAATTCACCTAAAAATTTACTAGTTTTGAAATCGTTTTCTACCAACCTAGTTATCTCCAAAGCTTCTAAAATGTTCAGCTGTCTGCCTTTGCCAATCAAATGCAGAAATTCAACATCTTAAAATAATGATAATAAAAGCCAATACTAAAATTCAATACAATACAATACCAATACAAAGTTGTCACAATCACATTTATTAAAAACAGTGAGATACTGTTTTCGGTTGTAACACCATTATCAATCTCAGAGTTTGAGATTGATAATGGTGTAAAACTGAAACTAGTATCACACTGTTTTAAATAAATGCTGTTGTGACAACTTGAAGTCGTATTATTCAACATGTTGTACTCATTTAGTTTTTTACTTTACTAACCTCGTGTAATTTCCCAATAATTGAAAGTCAGACTTTAAAAATCTATCGGAAGCTGAATTGTAAATCAATGTCTTAAATTTCAAGTGGTCAAGTTCTATCTAATTCTCGTAGCAAATAGGATGTCATTAATGAACCACCACCTACATAAAGCTGAATTTTGAATCAATGCATACAATTTAAAGTAATTTATTTCTATAAAACTATTATAATTTTATTTAAATTGAGGATACCTTAAACCTTACCTTAGGATTAATGTGGAAATCTCTTTCAGGAAATCTTTGATATCGTGGAACAGTAGAGCTCCATAATAAACTTTGGAAAAGAGCAAAATGAAATTCAACTTAGATTTCATAGTTACACTAGTTTTTAGTGACTATTATTATTTTAATGATGACTACTAAAAGTTTAAATAGTTTAAAATATGAAGAATAATTCAACCTTTTCTATTGTTTAGTTTTTCTCTTGAACTTCCAAAGAAATACCAATATTTATATCAGTTCCAGGTTATTAGATCAAAAGCGAACGCTTTAAAAAAAAAGAAGCTATAGCCTACTAGGATCAGAATAAATTATTATAACAGTGGGTTACGTAACCCACCAATGCTCTATGATATTTTAGTTCAGAAAGGTCAGACTCTGAAGATGTTCAAGATTAGCCTTAACCTTTAAAAATTGAAGAGCATTCCTTTTAAAGAATCCGCAAATGACGTTGATCAAGATAATTGATCAAATGATCAAGATAGTTCATATGGGTTACACTAATTTTTATCAAATATTATTATATTAATAGCGACTACCAATATATAACTATAATTTGATACAATTTTTTAATTTTTCGATCATTTTCCGCTGTTCATAACTTGATATATATAAATAATTTTACCCAATGAAAATCATAAATTATGAATCAAGTTACACTAGTTTTTAGACTATTATCAATACTATTGGACCACTAGTATACAACTATAACATAATTAATAATTCAACTATAATTTTCCGCTGCCATGACTAGATATGCATAATTTTCATAAATGAAAATCATAAATCGACAAAAAAGTTCAAAATTATGACATAGTTTCAAGATAATTAACTAACCAGCAGCCATTTAACGGTCTATTTTGTAAAATAAGTATTGGCCTCATCAGCAAGAGGTCATTAAACCTTGATGAGTGGCATTTCAAATGAATTTTACGACAAGCTTACTAGTTAGCAGACATATTGAAGCCATAAATAACAACAAATTATGTTTCGAAAAGCGGCACAGCCAGGATTGAGACAATCTAGGTTAATTTTGAATTGTCATACGACACACCTGTTTTAAGGACCCGCAGTTTCAGTGTAGTTATTACACACGTATTAATGAATGTAGTTCATGAGCTATAAATACCGGCATACAACTGTATTAAACACGTAATCATCTGAACTTAGATTGGGCCAACAGTTAAATTTTGTGGCTCATTAAAATATGAGTTCATTTCGGACTAAATATCACCAATAAAGGGAATAATCTCGAAATAATGATAATAAAAACCGTTACTGATATCTTCCTTCATATAGGATATTCAACAAATAGAATAGATGAAAATCTATAACCTGAATGATCAAATGTATTAAAAGTCCTGTATTTCTTGTTCCATGACGAACTGCGTTGTTAATATTAACTTCTTATGTGAATTTAACGACTTGCAGTCAAATATTCATTAAGAATAAATAAGATTTACTTACTCCTGTAGGCCGAGCGCTTTCGTATCTTTGAGATCCGTTTTCAGAGGCGTCAAGAAGGTCGTCTCTGAAAACGGATCTCAAAGGTTCTGAAGCGCTCGGCCTACAGGAGTAAGTAAATCTTATGTATTAAAAGGTTGAATAAGTTAAAAAAAAATGAAAACGGTTAATATTTTTGTCAATTCCACTTATTTAATTGAGCACTGGATCGGTTTCGTGGCCTCACTAGTCACATTCTCATATTTCATAAGCGGAAGTGACAAATATTAACCGTTTTAATTTTTATTATGCAGCTCCTATGCATAATGATTAATGCTCTATCTAATAATTATTAGATAGACCACTGTAGTGGACTACATTATATTGCAGGGGTACTCATGTACTAATATTTGAACCCTTGGTTTGGTAAATTAGTTACATACATACAATTTATTATGTTTCTTGAAACGTTTCGGGGGTTTCAAAGGGGTAAAATACATAGTTTCGCCTCTGAATCTGAACCTGACAAATAACTACAGTGAAAAAACGTGCAAAAATAACTACAGTGACAATAAGTAACAAAACTAGATAAAAACTTATAATAACTTATAACAAGATAGAATATCTATTAAGGACATCGCTGACAACATAGATATAGCTCGTGGGGACATGGAGCATTGAAAGCATTAATATTCAAAGATTAAGCACAAGGAATATTACTTGACAATAGCAGTTATATTATTTAATTCATTAAAGTTAAAAATGTCATATTTTATGACAAAAGACATTTCTGTCATATTTAAAGAATATGGGAACTACTCACGACTGAACTTTTTTTCGAAGGATGAGACCCACATAGTTTTCAGACCTGTGCGTGGGTAATGAGTTGGATGATGGGGATTATCCTACACTTTTAGGTGCGTTCTGAACCACCGGGAACTGATTTACAGCAGAGAACAAAGTCATTTTGCTAGCCAATCCAAGCCTGGTCACCCTTACAGACAGGGCCCAGAAGAGCGTTGCTCAACTAATCTGATTGAACAGATACCTGCTACAGCTCACGGCTATCACTTCCCAATAACTTTGTATGAAATTACTTAGCATTTCTATCAATTCAGAGCTAATAGAATTAAGAGAGAATTTCAAGGAATCTCGATTTCAATGACAATAGTCAGGGAAGTAATAGCCGAGTGCCATATCAGGTATCTGTTCAATCAGAAATAAGCTACGAAACTCCTGGGCTATCTTTTAAGGTTTACCGATTGAATTCGCCTGCAAAAAAGACTTTGTTGTGTGCTGTAAAATCACTTCCCGGTAGCTCGGAACCCACCTAAAACTGTAGGTCCAACTCATCAATCACAATCATCCAATTCATTACCCACGCACAGGTTTTAGACCTATGTGGGATTTATCCTCCGAAAAAATGGAATTGATTCTCCTATCATGAAGTTATTGGGAACTCTACATCAAGCAAAACATCACAACACTGGCAGATTTAGGTTATTGATAACAAGACTTACCAAACTACATCAGTGATAACAACATAGATAAATTACCTCTATTAAGGGCGAAGTTAGGACTCAGTTCCCTCTCTTCTAAACAACCCATTAAAGACTGACACAAACTGAATAGTGATAACAAGATAGACAAAACAAAATCAGTGATAACAAAACTGACAGAATTAAATCAGTGATAACACAACAGCAAAGCAAAATCACGTGAAATAGAATATTTAAAAATAGTGACATTGCTCAAGATATTCTTTTGCTGTTTTGAGCATTTGTTTTGGCATGCTCTGTTTGCTATAAACTGTTTTCAAAAATAATGTACCAAGTGTAAACAGAAGATAGAGTAAATATTTCTACTTCAACAACCTGTCACCTTGACAATCAAAAACAATGAGTATGTTTTGGTTCAGCCTATACTATAAACTACAGGTTGACAATAGTTCCTGATAAATTTGATTGACAATTTTTATTTTCAGATTTTTTTCTAAAACTTTAAATTGATAGTAACAAGTTCAAATCGATCAGAGGGCTATGGTGTGCACAAAAAGCAGGAAATACGGAATTACAACAGCGCAAGTCTACAATATTAACTTTTTGTTGTAAATTTAACGACTTGCAGTCAGTTTTAATTAACGTCAGTTAATATTAACAACGCAGATCGTCATGGAACAAGAAATCCAAGAATCTACAATATTGTAAAATGGATAGTATCAAGTTTTTTTGAGCAGATGCAAATCATAGCAAACAATGAGTGAAAATTATATCTCATAATCAAGATAATTGAGGGCAGATTAAGCCCTTCACTGAGTTGAGTAAGAAAGGGGTGGATAAGTCAATCCAAAGTCAGAGCTCTTTGCCAGTATCTTCCATACTCAGTAGCTACCTAATAATACTTCAAGCCTTTTTTGAGCATAATTCAACAATATTTGTTTAAAAAATTTGTTTTGTTTATATCCAATTAGGTATATCCAAATAATGAATACAATTTAATTAAAATGACCGATCAAGAAATTTGGCATCTGTATCTGATCAAGGTATCAGATACAAGGCTCAGTCAGAAAAGAAAAGCAAAATCACTTCATGTTCTCTGATGTAGAAAGTTCTTTCCGGTGATTCGGAACTCACCTTAAACTGCAGGTTCAACTCATCAATCACCATCATCCACCTCTTTACCCACGCACAGTTTCAAGACCTATGTGGACTTCATTCTCCGAGGAAAAAAACGCAATGAACGAGGGAAACCCTGAAGTTAATATCGATTCTATACTAAATGTATGTTTGTATTAGTACCATAGCCGATACGACTGAAGTATACTGTAGGTGACTCTTCAGACCTTAACGTTATGTTCTAGTCTGAAGAGCGTACTACACAAACGAAGAGTGAGGTAGTTTGTGATTGCTTTCCTCACTGAGCTAACAGAATTGTATCAGTATGCCAAGCCCACCGAAACAATACTATACTATATGGTATCATAAAATTGACCATTCATTAATATTTCATTGGATTGTATATATTTTCCGGTGGTTTAGAACCCACGTAAAACTGTAGGTACAACTATCAATCACCATCATCCAGCTCATCACCCACTTACAAGTCTCAGACCTATGTGGGCTTAATCCTCCGGAAAAAAATAAACAGTGAGCAAACTTAGTCCATTACGGAAAATATTCGTATTAACTGTGTAATAAAAATTTCAATTACGAAAGGTAATAACAATTGAAAGATTTTTATACACAATTAATCAACAGTGAACAAACGTAAATAACGGTGAATCCTAGTATTACTGCCTTGTAATGAAATTTAAATTAACAAAGACCGAACAATTGGAAAATGGCAATAAAAAAACAGCTTTAGTTACTGAATCTCTGCTGATGCAGTACTAAAATATTCGTACTGCAGATGACCTTGACAGTAGCGAACATTTACTCGCAATGCTGGACGGCCTGAGATGAGACTTGAAGCCATCTTGGTTACTGTTTAAATTCCCCCACACTATTTTAGTACCCAAACATGATTTATCAAACTATCACGACATGATGGCAAAAAGTGAGTGAACGAATGTTGCAACTATGCACTTTTGTAGTGACCTCGAATCTATAGTTCAAACTCATTTATCCACTTCCGCCCTGAATATTTTAGAAAATTATAATATTGTCATACTTTTGTGTTGAGATAACTCTATGTAATAAAAAATTGAAATTTACCAAAATGTGTGATGTAGTAGCAGCCTATGATGTTTTCTTTGAAGAAAGACTTGATGAACAATCTAATAACAAAACTGACACAGTACTTCTATTTAAATTATGATTTCTATTCGCACTCAAGGAATGCATTTCGCTCATGAGGAGAGGGTTCACCATTTGCCATCAGGTAACCCGATGAAGCTTCTCTTTAGAAGCGAAATGCATTCCTCCAGGATAAGTGAGTGAAAATCGTAATTTAAATACAAGTAATTGTCAGTTTTGATAGTAGAATGTAGAATTTTCTATTTAAGTAATGATTTCTACTCACTACTGGAGGAATGCATTTCGCTTCAGAGGTGAGGCTTCACCATTTGTCATCAGGAGGCATGCTGATGAAGCTTCACCTCAGAAGCGAAATACATTTCTCCAGTATAAATGAGTAATAATCATAATTTCAATAGAAATACAGTGTCAGTATTGATATGAGGATGTGGTAACAACAAATCTAAAATCTTGAGCATGGTCATTTAACTCACAAATCAAAATTTAGTATAGTAGTATTCATATAACTTGGCAGCATGTAGCAGATGGGACATGCTACATCTGAACCCAACGTACTGCTGCCAAGTTATAAGAAAACTACAGTACCAATATCAACAGAAAATTGTCGCTGAGACATACGTATATGTAGTAACCTCAAATCTATCGTCAAACTTTCTTGAACAGTTTTGATATCACAATCTAGTAACATCAAATCTGTTGTCATACTGGTTTAAAGATGATCATACAATCAACATCTACACAAAATCGTTGAAAAATAATAATCTAAATCAAAATATCAACGAATAACAACAGAAAATTGTCGCTGAAATATACCTATGTAGTGATACCTATGATTTGAACCTCAAACCTAATGTCAGACTAACTCAAACACGGTTATTCAACTCACCTCTGTACGAAACCGTTGAAACAGCTGATGAAGGTTTAATCCAAAATCGAAATCCGATGAACTTCCAATCCAAAATTGGAGAAATTTTCTATCAGGCGCTGTCCAACAAGCACACTGTAACAAAAACCGGAACCACCTCAAATTATTTCAGATTATTCAACCAACTCGAAACTTATGAAACTTATGCACACAACTTTTAGATGATGGTATCGCCGAGAGAAACACGCACAGGCACTCACAATCGCGGATTTGTGAGGATCTGAGGATCTTCACGAAGATGTGTTGAGGATACAAAATGAGGAAACGACAAGACCGAACTGCCAACAACGACTGGGAATGGACGGGCGCGTACAAAGGCTTGGCTTCTTGCGATTCTGTGCTCGTCGGTTACGGCTACAGCAAGCTTTCCCCCGTCGACTAGCCAACTCCAACAGTCTGCAGTGACGTGTTTAGTCGGGCCTTACTGGGTTTTAGTGTAGCCGGACCTTGTGCCACGATGCCAGCTCGCTTTCAACCGGCTGCTAACTCTGGCAACATTGTCGGCGGGCAAGCTTTGCCTACCTGTGGAACGTTGATGTGGTTTAGATGGAGTAGGTGGAGGAATCGGAAAAGGAGGCGGTGGAGGGACTGATGGAGGAGGAAGTGGGGGAGCAGGAGGATTAGTATACGGAGGTAGGAGAGAGAAAAAGGTATAGGAGAGCAAGCAGTGCGACAAAAAGGAGATGATGAAGAGGAACAGAACACAGAAAAGGACAGAATCATGAGAGTGAGAAAAAGAAGAGTAGATGGAGGCAGAAGAGAATTAAAGGTATAAGAAAGCAAGCAGTGCGACGAAGAGAAATAACGAAAAGGAACAGAAAACAAAGCCAGAATGGTGGGAGTGAGAAAAATAAAATGAGGAGGAAGAGTTGATGGGGGTAAGAGAGAAAAAAAGTATAGGATAGAAAGCAGTGCGACGAAGAAGAGTGATGAAGAGGAACAGAGAGATGTTGAGATGACAGATAAGGACAGAATGGTAGGGAGAGTGGAAGATAAAGAAAGAGATGAATAGGTCATAGATAACAGAAAAGGATAAAATATGTACCAGGAGAAAGAGTGTGAGAAGGAGAGGAGAAGCAGTAAGAAAAATGAGAAAAAGGAAGAGAAGAGAATGGTAAAGGTAGAAAGAAAATGAAGATAAAAGTTGTCCAAGGAGGAGAGTGAGAAGAAAAGGATAAGGAGGAGGATAAAAAGGGAAAAAGACTGACGTGGAGGAAAAGGAGGGAAGAGAAGACAACGTGAGGAGTTAATACAAAAGGGGGAAGAGTTGTACAAGAAGAATAGAGTTTATAGAGTGAGAGGTAAAAGAGAAAAGAATGATTGAAATCAGTGTTTGACGAAGATAGGATGAATGAGAAGAAACAAAGGAGTGAACAACGAGCAGATGAAGACAAAAAGAGATGTACAGGTAGACTGATAACGTAGGATAGGAGAGACTGAGACAGGTAATGTGAGAAAGGAAAAAGTCAGTGGGAGTGAGAGAGAAAAGAGAGAAGTGGAGAAGCTTGTCATGCTGACGCATACCTGAGAACTTTAATTTGAACTGATGTAATTTTTGGCTTGTAGCGAGGAAGCTCCTATCCAACAGGTAGATACAGACTTTGGTCAGTCAACAGGTAAAAATTGAATGAATCGTTGTTCATAGCACGTGTAGAAAGAGTACAAAAATCGGTGATATAAAAAAGATTGTTAATTGAAGTAAAAGTGGATACAGAATACGAAGAGGAAAGCAGAGCAGCCCTTCAGGGCTCCTTGTCTTGTGGATAAATCATAAATATAAATAGTTATGTTTATGAAATTATAGATGAATAAATAACTTGATGAGTAGACAAGCATATAGATTATATAAGTGAATCGCCTATTTGGTGAATGAAAAACTATGATCAAGCACCTGTTTCAAAAGCATAACAACAAAGTTACAAGTAATTATAGGTACAAATCCTGATACCATAATATATAAATAAATAATATAAATAGCGCAGTTGGTTGGGGCGTCGCAACTTCAGCTTCCTGTTGTTCAACGGTCGTGGGTTCGAATCCCGCTCCTCTATCTGGCATCCATGTGTTCATGGCATTCATAAAACTCATTACCCAAGCACAAGCCTCGGACTCACGTAGGCATCATCAGCAACAAGAAAAAATTATAATTATTGGAACGATATTTACTACTGATCAACTATTAATGTTTAAATATTAAGTGAAAAAATATTATGGGGAACTAAAACAACAAACAAACAAGTTGGTCAACCATTTTTTTGTGATTATTAATGGTTTATCTTTCAGAGCATGAAATTAGAGCATCTCATAGATCGCAAATTGATAAAAACAGTTGTATGCTCTTTGGTTATTGTATAATAATACTAGCCTATTACTTAATATTAACTAATTTGTATTTTGTCAATTAACAAGCCTTAAGAATTCCTCTAATCGACATATAACGAAATAAAAATAAATTGAATAGAGCACAGAGAAAATAAATGAGAAACAAAGAAAAAGCTAATAAGTAAATAAGAAAAGTATAATAATAGAGAGGTCTCACTATACCCCAGTGTATGAGAGTCAAAATTACAGTACTTGGAACCTATTTAATTCCTCCTCCAAAAATATGTGCAGAAATGCTGTTATTGAGAGTTTCGCAGAGAAAACAATCAAATAAATCCCTCTCTCAATCTCAAAAATAATCTTTAATATTGATGATAGAAATAAAAATATGATAATTCTAATATCATATCAATATTTTGCGTACTTGGAATGGAACAAATAATTAAAATGTCCCTCTTAATTAATCAGTCTAAAATTTCAACCATAAATTCTTTTCCTTCTGATTTATTTACTTTATTGAATTTCTTTCTTTTTTATCGATTTATTCAGAGCAGTTAAGTGTATGTCTATTGATTATTTCTGCATTGAATTTCTTTCCTTTTATTTATAGTGTATACCAAAAACCAAAACCGTAGAATGAATTTTAAGATAAATGTAGTAGCATAACAAAGTCTTGCATCAAATGAATTCGTATCCTCTATACTCTGTAGGAAACAGAGTAGTCCTTCTTGGATGTTTTGAACATAGCCTGATAACACCAACACGTCATCAACTAGACTGGTATGGAGACAAATCATCAGGTATCCAGACGCAGACCATTTAACGATAGATAAAAATGGACAGTCTCATTAGAAATTTATTTTTATCATTATCAGCTATGTTATTTTCCCACTTGAACAATCATGATCTTGATAGCGCTGTAAGGCCGGATTCACACGAGCTACAATCGCGCGATTGTAGCCACAGCAATTATCGAGAGCCGCGCGATTCTAAATTTAGTAGAGCATAGGATCAGATTGTGCAGTTCCCACGAGCTACACTTCGCTGCGATGTAGCCCGCCTGTAGCCGATTCTATACTAGAATCGCGCGCTTGTAGCCAAGGTCATTACCGTTTTTAACTCAGCTAGCAACAAAAAACTTGAAATTTTGGATTTTTGAATTTTTAAAAATACTAGCGTACTCTGCTCACAGTTGTCAATACGTAGTTACTTGAGATTTTTCTAGCATGAATATTAACTTTTTTATAGAATATTTGTTTGAACTGCAATAAGTCTATTTGATAACATAAAAATGTTCATTTTAGTGATTAAAGAAAAATAGAATTTGGTTTGGATTAAGGAAGCTAAGCACAGTAGCATAGAACTTTAAAAATTTGAATATCTGAAATTTTTATCTTTTTTGTATTTGTATTAGGAAAAAAGTCGGCGGCAACCCTGCGATTCATAATTACTTTGGCGAGGCTGTTGCCCGTCATAATAATTGCTCTGGCCACTAATTGCTCCTGCTACAATCGCGCGATTGTAGCACGTGTGAACCCAGCCTGAGCTGAGATATTGTCGATTCTTTTCAATATTCTTCAAATCAGTCTCTACAACACGAATAACGATCGATACATAATTAAAGTAGTGCGTTTCTGAAGCCGGGGGTTAGAGCTCATGTATTTCATATCAGTCTTCATCCTAACATACGATATATGTAAAAAAATCAACCGTAGATTAACCACCAACCAAATAAACATTACTAAATAATGATTCTATTACCGAGTAAAGAGAATGGTTGCCCGTCATAAACGTCATATGGTTGATCATCAAGCATATACCATTCACTCAGCTCGAAACCAAATTCTTTATTGGTTTTTATTTTATGTAGCTGTCATTTTTGTTTTTTGTAATGCTCTCAACCATATGCTTTTTAAGAAGCAAATTAAATAAAGAAGGAAATGATTCTTCAAAAATGGTATCCTTGGCTCTTCTCTTAAGTTACAATAATATTGTGTATTTATTACAAGAATAAATTAAAAGTTTTTACTGATTTTATACATAAAAAATAATTTTATCCCATTTAGCTTACAACACAGAATCACAGCATAATAATTCTATAATTAGTAGTCTACCCAATCACTGACCCAAGTCATCCACTTACTGGCTCATTACATTGAATTATCAGGTACTCTTGTAACTAATAGATGGTTGACCATCCATTCCCATGACTGTTTGAACTGTTATCTCCTCTAATATTCCACTTATAGGAGGCAACCGCATGCATCATGGGGTTTTGATGATATTCAGTATCTTCATCCTCGTCGTACCTCTGATAAATCATCCGATCATCATCATCATCGAGGTAATCATTGCTGAATCATCACCATCATCATCAGGTAGCTGCCACTGATGACCGAGCTCCCTCTCCAAATATGGAAATATAATTGGATGTCTGAGGGCTCTCATTATCGTGAACGAGCACTGATCCCGTGATATTCCGGTATATGTTAGAGGTTTCTGGCTCTGCTGGGTGGGAGCTTTGTGAGGAGTTGGTTGGTCCATTAGTTGGTCGGGACTGGCCTGATCTCTATTGGTGGAAATTGTCAATCGCACGTTACTGAAAGCCAAAACTAGGAAGTGGGATCGCAAATTGAAGCGGACACTGCACGAAACCTCACAAAGCTAATCCTTTCAGCCAGGAAATCCCACTAGTTAGGTGGGAAGCTGTACGGTGCACACAGCTGCTGCGGTGCCTGAGTCCTTCCGATAAGGAGCATCTTCCACTCTTCATCTCAAAGTTTTGAGGTTCTACTGTGTTAGAGCATTATAAATGACATCAGAGTTCTTAAGATGCTTTGTAGGTTTAGAATATTGTAGAATGTTTTGGGAATATTTTATTCAGAAAATATTAAGGTTTACTATGTTAGAGCTTATAAATGATGTCAGAGTTCTTAAGATGCTTTGTAAGTTTAGAGTATTGTAGAATGTTTTGTGAATATTCTATTCAAAACATTTAAGGTTTACTATGATAGAGCATTGTAAAGCATAGGACGTTAGAGCATAGACGAACCATCTTACTATCCCTGATCAATGGTTAGAGTTAGGATGCTTGTAAGTTTGGTGTATTGTGGAATGCTTTGCACGTAGTTTATTTGAAAAATAGGCACTGTTCGTGACTAATAACAAGATAACGAGTTTATACTGTGTTTTTTTTAAGCTTTTTTTTGAGGAAGAAGCCCACATAGATCAAATACCTGTGCATGGGTAATGAGTTGGATGATGGTGATTGATGAGTTGGACTTACAGTTTTAGGTGGGTTCCGAACCACCGGGAAGTGGTTTTAAAGCAGAGAGTGTTTTTTTTACTGGTCAATATAATCGGTCACCCAGGAGAACGCAGCTTATCTGATTGAATATCTCTATCTGATTGAAGCTATTATGATAAGCATTTAATTCATGTATTACAATTTGATAAAGATTTGATATTTGAATAATTGATACTGAATCATATTAAATTCATTCTAAATTTTCTTATTGTTGTAAAACGATATTCATTTCATTTGTATATTTGTAAAAACCCACCATATCTCAATTGAACACTGTACCTGTAGGAAACATACACAAATTATTTTATAATAAAGTACATCAGAGATGGTTAGTTAAGATGGTTTATAGTTTTAGTGTATTGTGAAATGTTTTGCATGTAGTTTATTTGAAGTTTGGGACTAATAACAAGATAACGAGTTTATTTTGTGTGCTTTTTAAAGTTATTATGATAAGCATTTAATACCCACAATATGTATTACAATTTGATAAAAATATGATATTACAATAATTGATACTGTATCATATTAAATTCATTCTAAATTGTCTTATTGTTCTAAAACGATATTCATTTAATTTGTACGTCTGTACAAACCCACTAAATCTCAATTGAACATGTACCTGTACCTGTAGGAAACATTCCCAGATAAAGAATAGTTCCTGTAGGAAACATTCAATAATAAAGGATATCAGAGATCTTAGTTAAGATGGTATATAGTTTTGGTGTATTGTAAAATGTTTTTCACGTAGTTTTTTGAAAAAAAAAGGTTCTGTTTGTGACTAACGAGATGGCGAGTTTATTCTGTGACTTTCCAAGCCATTATGATAAGAATTTACAACAGTCAGATATATATTGCAGTTTGAAGAAAAAGTGTTAGAATTTTTTTATTAAATCATTCTAATTTTTTTTTTATGAGTCTAGAACGAGATTTATCTATACTCAATCAAATTATAGATAATTATCTAGTACTAGTACTTAGTAGATTGCCAGATAAATAGAAAGTTCTGGTGATAAATGTTTGATACATAGTAGTAGTAAATTTAAAAAAAAATTATATTATTTTCAAATTATTAATAATTGATTACGATGGGTGGTGATTGGTCATGCGGTGAGCGTGGTGTTCAGGTGATCGTGATGTTCAGTCACGACCGCTCAAGACTGCGCTTGGATGGGTGACCTTGCTTCAATGACTTGATGTTACAAGCTTTATTATCACTTACCCAGTGGTTCGGAACCCACCTAAAATAGTAGGTCCACCATGTTCCCCGTAACATGGCACAAACGGCGAGGTGGAACTACCCGTAAGGGTCTCCCCACCATTAAAAGCCATACTTATTATTATTTATTGATTACGATCACTATTGTTAATAATTATTAATAACATCGAAGAAAAAATAGAGAAATACTGTACATGCAGATTATCCAAAATAAGAAAAACGGAAAACAGAGCCCAAAACAGGACTGGATGAGATTCTTCTCACCCGAAATATTCAACAGGAGTTTTAGAATAAAATGCAGAATAAAACAGCAATGCAGGAGATTAAAAGTTGGTGCATAGCTCACAACACACTTCTATCATTAACTCAAGAAGTTCAAGTCCCAAACTTTTCTTTCTAAATACAGTACTAAAGAACACATTTTCAAGAAGCTCAGTCTTTTCTTTCATTATTCAACAATGCAGAAGCTCTACCATGATTTTTCCAGAAAATCTCTAGTTATTCAAGAAATATGCGAAATTCCATGACACGCAAAAACAAACAAACGAAGAAATGTTGGTTAACCGTTACAAAGAGTTCAAGACTGAGGACACTATTACGGCCTAAACTATAATTACTTGAGTTTTCAATAATATGGGTCTTCTAGCTCCCAGCTACTTCATATGCAAAACCAGTTCGAATTCGCTAAAGACTTCTATGTGGACAATAACGGTGATTATTTGGCCATTAGTTGTTATTTGCGACAGTAATTATCGTTGCAGTACCAAGTACATGACAAGAGTATTAAAAAAAGAAGGTTATTCCGTTTTTTTGAAAGAGTGAACTAATCAAACAAAACGGGATCCTTAAAGTATTGTCACTTCACTTGCGGGGAAGTGATAGCCGAGTGCCATAGCAGGTACAATCAGAGTATCTGTTCAATCAGAGATAAGCTACGAAACTCCCGGGGGCTCTTTGTAAGGGTGACCGATTAGATTAGCCAGCAAAAAAGACTGTTCTTTGCTGTAAAATCACTTCCCGGTGGTTCGGAACCCACCTGAAACTGTAAGTCCAACTCATCAATCACCATCATCCAATTCATTACCTACGCACAGGTCTCATACCTATGTGAGCTTAACTTAAAAAAAAAAAATTTATTCAAATAGTTCTCCGAAAACAGAAACATGAAATAAGGAAGTAGTTAATAGAAGTATATGTCATAAGATTTCCAAAAGAAAAAAATTAAGTGAAAAAATGTAGAAATGTTGTAGCCTAGCGTATGAGCAATGTAATTTTGAAATTTCATAAAATCATTGCTTACCAAGTATTTGATGATTATTTGTATCATCTTGTTCCTAATAGAAAATTAAAATATATTTTTTGATTCTTTGGAACAAATTTCAAGTTAGGTTTGCATTGAAATACCGCATCAGACATGCATGCAGGCTACATAATTCATTTTAATTACTTATTGATAATTTTATTTAATTTTTAAAGAAGCATTTACAGATTAAAATACGATAAGTAATGGGGGTGACTATTATAAATTCGGACAAACCAATGAAGTGTAGGCTACTTGGGTTATGCAATCAAAACTAGCAAAGAGCCAATAGAATGATTCGTTCAATCATAGTCAATCTCAATTGAACTATTTTGAATAAACTACATCGATAACCTAAAAGGAACGATACTATTGGCCAACAAAATGGATGCCTGTCCGTGCTACGATGTGATTGGTTACCTAGTAACACTCACTCTTGTAAGAATGGGAGGAGCTTACAATGCTACAATGGAAGTTGAAAGTGAGTAATCATAATTCAATATCTATATAGATGGAAGAAAATACATATTTCTATGTCTAAAGTGATTACATTTTTCAAATGTAAACACTGTTGCAGTTCAAACCTTTGCAAAATTCAAGTGTAATTGTGACTTTTAATTTTGCTTGTTGCTCCTCCCACCAGTGGGCGTGACTTGTTATGTCCTTCAGTCAATCACAACTTTCAATGAAGATCACCCCCTTTCTCCCTTAGCCAATAGTATCATTCCGTGTTTAGTATGTATTAACCTAGCCTGTTCTTAAGTTATTGTTTGTTCAAAATTGATAATGGTTTAAGAGCCGAAGCTAGTATCTCACTATTTTTAATAAATGTGGTTGTGACAAGTTTGTCTTATTATTCATTATTAATTGAATAAACGGTAAACAATAATATAATGAAGCTTAACTAGTTCTACGATATTCCAATTTCGTAGATAAGCTAGAAACTCATGGGCCCTCTTTGTAAGGGTGACCGATGGGATTGGCCAGCAAAAAGGCTATGTTCTCTGCTGCAAATTCACTCCCCGTGAGGCTGATGAACTCATCAATCACCATCATCTAACTCATTATCCACTCACAGATTGTGTCAAAGCAAGAAAACGAAAGAAATAAAAATGAATAAGCCTTCAAAAGTGAAACTTCAGACACAAATATTATTAACTAGCATTTTATCTGGTCTTGCCCGGGAATCTAGTTCAAGTTTTTTTTTCCTGGTAGCTTACTTATGGTAGTAGTCACACATTAACGAATTTGGGAAGGATGAGTGGAATACCATACAGTGTTTTTACCATACAAAATCATAGTTTTCTATCATAGTGTTTATCTGTTTGAAAAGAGAAATTCACAAATAATCTGTTTTTTTTTTGCACTGATAACGTGAATGCTGTGTTTTTTATAAGTAAACTAACTTAGTTTTGTGTTTAGTTCTACAGAATAATGCATTACAGGAAAAACTCAATACACACAAAAAGCTTTCATGGGTAATTAGCAGCTGTAATATTGATACAGAGCTAATTTGTTGCTTAAGATCATCTACATTATCATCATAGTGACGTTTCATGTTATTAGGTTGGGTTATGTTAGGTTAATCTGAGCTTCCTGCATTTAAACACAACGCATTGAAACAGGCTCACTCACTTTTATTTCTTTTTTTGAAACAGTGTGTCCCTAATTTAAATAAGAACATCAATTTATTTAGTTTGTATATAGTTTATGTTTAATTTGTTTCTTCCAACTACTAATAGCTGTAAGACATTGAAATATTCTTTTGTTGTAATTCATTTATATGAGGATAAACTACCTATCTATCACATTTTAAAAATTCTGAAAGGAAAATAAAAATCGGACTTCAAGGTGCACTGAAACGAGTTTAGAGGAAGCTATTAGCCAAATTTAGTGTTCCAAATCGTTGCCGGTCTTATGTAATCCGTGAGACAAACACACACACAACCCTGCTCACTCTTATTATATAGATGAAATTATGGATTCAACAAAATATCCCACAATATTTATTATGTCGAATATAGTCTCACTTTATTACACATGCAAGTAGATAATCACTCTCGGGTCGAAAGGAATTTGGAATGCACATGGGTCTAGCTGTTAGTAGTTGCCTTGTGTCTTCTAGGCATAGAGCTTGAATGCCAAGATTGAGGTCATTGGTGAAGGTCATTACTATTCAATAGAGCAACAAGCCAGTCTACCGTTAGTACGTGTTGGTATTTAAAATTATTCCGTGATGAAAATTTTATCACATTCCAGGCCTAAAAGTCATATCCTATGGCTAGAGCTTACTTAGACGCTAGAGGTTCGTTAGACGAGTGCTTCGGACGCTATGGCATCATTTAGTTGAAGCAGTGACGTCACTAAGGGGGTGGATCAGGAGGGTAGATCTGGGGGATAGATCCTCCACGCAGACCCAGAATCAAAATAAATTTTTGGAATTATAATATGTCTTGAGAGCCAATTTTTGCCAATTTTGCCTAAAATCGCTAAAAATATGGTATAAGGAACCCGTTTTCAAAAAAAAATTGAACCCCCTTACAAATGAAATTTTTAAGTACAGTCCTGTACATTAACCCCATCAGATGGGGGGGGGGGTAATAAAAAATAGAGTGAAAATAGTTTTACGTAGGCTTTAAAGTTTGTCTTGGAAATTTGCAAGGACTTAAATATTCACTCCTCTTTCACTTTCATAGCACAAGAGTCTGAATCTCCCATAGGTAATGATGTCAAAACTAGATAAAAATCATTTTGACACTTAATGTTGCTCGAAATAATGTTGAGATGGATGAATTCATGTCTAGAATCACTTAAAATTTGGGTTTAAAAAGACTATTCTTCAGAAAATTTCCAGGGGAGCACCCAAGAACCACCCTTTTTAAGAGAAAGAGCTATAGATATTGTAATGTAATGATTTATTATTAGAGAGCCCTCTTTCACTTCCTATTATTATAGAATATTATGCTTGGAGCCTAACCCCCTCCACAAGAATTACAACATTGATGAACCCCCCCCCCCCCTCGGATTAGAAGGGTTCCGGACTACCGGGAAGTGATTTTACAGCAGAGAACACTCTTTTTTGCTGGCCAATCCAATCAATCACCCTCACAGTGAGGGCCCAGGAGAGCGTTGCTTATCTAATCTGATTGAACAGATTCCTACTACGACTCACTGCAATCACTTCCCCGTAATACACACACATACTGTCACAACCAGGAAGATGGTGTGATAGCTGAAAGATTTCATTGTAAATAAGAGTAAATAATAATCATTATTATGTTATAAAAATGACTACAATGTCGTGATTTATTCTAAGAAGTTGAGCTGATATGTGAAGTTCGTAATGAAAGAAGGAATTCAACAGTTCAACGATCCCGTATCTCAAAGAACAGTTCAAGTGCACAGTATTTCCAGTTCTCTGTTGTTTAATTCCTTTCAGATTCATTTCATGAAAAATGACAATATTGACAATCAAAAATGGCAATGTGGAAAGAAATTGAAACAAGAATTTTCATATGGATGAAAATCAAAGAGCCAAATGCAATTTCTACAGCACTGAAAAGTTCTATTGGTACAAACTCTCCATTTCCTTTTCAACAGAATTTGTTTCACAAAATTCTGTCAATTCCTTGTGTTCTCTTCAATGAATTTTGTTTCACCAGGGTTTTCAAGCGAATTGAATTAAATTCCGAACTCAAAAGACCGGCGACTTTTACATGAGACCAAAACGACCCTTATGTTGAATTACGTTACTTTTTGGAAGCCTTCAAATTGCGAGAATTTGTTTGCCGATTCTTGATCTGCGGTTATTGGGCCGTTATAGGAAGACCAATTGTAATTACTATTCAACTCTTGACAGGCGAACTGAATGATTTGTTTGCGGTAGAGCCAATAGGACACGACGCCATTTTGTTCCTGTTTCAGTCTGTGTTCCGTTTCTGTTTCCTTTGAGGACAGACGTGGACAAACGCCATTGAATGCAAACAAGGACACTGGAGGGACAACCATGATCAGCATTCGCCAAAGGAAACATACAAACGCGCACGTACACACACACACACACACACACACACACACACACACACACACACATTTCCTCAATTACTTGGAACTGTTTAGTGTTTACAGTGCCACTTGTAAACTTATGTCTCAGTGTATTTTCTTAATGACTTATTTGTTGATCATAATATATTAACAAAGACTTAGGGTGGTGATTGGTCATGCGGTGAGCGTGGTGTTCAAGTGGTCGTGATGTTCAGTCACGACCGCTCAAGACTGCGCTTGGATGGGTGACCGTGCTTCAATGACTTGATGTTATAAGCTTTATTATCACTTACCCGGTGGTTCGGAAGCCACCTAAAATAGTAGGTCCACCATGTTCCCCGTAACATGGCTCGAACGGCGAGGTGGAACTACCCGTAAGGGTCTCCCCACCATTAAAAGCCATACGCTTATTATTATTAACAAAGACTTCATTTACTTGCCTCTTACCTTCCAATGAAAGTTTATTGAGGAATGAGGTTTTACCAAAATTTATGAATGGGAAGTTCACTATTGAACAACACTCCACCATAATAGAATGGCTGTAGCCGAGTGGGTTCAGTACTGGTTTGCTAATCCAAAGGTCTCTGATTCGATCCCAGTTATTACTGAAAGGTTTTACCTCGGGCCACTCCCGTGTTTCGGAGGAAACGTTAAGCCGTCGGTCCCGGCTGCCTAAAAACAGTCTTTAAGTCACTGCAGAGGCCCTGAACTTATTCAGGTGCGACCTGATAACTCTGAAATCAGACCTGAGCCAGCCAGGTAACTCGATATTATTATTATTTATTGTGCAATAAGTATCATATTGTTATTTATATAACAGTTTATCATAAAAGCTTTTTTGTTGAACATTTGTTTCAATTATTCAATATTGTTTATCACCCTCCCTTTACTTGCCTTGTAAATCGATCAAAGTTCATTTTTTTAAATCTTATATAACTTTTACTAGTACTAGGACTAACGATCAGTTTTTATCTAGTCTAGATTATTAAATATGGATTTATTACCAGAAAAACCTCGGTAGATTCTTCTTGTTTAAATTTACATATTTGTCACAGTTTATTGAATAAAAAGGTTTTTTATCAAAAATTACGAGTTGGGAGTTCTCTATTTAACAATTACCAGATATCATGAAAGAGTAAGTGGACATATGAGAAAACTACACGAATGTTATTCATTTAACTATGTGAATGAACCATAACATGTGATTCATTTACAATTCACACACAAAGGTTTTCATTTCAAGAGTCACGTTCTTTCCATGACTCTGAATTGAAGAATTAAAACCAATGATCAAAATCGAAATAAATATTAATTTTCACGTTTGAAGAAAAGCAAGCCATTGACCAAAATTCAAGAACCCAGAGACGTTGGGAGACATAATATACAAGGTTTTAGTTTTAGACCTGATGAAACGGGATTGACATGGAAGAGACAGATTGATAAAAGAGACAGTTTGATAAAAGGAGATTAAAATGTGGTTTTCTTTAATTTTAAACAGAAAAATATTCCTCCATTCGCAGTGAATGATCAGATTTTTCACTAAGAAATGGGAGATCCCACTTTCATTCTACTCACCCCAACACATTTGAATTGACATGAAAGAGACAAATTTAAAAAAAGAAGATTACACGTTTTTTTTTTTAATTTTAAAAAGACAAATGATTCCTACACGTATGTAGTGACTGATCAGATTTTTCACTACGAAATAGAAAATTCCACTTTAATACTACACAAATAATAAATCATTTAAGTTAACATGGAAGAAAGATTGGAAAAAATTAGAATATTTTATTCAATTTTAAATAATCAACTTAAAAAATCCTAACTTGTTTCTTTTACTGAGGATGAAGCCCACATAGGTCTGAGACCTGTGCGTGGGTGATGAATTGGATGATGGTGATTGATGAGATGGACTTATAGTTTTAGGTGGGTTCCGAACCACCGGGAAGTGATTTTACAGCAGAGAATAGTCTTTTTTGCTGGCAATTCAATCGGTCACCCTTACAAAGAGCGCCCAGGAGTTTCGTAGCTTATCTCTGATTGAACAGATACCTGCTACGGCACTCAGCTATCACTTCGGCACTTTTCCTACGAAATGGGAAGTCCGAGTTTCATTCTGCACATCCTAAAACATTTAACTGAGAAAACGTGGGAGGCAATCTCGCATTCAGAAAATAGGGAATGTAAACCGCGAGTGAAAATTAAACAAGTAAGGCACTAAACACACAGAAATGAGGCTGCTAAGCGGCACAGAAATGGATTATAGGCGAGATTCTGTTAGATTACCTGTTGAAATATGTAAATGCAATTAGACACCAGGGGAATTGAGGAGAGTGTGATTCTATTTCATTCACGAAATAGAATTTGGAGAGCGTCTTCACTCCTCTCTTACTCGCTCACTCACACTATCTCTCTGTTTCTCCCTAGCACTCACTCTCTCCCACTTCGCCAACAGCACTTTTTGTATTGTAAAGTGCGAAATAAAGACATTTTATCTATCTATCTATATATCTCTCACACTCTCTCTCGCTCACTCTCTCCCCCCCCCCTCTCTCTCTCACTGTCTCTCTCTTATCTCCCTTTCTCTTTGCTCCTCAGAGAAGATTTGCGTTGATAGCTTTTGAAAGCTCGAAACCTCGATATTGAAATTCCTGCTATCTTCAAATGGAATAGGAAAGGAACCATCAGGTTTTCAAGATCTTCAGCTGCCAAGCAGAACACAATGTGATTCAGCAATCTTGACTTTTGTTAATCAATTTTGAATTATTGTCTTTGAGACGTACTGTCACTATCTGTTGCTCCCATTTCTTAATAGCCTACAGTTGGAAGGATTTTTTCATGATGTGAGATGAAAAGTCTTTGTTTATTGTCTAATACCATTTTTCAATCAATTTAAATTTTTGTCTTCCAATAGTCTATCACTGTCTGCTCAGTTTTTAACTATTTTTTGTTACAACTAAAGGGATTTTTATGAGGGAAATTCTATTTTTCCAGTATTTAACAGTTTAGTATTACTAAAATTGGATCGAGATATTTTATTAAAGAACAAGGTGATTTAGGAGTTGAATCAAAGGATTTTTCATGATATGAGGTGAAAAGTCTTTGATTATTCAATATTTCGTTTTTACTACAATTTTTCAATCAATTTAAATTGTTGTCTTCTAACAGTCTATCACTGTCTGCTCACTTTTTAACTATTTTTAGTTACAACTGAAGAAATGTTTATGAGGGAAAATCTATTTTCCCAGTCTTTAACAGTTCACTATTACTAAAATTGGGTCGAGATATTTCATTAAAGTTCAAGGTAATTTAGGAGTTGAGTCGACGACTAAATCAATTAAAAATTATAAGTTAAGTGCTTCTTGGATATTTCTTTCAAAGCTTATATTATTTGTTTTTCTTGGTTGGATATAAAATTCATTACTCATTATTCATAATGTTGAAGGATTAATCCATCCCTTGAATATTGTTGATTATGTTGGTTAATATTCAAATTCAAATTCAAATGTATTGTTCACATCTAAAATAAATCACATTACATCACACCACACAATCATCATATCAAAAGCACAATGAAAATTTTTTCTAATACTTGAAAAAAAAAATAATAATAATACTAATGTACTTTATGATAATTTACTTTTAATTAACAATGTAACAAAACTAATAATGTTATTCTTTTGTATGAATCACAATTTTGATGCAATGAAATTGATGATGAAGATGGACAGCAACATGAATGATAAATGATGCAAACATACTATTCACAAAAAGACTTTCACAAAGTCCTTGTCCGTGAATAGGAGCTGAAAAGAGAGAGAGAGAGAGAGAGAGAGAGAGGGAGAGGGAAAAAAAACACACACACACACACACATAACTATTATTGATGGATCACAGCATTTCCCTTCTTTAAATTAGAACTTTAATATAAAAAAATTGGAGGAAGTCACCACCAAGGAAATTAATTAAGGAAGAAACAAGGCAGAAAAAGAGAGAATAGAAGAATGGAGATAAAGTATAGAGAAACTGTATAGATTTAAGCTCTTCAAGAAAAAGCACACCAAATAAGAAGCGATAAAAAAAAAAAAAAAAAAGTTATAGGTACTAGTAGCAAATATTCTAAAATAATGTCAATCTACTTAGTGTGCAAGTTTAATGATAATTAAACTTAACAATAATATTGGTTTATCTAATTTATATTGAGATTTGTAATGACATTTTACTATGTAATGACTGAAAAGTTAAATCTTTACTGTATTATAGATAATTATTATTGTATGTTTTGTTCCTTGTTGAGATTGAGTGGTAGACAAGATTCCAAACTCTGAACTTGTCAAAAAATAATAATTCTGTCCTACAATTTTTATTCATTCATCCATAACAATAAATTCATCTACGTACAAGCTAGAAAGGAACAGTATACTTTTAGCCCAAAAATGTTCTTTTCAAGCAATTTCTCAAAAATAGCTCAAAAACTATTGAATAGTTCAATAGTTTGTTCAATTGTTTATTGAATAGTTCAATAGTTCAAACCTTGAATAGTTCAAGCTTCAAACACGTCTGCCAATAAAGGTACTCACTTGAAAAAGATGCATCAATCAATTATCATCAAATAATGACAATAATTAGCACCGGTTTCAACATATTTTTCGGTTCTGCAGTGATACCAATTGTAGCATTTAAAATTTTCCGATTATACACTCAAATATCCCGTTTATTTCCAACAAACGAGATAGCAAGCTAGTACCATAGACGAACCTTACTTAATCCCTGATCTATGCTAGTACAATAGAACCCCGCAACTAATATTGGGACCGATCCTTGTTTGGATCAGCGGGAATTCGGAATGGGTGAATTTCATTCAGATTTAGAATAATATGAATTATTATAGGCTATATTAATGTTATTTTGTGTAAGTATAGAACCCCGCAACTAATAATGGGACCGATCCTTGTTCGGATTAGCGGGAATTCGGAATGGGTGAATTTCATTCAGATTTAGAATAATATGAATTATTATAGGCTCTATTTTATTTATTTTGTGTAAAAGATAATCAATTTTGTATAAAAGTTTTCGTAAAAACGGACCTTTAAAAAAACAGCTTTCCATAACGTTGCTCTGACAAGTGGGATTTTTCGAATAGCAGAGTTTGAAATAGCGGGACTCCACAGTACTTCAACCTACTCTACCTACCATTACCATCTACTCTTTTTAATCCTTCCTCACACCAATCAACCTGGTGTTTTTAATGTATACAAACATGAAAATACTCAAAATCTTGTTCACTTTTTCTCCAACGTGATGTTTTAAATCACTTTTGCACAAATGAATACAAAAAAAGATTACTCTAAAATAGCATTTACGTATCCTCTCACCGGCAATGGTTTCACAAAAAATATGGCTATGAAACATTTGGTGAGAGTGAAGCATCAGTATAAGAAGCGTAGAGCGACAGATAGATAGAGATGAATAAGCACTTCTTTCCTAAGCATTCTTTGAGGGCTTCCTTGGCACAATGCTCTACGCTAAAAGTTTTCACCCAGTTCTCATATACTGTACTTATGATGGTCTCTTATATGACGTTGCTGACATGATGTAACACAGCACTCATCTCCACCAATTTATATTGTGCCTTAAAAACTCTTTCCCGCCTCTTTCTCTCACTATATTTCTCTCTCATCTCCTCACTCACTCTGTCTGTATCTCTCTGTCCTCTCTCCTCCCCATCACAACACTCTTCTTTCCTCTTTTTTCTCTCTCACCTCTTTTCTCTCTCTAACACACATCCACTCTTTTTCTCTCCTCTCACCCTTTGAATTTGAATCCTCTATTTCTTCTCGCTCCCTCTCTCTCTTTGATAAGGGTTGAGTGTAAGAGAGGGCCTGCGAGTCCTAACTTCGCCCAAACAAAGACATTTTATCTATCTACCTATCTATCTCTCCCTCCCCTCTCACTCCACTCTTTTCCTCTTTCTTCTCTCCAATCTAACTCTCTTCTCTCTCTAACAAACACTCGATCTTTCACTCTCTTCTCTATTTCCTTCTCTTATCCACTCCCCTCTCTCTCTCTTTCTCTCTGTGCTTGCATCCTCTCTAACCCTTCTCACTCTCTTCCGACACTCTTCTTTCCTCTTTTTCCTCTCCTATCTAACTCTCTTCTCTCTTTAACACACATTCTTTTTTCTTTTTCTTTTTTCGGAGGATGAAGCCCACATAGGTCTGAGATCTGTGCGTGGGTGATGAATTGGATGATAGTGATTGATGAGTTGGACCTACAGTTTTAGGTGGGTTCCGAACCACCAGGAAGTGATTTTACAGCAGAGAACAGGATCTTTTTTGCTGGCCAATCTAATCGGTCACCGTTACAAACAGGACCTATGAGAACGCAGCTTATCTCTGATTGAACAGATACCTGCTACGGCACTCGGTTATCACTTCCCTATGACCCTCTTGACTCTCTGTCTCTCTCCCTCCTCCCTCTCATGACTCTCTTTTCTCTTTTTTCTATCCTATCCAACTCTCTTCTCTCTAACATATATTCAATTTCTCCCTCTCTCCCTACTCTCTCTCACACTTCCTCCCCCTCTCGACACTCTTCTTTCCTCTTTTTTCTCTCCTATCTAACTCTTCTCTCTCCACCACACCCGCTCTTTCTCTCATTCCCTCTCTTTTTACTCCTCACACCCGATAAATGTCCTTTTCTTCTATCTCTCTCTTTCCTCTTTTTCTCTCCCTTCATTCTCACTCTCTTTCTCGTGAATTCGCTCTCTTATCCTCTTTCTCCCTTGTCCCACACTCTCTCTCACCCACTTTCCCTCTCTCTTTGTCATTCTTTCTTCCTCTCTCACGTCTATACACACATATATCCGGCTTCACATTTCCTCTGAAAATTGGATTGTGTTCTTGACTTGGACTTATAAAAAATTCACACCATTTTCTGTGTGTAAATCTCACACGACTTGTCATGTAACATGACAGTAGGCTGTGAGTAAAACATGAAATAGGAACCACCTGTCATGGATGTGACTCTATATTTGACAGTTGAATGAAAGTACAGTACTGGCACAATCACTACTAAAACAATAGTAGTGGGTGGGCTATCAATTGAATGGCTATCAAGATGCAGTTATTTTATGGTTCCATACATAAAGTTCAAAATTTTGTACATCGATATCCGAGGTTCATCATTCTATAAATTCTCTTGCATGTAATACCCAGGGTTTATCATTCTATGTTTTGTTTTCCACGAAATAAATAAGATTCAAGCTCTATTTTTATTTACTTCGAAATATGAAAAACCTTAGTCATGGTTTCATCGTATATTGTGCTGATTTTTATCAAAATAGAACATAAACATGTACTTGAACTTTCCCTTTGAATTATCTACCTATCACATCCAATTAAATCCTACTACTATTAAATTTCTATTCACTACATTTTCTATTTTGTTTTGAAACGTCTCATCTTTAAGGCTGTGCAATAGGGTTTTGGTCATATTTTTTTTTCAAAGTCTCTTCGACTGGAGATTATTAGGCTACTGAAATATAGTCTTTTGCAATAAATAAAAAAAAATTTCATCAATTATTTTCTGAGATATGAGCACTTGAAGTTAATTTTTGGGGGCAACCAGTATCATGAACGGTTGTGAATAGAAAAGTGTAATTTTCAGGATCAATGGAACAAAGTATTGTTTTTGTAATGAGGTATTTAATTTTTCAAAATTTCCATTTAAAAAAAAAATCATTTTTTTGAAACCTTAATTACAGAAAAACTAGATTTCCGATTGAAATACAAAATATGTCATTGAAATCTCTGGTATCCCTTCTAGTAATAGAGAGATTATTGTAAATCCAAATTAAATCGTTGGGTAGCTAAGTTGCCCCAAAGTTTTCTTGGATTCTCTTCAGTTTTACAGAGTCAACTTCCTCATGCAAATGTGCAAGCACGTTCACTCACACATATGCAAGGACTTGCTATGTTGCCGGTTTGAACCATATTCGTTCATTACTCGCCCTTATCAATGCTCCCTCACGCGCAACACCAGCACTCGCTCTGTCTGCCGGATGTATTTTGTTTACAGTCTTGAATAATTATGCGATCGAAAATAATTGCTTTGAATGACATGTCTCCAGTAGCACTCTCACATTCCTTTCCGCTCTCTCACTCTCTTTCACCCTCTTTCTTTTTCTCTCACATAAATATGCCAAATTGTTTTGGAAGGAAGGAAACGAATTATTCTTTTTGCGATTGTTCCATATATTGTACCTTACTCTTTTGATTACATTATAGTTTATTGGATAATTTACATAGTGAATGGGATTGTATTGTAGGATTTCTATGATAGATAATATATAAAGAGGCTTCCAATGAAAACTGTAGTAGAACTGTAATTGAAGAAGTTGCTCTACAAACAGAAATTTACTACAAATTATGAGAAGAAATACTAAAAAAAATACGGTATGTATAAATATTACAATTGAGTATATTATTATACTCAATATTATAATTGTGTTATACCCTATTATTTAACACAAAAATTAGGCAATGAATAATTATTCAATAATAAAAATAAAAATTCAATAATTAGGATGAAGCCCACATAGGTCTGAGACCTGTGAGTGGGTAATAAATTGGATGATGGTGATTGATGAGCTGGACCTACAGTTTTAAGTGGGTTCCAAACAAACGGGAAATGATTTTTACAGCAGAGAACCAAGTCTTTTTTGCTGGCCAATCCAATCGGTCACCCTTACATAGAGCGCCCAGGAATACCTGATTTTTGAAAATTGATTGTGAATGAACAATTGAACGGATATATTGATATACATCAATCGAAGTAGAATTCCGTATTCTTCAATTTCAACTTTTGCAAACTTAGAATGCCTAGAGTGGATTAAAAAAACTTCCAGCTTTGTACCAATTTTTGTCCATCAAAAGAATAAACAAAATTTGAGTGGGCTCTTGTGTCAAACAAAGGAAACAAATTTTTCTTCATAGGAAATTCTTGCGATTGTTCCATATACTGCATCTTAATCATAAAATATGATTACATTATTGGAGAGCTTACATTGTGAATGGAATTATATTATAATACTTTTTTGACAGATAACAAAGATACTTTCAATAAAAACTGTCGTGAAACTGTAATTGAAAAAGGTGCTTTACAAACAGAAATTTACTACAAATTATGAGATGAAAAACTTAAAAAAATAAAAATTATTTAAATATTACAATTAAGTTCATTATTTAACACAAAAATTAGGCAATAAATAAAAAAGCATTCAATGTTATCGTCTTTGCTAGTACGCTGTGATTATCTTACAACTCATCAATCAACTTATCCTAGCATTACATACCTTTACAATTTTACTCTTAATATAAACACTTATTTTGGTTGGCTAAAAAATCATAAAAACCTAAGAAAAGCATGTATACATTGAGTGTCGAAAGCTACAGAATTAAAGCGTTATACTTACAACACAATTAAATTTAATAGGCAAAAAATAATGAATTTTCAAAATAAATCGGTTAACAAAAAATTGGCTATATAGTCAGCTAATTTTAACTGATTAATGAGCGAATAGTTTTTTTGTATTAAGAGCGTGAAGCGCGACTTTATCGCTCGAGCCAAAACATTGGCGAGAAACTATTGCGAGAGCGATAAAGAAGCTTCACGTGCGAATTGCATACAATATTTCTCATCACAATATTTCTCCTAAAACTGCAGTTCTGGATTCCAACACAATAAAAGCTTGTAGTTTGTAACATCACAGACCATGCGCGGATTTGGTTAGCGTTCGCCATTGTTGAGGTTATGTGAATTTCATGGATTCCGTGATCCACCAGAAGGCATCAAAATCAAAATAGAAGCGTAAAGAAAACAGCTGGCGAGCATAAAGTACTTTACCGCTTGCGGAGCAGTAAAGAGGTATTTTACAATTAGTTTTCAGTACGTAAAGAACTACTGTACTTTACGAGCAGTTGTAGGAAAAATATTTTTAATGTTGCATTGTCCACATTAAATGTTGGGGGTTTTCAAGTAAGGAATAGTCCCCCCCCCCCCCCACCATAATCGAATAGTGGGTCCAGGGACCCGGGGAAATTATTATATTTCCACATGGAATGCTTCAAATTTTGACCCTACCTTCCCTCTTTGATTTACAATGTTTGATCTATGTGAAAAATAATTTGGAAAACTTCACTATATAGGGGGTGATACATACTCACAACACAAGAAATAACTTGATTACTCACCGTTAAAATTATTCAAACACACAAAATACTTTTCTATTTTTAAGTGTAAAACTGTTCAATGCCATTCCAGAGAGCTTCAAAAATCTGCCACATCCAATTTTTAAGCATAGACTGAAACTTTTTTTGATGAATAATCCATTATTATATAGGTTTGAGGATTTTTATGAAAGGGCCAAGACTTTGTAGACAATTTAAAGACAGCTTTAAATGACACACTGCTATAGATAGGTAGGCTAATTTTGAATGTGATTTTGTGTTTTTATCTGTTTTAACGTTCTAGCAATGTTGTATGAGACAAAATTATTTTGATGTGAAATATGACAATTTGCAATGCTTTTGACGAACTCAGGAGTTGCTGCAATAAAGGTTTATCAGAAACTATTTCAATCAGAAACTATTTTTTATAATCATGAAATTATTAGGTGTATCTTTACTGAATTTTACTTTACTTTAAAAAATTGAGACATAAGTGAAAGACAAACAAAAATTGAAAGATATACAATACATGATTCTTTGGAAATAAGTGGAGAGTATAATTGCAAAAAAATAACTAAAATTATTTCGACTTAAGAAGATAATTAAGGAAATTAGAAAGGAAATGATTGAATTAGGAGTAACCCTGGGTGAATTTAATTAAGGAAATTAGAAAGGAAATGATTGAATTAGGAGTAACCCTGGGTGAATTGAAAAATAAAAAAGAAAATATTGAAAGTCATGACCCAACTAATGCTTTGCTTTGCCAATTGGCTTTGAAAATTACAAAAAATATTATAGTATGTTTTGAATATGAGGTAATAAAGTGTTATTTGTAAAAAAGCCTTCTCCAAATTATAATAATCAATTTTATTCTTATATTTTATTAGTTATTTTTCCTAATTTAATAAATTTCCCCAAAATCTAAGATATTTGCCTCGGGCGACAAAAACTCACGCTATGGCCCCCGTTTTTACTCAATCAGAAACTATTTTTTATAATCATGAAATTATTAGGTGTATCTTTACTGTATGTCTGTTCAAAAAATTGAAAGACAAGTGATTCTTTGGAAATAAATGTATAGAATAACTGAAAAAATAATTTAAATTATTTCAACTTAAGAAGATAATTAAGGAAATTAGAGAGGATATGATTGGATTAGGAGTAACCCTGGGTGAATTGAAAAATAAAAAACAAAATATTGAAAGTCATGACCCAACTAATGCCAACTCTTTTCAGAAGTGAAATGAGTTTGACCCAACTCTTTTCAGAAGTGAAATGCATTCCTCAAGCATCTCCAATATATGTGAGTAAAACATTATTTAAAAGTGAAATACAGTGTCAGTTTTAATATTAGATTGTTCATTAAGTATTTCGTCATCGAAAACATCACAGATTCCAACTAATGCTTTGCTTTGCCATTATCAACACAAGAAAAAACTCCTTACATTAATGTCATAAAACAAAAATTAGTTTTATTATTGTAGAATTCTGTACAATATTAGGTTAAAAATAAAACACGGCACAAAACAATGTACAAACTACTCATGCCACCCGAAGTGAACAGAGGTCTCAAACTGACCAGGCTATCTAGCCGTTAGACATATCAGATTATTTTTGTGAATGAAAGCTCAGGTATTAGAATATCTGTGGCTCAGGCTTGGAAACTATTTGCTTTACTAGATTATGAGTAGTAGAACGACTCTGCCTCCCTCCCAAGAAGGCCTAGTCTGATCAGGCGAAGAGGGGAGTAGACGTGAGCCGAGAGATCTGGCAACGTTTTAGGGGTATGGAATGCTAGTTACAAACTAATCCACCAGAGTGATTCAAAACCGGACCAAACTCGATTCGACTCGATTGTAGACTCGTTTGTTTGTTGCCTTGAGTCGGGACTCGAGACTTGATCAGAGTCATGGTAGCTGGCGCACAGCCTTAAGGAAATATCTCTTGGTGAAAATGACTGGACCAACCCTAGAGCAACTGTATGAAACCCCAAAAACCCCTACTTTGAAAATAATATTTCGTCAGTATTGTACAGCTTATTGAAAATATGTTTTATCACTAACCACAATCCTTCTAAGAAATCTTTCTACAAGAAAACTCGTAAAAAATCAACTATCTTGAACGATCAACTCATGACCTCTTCATCCACTACCATTATCAACAATAATAAACTACCACCACCATAATTAACGTTAAACAATTCATAATTTATATTCTCTGTTTTCATTTTAATTAAATACTTGCTACAAAACTCCTTTCATACTGAAAAATAACTACAACTAAATGCAAATAGAATAACTCTCTCTTAATTTATACCGGTTAAGTGTCAAGAATGGACGAATCTTTGTCCAAACTTCGCCATTTCATGTAATTGCATCACTTAGATTGACATCACCGTAACTTATATCATTAATATCATACGAATATATAATTGTAAATAATTTCTAGCACTATAAAAACTATAATCTAAGTGTCTACTATAGTATGTATGTGATGTTGAAAATGTTGTTTCAACTACTGATATGCGAAATTTGTAAACTTACAAGAATAAAGAAACCTAATCTAATCTAATCTGTGGAAGTGAGCCTTGAGCTGCCAAGTCTCACTTTCTGGTCCTCCTGAATTCTGCACAAATGAACCACAGAATAAAACACATGGTTGATTAAAACTGTGATAAAACCTTTCCAACTTTCTATTACGATCAAATTTTTAAGAGAAGTACTCGCAAAACACGAAAGTAGACAAACAATGGAAGGCATACAATAAGCAATAATAATAAACCGATGATTGAATTTGATTGGTTTTGGTGACACAATAGAAAAAATGCAAAAGCTCATAATATTATTGGAACAATCAAACTACAACCTTGAACTATGAGGAAAGATGCATAATCAACAGCAATTCAGGTAATTACATCATGAATAATTTGACATGATAAATAGTGATCACACCTTGTTACGTAAGTTTCTATTACAATCTTTGGAGTGGGCTTTTGAGAAACCTTATTGATCGTTTTTATGAATACTATACTTAGGTATGCCATGATTACCTATCCATAAATTTGAATGCATTCAAACGAAATCAAGAAAATAAATTATTCCTATCTATAGATAGATATATATATATATATATTTCATGTTTATTTTGTAGATTTGAAAAATAAAATTTCTTTCTTTCTTTCTTTCTTTCTTTCTTTCTTTCTATAGATACTATATACAGTATTACAATTTTTCTGCGAAAGAGAGGCTTTTGTTCTAGAAAGAATGCCAATAAAACTTTATAGTTTGTTATTATTAATATTTTTATTATTATTATTTCTATTATTATTATTATTTCTATTATTATTATTATTATTATTATTATTATTATTATTATTATTTCTATTATTATTTCACTTTTGTTTTTCTGATTTTTTCAATCTGCAGCCGGGCATATTGATCCCAAGGGTACAAAGCTGCATCACAAAATAGAGACAGTTCCATAAGGGTCCCTCTTACCCTTCTATATTATTTATTATTATTATTACCACTACTACTATTATTATTATTATACAATTTTTCACTGAAAAATTATTATTTTATTATTATTATCACCACTCCTACTATTATTATTATTATTATAAAATTTTTCACTAACAGCTTTTGAACTGACAAAAATGTTTAGTGACATACCTCAAATTTTTCAATTGATACCAGACCTATACTTCCTACCCAAGTCTATAACTACTAAGGTAAGTGGATCTAGTTTATGTTCTAACCTTTTATAACTACTACATGAAACCTACCTAATAATCCCAAACCTTGAATGAAACAATTCCATGGCGGTAAAACCATTACTCCATGAATCATAATAAATATAGGTTGAGTGATCCCTACCTATATTAATTATTAGGTATACTTAGAATTCAGGATCTCAAATAAAATAGCAGATCATGGCATCAGTATTCTATTTTTCAATTTCATATCCATAATCTTTTACTATTTTTCTAGAGAATTTACAGCTTTGTCTATACCGTACCTAATTCAACGACTGTAATATTAATATTTGAATTGAAATGTCCCATGAATCAATTACTCTATACAACAATCTTTTCAAACATAAAAAATAAGGAAATACGCAGTCTACAATCAACCTTCCATTATACAGCAGGTGCAAATAGTATTATGTGCAAACAACCAGTCCAATTTCAATTACCGTACAAACCAGCTCATTCCAAAAAGCAATACAACTCAACTATTACAATGACATACAGTTGTCAGTACGATATAATTGCCAATAACTGTATTTCCTATAGCATTTGTCACAACAGAGATATTAGCTTACTGGAATAATAACAGTACATGTCTACGTTGCAAGGGAACCGTTAAGTTTAGAAAAATAATAGTTTCAAACATTTCGCAACGGATATGGAACTAAATTTGAAGGCGGTAACACTATACACTATTACTCCATGGAACTAGTACAGTAACTAAAGAAACAATATAGTTATAATAACTATAGTAGCCAGCCATTTTATGTCTACTTGTCATGGTATTTTAATATTTGTCAGAAGAGCTGTAAATTATACCAATTGTAAGGATCCATTGTTCCAGTATAATGAGTAAGCTTACTGTGTTATACTACTGCAATTTTAGTGTTATTCTATCTCTAAGCCTAGACAATTGTTCTGAAAATTGTACATGAACAAATTACTGTAAATAGCATAATTGTGTATTGCAGAATATTTCAATTTTTTAATCTTGCTAATGTATTCATCACTCTTTTGTAGAAAGAGAGAGAGAGGGTGAGAGAGAAATATTTTCATAATCTTCTCAAGTGAGTCAAGTTTTATTATGATAGATTATAATAAATGGAACGTTTTTTCCAGAGGATAAAGCCCACATAGGTCTGATACATGTGCGTGGGCAATGAATTGGATGATGGTGATTGATAAGTTGGAACTACAGTTTTAGATGGGTTCCGAACCACCGGGAAGTGATTTTACAGCAGAGAAAAGTCTTTCTTGCTGGCCAATCCAATCGGTCACCCTTACAAAGAGCGCCCAGGAGTTTCGTAGCTTATCTCTGATTGAACAGATACCTGCTACGGCACTCGGCTATCACTTTCCATCTTTGGAAGATTTAGAAATTGCTAATTAGTCAGTTATTTATAGCGCGGGAAGCCTGAAACTTTGACAAGGCAACAAGGCGACAAGGCAAGCTCAAACGCATAATAATGTCAAACCTGACTAGAAATCAAACCCGAGACTAACGTAGTAGTATTTAGCGACATCAAACACCTGATCTTTGCTGTAAAATCACTTCCTTGTGGCTCGGAACCCACCTAAAACTGTAGGTCCAACTCATCAATCAGCATCAGCCAATTCATTACCCACGCACAGGTCTCATACCTATGTGGGCTTCATCTGAAGAAAAACCCCAACTCACACGTGTGTTATTTATTGTGTTGAGAAGACATTATTGAGAAATTCCTCAGTTTGCATCATCAGGTTCCGCCCATATTATAGTATTCACTAGCAACTTTATAAATAAGTATTAAAAAAATTGATGAACAATTTTTTATACATAGAAGAAATTGAAGATTACTACATTATATAGAAGAAAGCGCAATTTATAATAGGTTTAGTTATTTTATTCTTTTCACACAAAGTTATTTGTTTCTTTTTCTTTAATCGAACTTTTCAGTTATTAGTATTTTTATGATTTATATAAAAATTGTACAAATTTTTGATGGTAACTCCCATCAGAGAGAATAGAAGTAAAAGTTCTTATTCTATACTCTCTGACTCCCATATAGGTTATCCTCGGGAGTACCTAGATTCTCACCAGATGGAAAATAGTATTTTAAATATGTTTCATATGTTGTATATATAGTGAGAAATAAAATTTTATATTATATTATACTGTATTTAGTTATGAACGTCAATTTACGCAAACGATGGAGTTCTGAGACAATTTGAATTTGATGAATTTCTGATGTGTCAAGACTACAAACATTCGCTATTTGCAATTCCCGGATACCTGATACAAATGTTTATTTACAAATTAGATTGAAACATTTTTGAAGAAAGAAAATTATGCTGATTCTATAGTGATAGGACACAACCCGTTATTATGGCTATGCCATTAAATCATATTCTGTTTCTATAGAAATTAACAAGAGTCTAAATCAATAATTAAGAGTTGAATACAATAATATAAAATATGATTTTCCGACGAACCGTTACATGAATAATCTCAAAACAAAAAATTATAAAGAATTTGAATTTATCGTATACAATAAAAATTTTAGAGTGCATATAGCTCATGGACAACTTACAGAAATATTGGTAAATGGAATATATATTTATGAGAGGTGTATCAGTTCACATAACATGTACATTTTCTTAGTAGTGGTGAAGGTGATATTGTGGAAGATATCCATCACATCAAATTTATTAAAAACGGTGAGATACAAGTTTCGGTTGTTATGCCATTATCAATCTCAAACAAACTAAAACTAAAGTACAGAGTAGCTAAATATATACTAAACACGGAATGATACTATTGGATAAGAGATAGGCTGACCTTCATTGACGGTTTGTTATTGGCTGAAGGCCATAACAAGTCACGCCCACTAGTGGGAGGAGCAACAAGCAAAAATAAGAATCAAATCAAGAACTAAAAACCGTGAACATCTAAAAAGAAGAACAATACACAAGTAAATTAGGCTAGAATTGAATCATTTTTAAATTACAAAATTGAGGCTCACTGAAAAGCAGTCAAGGTCAACCGAGAAAGACATGAAAGTGCCGTTATTAAAATGTAGGCCAGAATTATGATAAAACCAAGTTGGTTGTATTGAATTGGTTAAAATAAATCTGATCATTTTAACTAGTTTTGAAGTCGTTTTTTACTAACCTAGTTATCTCCAAAGCTTCTAAAATGTTCAATTGTCTGCATTTGCTAATCAAATGCAGAAATTCAACATTTTCTTCAGCCTTGAACTTGTGTCCATTACTATAATGACATGCTTTGCAAAATTAGTGTCTCGTTTTTGGGTTTTCCAATCCCTAATATGTTAATTTATTCTACATTTGAATTTTCCACCAGTAAAAATTACCAGATAAACTGAATTGGTATCTGGGATAAAAGTGGAGTTGATAAATTGAATTGCGGTGATTGCAATGCCTATTATGTGGGCCAGACTGCTAGAAGTCACACTGTTTTTAATAAATGTGGTTGTGACAACTTCGTCTTATTATTCATAACATGTCAATGAAAATTCGGGGTTATTTTTTATAGGTAAAAAACAGAACGCAAGTTGTGAGATGTTACGAATTTTTGTATCTGTCACCACGATGATAGCTTTGTAGTGGCACATAACTTGATAAAGAAGAGTGCTTTGCCATCCTATGTCAGCTCGCTTGGGTCTGAGTTGGATTTATGCTTCCACAGTTCTCTGGTCTAACTTTCCTTTTTTTCAACTTCAACTTTTTCCCCATTTCTTCTTACCATTTCTACTCATCTTACAATTCTTATATTTCTCTCACCTCTTTTCCTTTTTTCCTCCCATTTTATACACATCATTTTCTACTCACAACCCTTTATAACTCTCATCTTTCCCATTCAACTCTTTTTTTCACCCCTCGATCCCTTACTGCTTTATTTTTATACCACTTCCTCTTCTACTCTTCTCTTTTCCACCAACTCCTCTCCATTCACCCTCCCCTCCTTTGACTCCATCCCCTACACTTCATTACTTTTATATTTTCCATTCACATTCTCTTCTCACTCATCTTTCCCTCATTACTGGTAAAATGGGTATATATTGAACTCTTGGGGTTATATGGAATTTTTGTTCTTAATTCAAAATTACCGTCTACAGGTCTGCCAACAAGACTTTTCTACTGTTTTCAATTTGCGTATTTACTTAAATAATGTATAGGCCTAATCATAGAATATGCCATCAACAAACTTTTTTATCATACTCCAATTGACAAAGAAATTTTTTTTCTAGTCCAAAATCGTTCCATAAAGTAAAACATAATGTTCCATATAACTCATCAATCACCATCATCCAATTCATTACTCACGCACAGATCTCAAATCGATGTGGGCTTCATCCTCCAAAAAAAAAAAAAAAAACTAAGGGTTATATAGAACAGCAATAAATGCTTTAAAAAAACATGTGAATATTATAAATTGATGGTTTCCCCTTTTATTTAAGCTAAATTCAGTACCTTTCTCATTTTAAAAGAACTTGATTTGAAATATTTTCTTTACTTATTTGAAGTTTTAAATTATGAAAATAAAAAATATTGTTCCATATATCCCCATGTGACATACTTTCTCGACTTCTTTTCTTTTTCCACCACCTCCTCCCCACCACCTATCCCTCCCATTCACTTCATCCCCACCACTCCATTACTTACATCTTTCCCATTCTTTTCTCTCATCTTTCCCTTATAAAACTGCCCTCTCTTTTTCTTTTCCTCATCCCTATCATTTCATCCCCTCCATATCACACCCTCATACTATCTATTCTTTCTGGCCTTCATCTAGTCTGCTGACAGGGGCGATGCGCGCTCTCGAGTGACATCTTAATAAAGAGAAGCTTGGTCTGTGAATTGTCTTGAAATGACATGAACAGCACTTGACAAGAATAAGCTAGACATCAGCCCCAGCCAACGCCCCCTCCCCCTCCACAACCACAAGTCAGCACTGGAAGCACAGGTGGAGGGGGGGGAGGCTAAAAGAAGAGCAACGTAGGACACTGAGTGTGAAAATGAGAAATATTTCACTTTCGTCTTTCTACAAAAGGAATGCAAGGAATTTGGAATCGAAATTTGTAAATTGGGTCTGCAAACGTTGTAATTATAGTCTCCAAGTAGACAAGCTTCGTAGTCTTGTAAGCTAACTGAACATAAGGTTATTGAGGTTTCGAGATTTGTAAAAAAACAGTAGAGCGTACTACTTGCAGTAGAAAAAAACAAAACAAATCTAATTATTCTCAAAAGAATCAGTACTACTAATGTTATTACATGTATTGAATAATTAATACATGTATTATCCTGAATTAGAAATTTAATAAGATATTGAATGTAATGGCCAATAAAGCATACGCAAACACACATAAATGTATTAGAAATTAATAATCGATCTAATCTGTAGACTATTTATAGCTGTTTAAATATTGTAGGATAACAAATACTAATGGATACCTATGTATAACAAATACTAATGTTATGTATGGGTGATTTGGGATTTATATTTTTATTTTTGGTCAGAATTTGTTTAAAAATTGAGTGGTTCATATGATAAGAATAATACAAAAACTTATATCTATCTCATTAATAGTGGAGTTTAGTATCGTACTTGGCGTTTTATTCTGTATTTTTACCTTCTTTTTGAATCAATTTAAAATAATAAAACTTTATGTCGAATATATATTTAAGGAAGTGATAGCCGAGTGCCGTAGCAGGTATCTGTTCAACCAGAGATAAGCAACGAAACTCCTGATCCATCTTTGTAAGGGTGACCAATTGGATTGGACAGCAAAGGAGGCTTTTTCTCGGTGGTTTGGAACCAGCCTTAAACTGTAGTTCCCACTCATCAATCACCATCAACGAATTCATTACCAACGCATAGTTTTCAGACCTATATGGGCTTCAACCTCCGAAAGAAATATATTATACTAAGTTTCAATTGATGTTCAAAAATCCTTCCTCCATGATGAAAATCTACTACAACCAATGAATACAGATACTATTCTGTATCTATTCTATTATATCATATCATACTATTCTGTATCATACTATATTCTATATCGTACTATTCTGTATAGTATCTGTATTAAATGCTATAACCGTTTTTCCATTATCTCTATTAACATCAAGTTCTTATTATGATGATTATTTTTATATTCCTCATAGAAGGTTACCTACAGTTTTATATAGTTCCTGTATCTTTATTAATAATATTGCATTGCTGGTACTGTATAACTTCACTGAGTCACTAATTATTGTTAGGATGCTTGCACAGAGGAGCAAAAATACTAGATGACATTCACCATCAGAAAATCAAACACATGCTGTGGAATGGAGGTATTCACACCGCTCCAATCTGTCATACACTATTTAACAGCATATGTTTGATTTTGAGATGGTGATTATCCTCGAGTATTGGATGCTCGACTGTGCAACCGACAGACTGTGTTTAACCGGTTGCGCCGTGGAAGTTTAAAGTGAGTGCTTTACTGTAACCGATATTGCAAATGCTTTCCACTTCAGGCGTCGCTGAAGAGAAAAACACGCATACATGTATACGTTACTCTATCATGACCATATATGTGATCATTATATATATATATATATATATATATATATATGCAACTTATATTACTATTGTAGCGAATATGAAATTGGAGAGAATAGAGAGGAAGAAGAAACAGTAGTTCTCGGTGTTATCTACTATGTAATATCTATGTTTACTTTTAAGCAATTAATTACTCTGCTTCTGACACTTTTATGGTGTTTACTTTGCACTTTGTAGAATGTTATAGTTGTTTTATTAGACATTGATGGAATCTTATCGAATATTGTGGAAGGCGTGAAGGCCATTCATTGTTTATTTTAGAAATCGGTAGAAGATGATAGAAAAATCGATATATATATCTCAGTTATGGAAAATTATATAAATAGAGGGAGACTTTTGTAAATGAGTTCAGTCTTGTTTGAATTTCGTCGTGATAAATAAGTGTGACAGTTCCCATTAATACAGACATTGCAATCCCGTTAGTGCTATTACAAACCATCTAATGAAATTTTGTTGTCTGTAGTGATAATTCTTTTGACAGTTCTATAGTGATAATTCTTTTACCTATTACTGTATCACGGACTTGTGCTACGTAAGTTAATTGTTCTTCCTTGACGTTTCTTCCTGAATATTTGAATATTACTGGACAGCTTATTGTACAGTTATCATTTAATATTAGATCGGACTTTCAACTTTTAGTGATTGATTTTTGACAGTTTATTGAAATCTCTTTATTATTTGTGTAAATAAAGTGCGAGTGATAAATTTAAGTGGTGCCAGCGTTATTTTAGACATAGAACCCGTAACATTATATTACTTATTTGCAATGACATATACACTTATATATATGCAACTACTTACTACCATACCGGTAAGTAGTATAACAGGTAACCTGTATATGCAACAACACACTCAGATATATAAAGAACGTGACTTGTTATTTGGTAGAAATCCATATAATATAGTATTATTGAAGGCAAACAAATGCTTTTCCATTGTTCAGAACATGAATGATCTTTTGGCATTTATTGGCTGATTATTTTTTCATAGAAGTAGAAAACTCAACACAGATTCCTACTTAAGTTCAACAGAATAGAAAAATTCTTTGACAAATAACAGTGGAGATTATTCATTAAAGGGACAATATTGAGGAAATTTGAGGACAAAAAAGAGGACAGAATTAGAGGAAATATTGAAAGCTCCTAATCAAATGTAAAACATTGTAATCACTTTGATACAGTAGTAACATATTCCATAACCTGCTTTTGACACTCATTGGTTAGCTATTGTTGAAAGTGGGTGTGACAAGTCTCAGTAAATAGCCAATGGCAGCACTCATCATAGTTCAGCGTTTTAGAGGCCACCATTTTGTGAATCAGAAACATCTATTACGTAACAAAATGGTGACCTCTGGACCGCTGAACTTTGAGACAGTGCTGCCATTGGTTGTTTACTGAGACATGTCACACCCACTTTCAACAATGGGAGGAGCTAACCAATGAGAGTTAAAAGGGAACAAGAATGAAAAACATGTAAGAATAATTCAAAGGGAAGAAGCCAAAGTGCAGTTATTCAAACACTTATGATAAAAAATAGATAAAATAAAAAAGTACTAGGAATGAAAAAGTATTAGATTTGGCAGTTATAACAATCTTAAACTCAATCAAACAAGAATTTAAATATAGAAGTAGCAACATATTCCATAACCTGCTATTGGCCAACAAAATAGATGTTTCTAATTAACAAAATGGCGGTCCCTAGAAGGCTGAACTTCGATGCAGTGCTGCCATTGGCTGTTTACTGAGACTTGTTATACCCACTTTCTATGATAGGAGGAGCTAACCAATGAGAGTCAAAAGTGAATAGCAATGGGAAAGTCGTGATAACAGTAGAAGAAAAGAAGCCATAGTGTAGTTATTCAAACATTTATGATAAAAAGTAAGACACTGAGGTAAAAAGAGGTACTAGATTCAGCATTTATAACAATCTTGAACTCAATAGAAGTGGAATATAAATTTAGAAGTAGCAACATAACCTACTATTGGCTACAAAAGAGATGTTTCTAATTAACAAAATGGCGGCCTTTAAAAGGTTGAACTATGAGGGAGTGCTGCCATTGGCTGTTTACTAAGACTTTTCACACCCACTTTCAACAGTGGGATGTGCTAACCAATGAGAGTCAAAAGTGAACAACAATGGAGAACATGTGAAAATCGTTTGAAGAAAAGTAGCCATAGTGCAGTTATTAAAACATTCATGATAAAAAATTGGATAAGTAAGGTACTGAGAGGTACTAGATTTGGCAACTATAACAATCTTAAACTATCAAACAAGAATTTTAATCTAGAAGTAGCAACATATTGCATAACCCACTATTGGCCAACAATATAGATGTTTCTAATTAACAAAATGGCGGCCTCTAGAAGGCTAAACTTGATGCAGTGTTGCCATTGGCTGTTTAGTGAGATTAGTCACACCCACTTTCAACAATGAGAGGAGCTAACCAATGAGAGTCATAAGTGAAGAACAATGGAAAACACATGAAAATAGTTGAAAGAAAAGAAGCCACAGTGCAGTTATTCAAACATCTATGATAAAAAATTGGAGAAAATAAGTTACTGAAATAAATAAAGGTACTAGATTCGGTAGCTATAACAATCTCAAACACAATTAAAGAGGAATATGAATTTAGAAGTAGTAACATATTTCATAACCCACTATTGGCGAACAAAATAGATGTTTCTGATTAGAATGGCGGCCTCCATAAGGCTGAAATTTGATGCAAGACTGCCACTGGCTGTTTACCGAGACATGAGAATAATTGGAGAACTCAAATTAGAATGAAACATTCTAGCATTTTTATTTTTTGATAAACAACAATCATGGAAATATGGATAGCATATTTTGAAAAATTATAGTCAACCATCTCCATTGATTTCTTCGGGAAATTATGCAGAAACTGACAGAGTTATTAACATAAAAGAAAAAAAAACATAAAATTCAATAATAGAAGTAAGTTATAACTTGTTTTCTTCGAGAAATTCTGCAGACAATGTAGTTATCCAATATTTACAACGATAACTAACAAAGTTATTGACATAAAAATCAACAAACATAAAATTTAATATTCAAAGTAGGTTATAAATTGTAAAAGACGTTAAATTCTATCACCGCTTCTTTTAAGGATGAAAACAGCAAAGTGGTGGGGTGAGTGGTAGCAATTTTCAAAACGCTTTTCGATAGTCCAGAAAAATTGTCAATAAATTTTCAACTTTTTAAAAGAGCTTAATATCCGCTTCACGTTTTCAGCTTCTAACGTATCGGTCTCGGTCGCCGAATCAAGTAGTAAGATAAATATTGAAAATGGCCGCCACCGCCGCGTTGTGTGTTCAAAGAGGACAGACGGGCATTGAAATTGAAAAGCGATCGTCGTTGAGAAAAACTCCAGCTTTGAAACTGGAATTTATGCTCGTTCAGCTGCTTTTCTTTGAAAGAGCAATTCAGACAAAGGAGGAGGAAGATGAGGAGGAAAAGGAGGAGGGGGATAAGAAAATAAAAAGATAGAGAAGAAAAATAAGAAGAGGAAGGAGTAGGAGTAGGAGGAGGAGAAAAGGAAGAAGAAAATGAAAAAGAAGAAAAAAGGAAGGAGGAGAAGGAGAAGAAAAGGAAGAAGGAAAAGAAGAAGGAAAAGATGGAGAAGATCAAGAAGACGAGTGAAGAAGTGATGAGGGGGAGAAGGTGGTTGTGGAAAGGGTGGAAGGATGGGGAGGAGGGGAAGGAGAAAAGGAGAAGGAGGAAGGGATAAGAAATAGAAAAAAACAAGATGGAGAAGTAGAAGATAGAGAAGAAAACGAAGAAGAGGAAGGAGGAGGAGGAGGAAGAGTAAAAGAAGAAGAAAATGAAAAAGAAGAAAAAAGAAAGGAGGAGAAGGAGAAGTAAAGGAAGGAGGAGAAGATGGAGAATACGAATAAGAAGAGGGAAGAAGAGAAGAGAGGGAGAACGAGGAGAGGGAGAAGGAGTAGGAGGAAAGGTTGGGAGAAGGAGAAGGAGGAGGAGGAGGAGAAGAAGGGTGGAAAAGAGAAGAGAAGGAGAAAGAGGAGGAGGATGAGGAGAAGAAGTAGTAGCAGCTAGGAGCAGAGGAGGAAAAAGAGCAATAACAAAAGGGAAGAAGAATAGAATGAAAAGAAGATAAAAGTAGAAGAAAGAAAGCAACAGAGGGGCAGAAAAGGCAAGAATAAAATAAAAAGAAGATGAAAACATAGAAGAAGAAGGAGAAGCAGGTAAGGAGGAGGAGAAAAACGAAAAATAAGAAGAACCAGGATGAAAAGAGGAGAAGGTAGACAAGGAAAAAGAAGGAGAAAAGAGAGAAAAAGAAGGGGAAGAGGAAAGTGAGGAGGAAGAAGGATAAGGTAAAGGAGAATGTCTAAGGAGAAGAAAAAGAAGGAAAAAAAAGAGGCGGAAGAGGAGAAGAAAAACTGAAAAGAAGATGAGAAGATGAAAGAAAATTAAAAAAGAAACAAGCAGTGAAGGAGAAGAAGAGAGACAAAAAAATTGGGAGAAAAAGAATGTAAAGCGAGGTTAACAAAAGATAAAAAACAAAAAAAAAATGAAAACGAAGACTGTGAAGAACGAGAAGTGGAAAATGAGAGGGACAAAAAAATAAGAAACATTAATAGAGGAGTGAGAGGATGACAAAATCAGAAAAAAGAAGAGAAGGAATACCAGGAAGAAGGAGGAAAAAGAAAGGTGGAAGATGAAAACGAGAAGGAAGAAGAAGAAAATGAAGAGAAGGAAAGAAGATGTAGAAGATGAGAAGGATAAGAAAAAGAGGAGAGGAACTGAAGAAGAGGTAGTTGAAGTAGTTGAATGGAAGTGAAAAAGAAGAAGAAGGAGAAGGAGAAGAGAGGTGGAAGATGAAAACGAGAAGGAAGAAGAAAAAAATGAAGAGAAGGAAAGGAGATGCGAGGGAAGAGTAAAAGAGGAGAGGAACTAAAAAAGAGGTAGTTGAAGGAGAATGAAAATGAAAAAGAAGAAGAAGAGAGGTGGAAGATGGAAAGGAAAAAGAAGAAGGAGAAGGGAGACAAGAAATAAGGGTGTCAAGAAAAAAAGAAAGGGAGGAGGAAAATGAGAAAGAAGATAAAAATAGGAAAAAGAAGAATGTCTAGGAGAAGACGAAGAAGAACAAAAAGAATAAGAAAAGAAAGAATAAAAAAGTGGAAGAAGAAGAGAAAGAATGAAGAGAAGGAAAGAAGATGTAAAAGATGCGAAGGATGAGAAAAAGAGGAGAGGAACTGAAGAAGAGGTAGTTGAAGGAGTTGAATGGAGGTGAAAAAAACAAGGAATGAAAGAAGAAGACGAAGGATAAGGGATGAAAAGAAGAAATAAAAAGGAGTAACTTTATTTTATATAACGACAGTGCAGTGTCTGCTGTCTGGCCTTGCAAATGGGGGGCATTGGCAGTTCAATTGCCTCTACTCACTACTCACTACTCACTACTTGGACTGTTGAGGAGTATTGAAGATGGAAAGGAACAAAGGAGGATTCTCATTCACCATTCCCATCTGATGTACAGCAGCAATTCTACTAAAATCTACTGGCACATTGAAAATCTTAAGGCACTGTCTGGCTGGAAGCACCAGATTCAACGCACACAATAGAAACACATTCAAGATGCACTTTTGTCGTTTTATCGTAATCTGTACATTCAATTCAACATATTCTAGCAAATAGATCTAGATTTATTTAGATCTGGATTCAATTCAAATTCTGAAACTGGAACAAACAACTTACTATTGAGGATTAGATGAGATTCGATTACTTTATTTATGATGAATTTACAATTTTTGCTGTCACTGTATCAAGTAATAAGTACAGTAGAAACAATTAGTCTGGGCGCACGGCCGTTTGGTAGTCAGCCATGGCAAGGGGAGTGTTTATCGCTCATTTCTAAAAACATGTGGCCCGTGCGACGCTGCAGATGTCTTCAAGGTCAACTAGTCAACTTTTAACAGGACGGCTAGTAGTGAAACCAGAGCCACGCGCCCAGACTAATTGTTCCTACTGTAGGCTACAGTAGAAACAATTATTCTGGGCGCGCGACCGTTTGGTAGCCAGCCATGGCGCGGGGTGGCGAGGGAAGAGTTTATCGCTCATTTCTAAAAGCATGTAGCCCGTGCGACGCTGCAGATGTCTTCAAGGTCAACTAGTCAAGTTTTACAGGACGGCTAGTAGTGAAATCAGAGCCACGCGCCCAGACTAATTGTTTCTACTGTACATAGTGGGAGAGATTATAGAGACAGTCTTCTATTTTATAGATAGGGGGAGAGCATTATACTCTGCACTCTGTCCGTCCGTCTGGCTATACGCATAAGACTTCAGAGCAAAAACTATGGGGGGGGGGGGGGGGTAGAAATACCAAATTTTCAGGAAGTATTGGGCACATCATAAGAAGAAAAAAAAATTAAGTTCGCTGGTCCTCGCTGAAGGACACAAACAGTAAAAATTTATCCTTTTTTAAAGGAAGAGCTGATAGAAGATAACAGTTTTTTTGGGGCATGGCTTTGAGGCATGCCTTCTCTCAGTTCTAGCATAGACGAACCTTACACCCTAATCTATGATTCAAGTGAATTGGAAAATTTGTATCGATCTGTATCAGCTGTTTCCCCACAGAATGAAATCGATTTTCCTTCAAACGGTTTTTAAAAATACGGTCGGGACAGTGAGAGCGCCCCCTTTGAAATTACCGTGAGGTAAATTCATTCCACTTTTTTGGAATGTGTGCTTGAATACAATATTTTAACATCTCATAGAAAGTAGACCTGGTTGACACTATTTACATTTTGTTGGAAATATTAAGTGATCTTATAGGTAGAGCTAATTAAATTGAATTCTAAGTGGATTGAAACTCAACAACAGGACTGGAGATTGAAATAGTAAATTAAATAATTAGAAGTTTATGACTTTTATTGGTGGGGAGACCCTCACGGTTAGTTCCACCTGTCTCTAGCTCGCTTGTGCTCTGATCGGAATTCCTATTTATTTTTTTCTTCATTAATTATCTTATTTTTTCTTCTTATTCATATATTTTTCTCCCTTTTCTGATTTTTTCTTCCAATTTGTTTCCACTTATTTCATTTGACCACTTTCTACTAATTTAATTACTTGTTCCTTGCTACTTAGCTTTCTAATCTCGTCAATCTCAACTTCATCATCATTCTCATCTATTTCATGTGCACAGATAAGAGTTTATTAGAATATTCCAGGAGACTGCAAGGCAAGGGAGAACAGGGGGGAGTAGACAAAATATTCTTGTTTATCGCTTCCGCAAGTTGTTATTATTGACACAGCGCAGAAAATACTTCTCCTTTCTTCCTAGCATTTCAAAACACTAATATTAAGAAAAGCATACGAGATTACCGTTGAAAAATAAAAACGAAATTGTTATGAAACAGTACAGAAATAGTTAAAATGGAAGGCTCTCAAATATATCCGGTTCTCTTTTTTAAAAGCACTTCAACGGTCGAATAAATTTCTATCTACTTTATACAGGGTGGCCCGTGCAGCCATGCTAAAATGCAACCAACCGTAAGAGATGAACAATGGCACAAAAACAAAAGGATGGACGAACGTTCAATCTTAATAATGTTTTACACGGTACGAAAATTAGTAGGACCATGCTCCATCGGTATTATATATCTATACACATAAGCCTACACACAGCAGTAGTCTAAAATATATAACATAGATAGATAGATGCAAGATCCCTGGACGTGAATTATGATGATGATGATGATGATGGTGATGAGGACGACGACGATGATGATGATGATGATGAGCCTCTTGTCTCTTGAAAAACAATGAAGCAGCATGGCGAAATTTCAACTTCACTGTGGATGTATTCCTAACATACACCATACCAGCTACGGAAAGTGGTTTGTGAAATGCTGTACGGTACTTGTAGGTGGTTTTTTTTTGTTGTAAACAGAGAATATGCTCTCCACTTTAAAACAGGTGCAATTTAAACGTTTTTTTGAATTTTTTGTATTTGGCGAGATGAAAATATACTTTCTTGTGCCACTTTATTTTTGGACAGTTGATTGAAAAGTGAAAATAATTGATTTTTATCATGACTGACTCGAATATGATGTAGGTATCTTATCTAAGTTACTGTTTATCAAGATAGCTCAAATTCCCCGAAATTTTACGATCTATCAATTTCTTTTTAATTAACGACGTTAGATTGTGCAGTTTAAAAGGGACTGTTACCTTTATACAAAACACGAAAGCATGCACTTCGTTTACCATTGCTTCAGACCAAATTTTACAAGTTAGACTTGTTGAAATGGTTTCAAATACTCAAATTGTGAAAATGTATTGTCTTGAAGATTTTCTCACCACAAAATTCTACCATCACTTTGAAAATTCATTATAATCACATGTAAAAATTGATTAAATTTGCTTATTTACGTATGTAACTGCGTTTACTCAAATATGTAAGCGTTATTTCGATATGAATAATCGTTGAAGAAGCATTGCTAGTGCATTAACACGGTTTGAGGCATACTGAATCAGGTTTACAAATTGGGGTTTAAAAAAATGCGAAATGGCCTCTTCACGAATATGTACGCTTTAAATCTACAAGCATATCACTTTTAACAATTATTCATGTCAAAATTAATTATCTAAGCAAAGAAATCGTTCCTGAGAGCTGTTCGGTAATGAGAAGTTGTCTTGCTGAAATTTCAAGGAACACAATTTTTTAATGTGGAGAATTTCTATATTTGATATGTATCGATCCATGTAGTATGTAGTACAAAAGTCATTCAACAATAGACAGAAGACAATGCAAAAAAACTGGGTTTAAATTTCCTTTTGAAAACCCAAAAACGGAGAAATAACAATCGCTCTGTGTGAAGAGTGACCCATATAATACCGTCCATGCATTACAGGCACACCACACACTTTGTCGCTTATTTCATCCGTCCGCAAGCTGCGGCATTCAAGGCCCTCTCACACAATTTCTATAGTACGTGCTCACAAACTTTTGCCGTATGATAGAAAGTTATTACGGCAATAACTGCTGAAAGGTGGGCTTCCCCAAAAAAGGTCACATGGTTCCCCCCCCCCCCCCCCCACCACTGAATAATCTTTTCAAAAGTCCCGCGCATTTTGGGAGGGGTTGTCACATAGAAAACAGTGTGATAAATTTGCTGAATCAGCACTTTCCGGGATTGGAACTGCAGTAGAATAGAATAGAATGTGGGTCTGGATTAGGGCAGCCAGTAAATCGCGCAGTTGATTCAGTTCGCTGGTAATTTTTGTGAATTATGATTCAATATTTTATCTCAATTCTAGCATTAAAAGGAATTGTCATATCGATTCTATTACTACAACTTTTAAATGAAATGGATGGTGGTAAATAGAGACGAACAGGACATGAATACAAGAAAAAAATGTATGAAAATATTCATTTTTAGAAAATGTTTCCAAATTAAAACAGGAAACCCTCAATTTAAATAGTAGTTTCAGAATGATGCCCACATGACTCTAAGGGCCGTATTTGTGAACTTGAATTACGCTCATCTAAGAACGACTTATCAAAGAACGACTTGGAAAGACTCTACTACATTGAACGTGGTCACAAGCTTACCTAAAATTGTGTTGTGTTATCAGGCACTAATAAACATAAAAGAATATACATGAAAATTTAAAGATTTTGCACTGCATGTAAATTTACATAATTATTATCATACCAATATCTTTTAAATTATTATTTTCTGTTTTCGAATTTTAAAAATATAGTATTTTGATGCAGTGCAGTGATCGCTATCTGACAGCAGACCAAAAAACTTAATCAATTCTATTTTGTAGAAACAGAATTCTCTCCTAGTGCAAAGAAAAATGTATAGGTTAGAATTTGTATTATATAAAGTAACTAAAAATAGTTTCAATAATTCAAATATACAGTGAACTACATTGCAATGAATTTAACACTGTTTTCAGAGATATTGTAGAACTGATCCATGATTGAATAATAACACAGATATTGCCAATTTCTATGAGTTTTTGAACAAAACTAGTAGAAATTGACAATACATTGCAATGGTACAAAATTTGAATATGATGATTTTATTTTATTTTTATGGGCAGATGCTATACTGAAAAATGAAGCCAAAATATGATACAACACAACAATCTAAGAATGGCTTCATGTCAGCTCTGTACCTACAGGTATAGAACTAAGAACGGATTTGAGATACCAATTATACGCACAACTTGACTTTTAATTTAAGAAGATCTTTAAGTAAGGTTCATAGATACGAACTTAAGTTGAAGCGTTGCTTATACTGGATGAGTTTAGCTGGAAAGTGAGGTTATAAGCCGACCCAGTTGTCCCTGCAACATTTATGTAGTGTAAATTCTAATATTGGTGTAAATTAGAGTTGTTTAATGTAAATTATTTATCAGGAGTCAGGTCTTTGTTTAAAAGAGCTGGATTGGCTTTTAGTGTTACAACTGCTCGCTGGCTTGTCATGTCATGAACCTGTAAGTGTAAGTAAGACTTATTGCCGCTAAGTATGACTCATCCAAGTCGTTCTTTGATAAAAAAACGTTCATAAATACGGCCCTGTGACTTGTGTACGGGTAATGACATCGATGATGACACAAAAAAGTCAGACTCGAGCGGGAATCGAACCTCTGACCGTCACATTAGCATTCAGGGGCTCTAACCACTTTAATAAGATCAACGAGACGAGACGCATTCCTATAGGTATAAAGAGATCGTCATACAATGATCAGATATTCAAAGATTCCCTAAGCACGGGGTTGGATCTGAAATATTGTTCACATTAGAGTGATTTTTTCTGACGTCTGATGAGATTTTTAATGAGAGAAATATTGTAGCCCTCGACGGTTAACATGTTTCAGTTCTAGAACAATGGAACTACTTAACATTTGAAGGAAAATTTCTGGCAATTAACAGCTAGACTTTCAGTTGAACAAAATGAGAATGCCCTGATTATAATTTGTCATTGGCTCAAGCCGCATAGATACAATTCATTTTTTTTTCTTTTTTAAATTTTTGTTTGTAGATTACGTCTTGGAGACTCCA
>OX418225.1:6603031-6796728 GCA_948455865.1 Conomelus anceps
GTTGAAATAAAGTATAAATATTAAGAGAGAGAGGCCGAGTGAGAAAGAGTGAGAGTGAAAGAGAAAGAGGAAATGAGAGAGAGGTGAGAGAGAGATTCAGATTCAGATTCAGATTCAGATGACTTTATTTGTGCAAATTTACAATGTATATGAATGATAAAAGTATTATTAATATTAGCAACTCTCAGATCCCCTAGTTGAAGTGAAGTACAGTTGTTATTAAAAAGTAAACATAATGGTTGAATAGTTTTAGTAGAAAGGAATAAAAATACAACAAGTATATATTTTAAGGTATAATACAACAGAAATTATGGATGTGATTGTTTGAAAAAAAAACATAATAAAGATAGAGCTTGGATCTGAGAGATGAATTACACAAAGAGGCGAAGTCTTGGCCATTGAGGCCATTCTTACACTTAACCTTTTACCTGAACATGTCATACTAGTTTACATTGATGTGAATCAAATTGTCTAAAATGAATTATCTAAGTTGATATAATCAATTCAAATGAGATAAATTAAAATTTAAAAATTTAACATGTATACATCAAAACAAAAAATAAAAGCATATTAAAAATAATTTGTGGATTCAAAAAAGAAGTACCTAAAGATGAATAGATAAATAATTTAGATAATAGATAATAACCTAACCTAGCTTAAAGGATTATAGTATCATTGATCATGCAGTTGCCTCAAGGCCGGACAGACGCTGCCATTTTCTCCAATCGATGTCTCCTCAGAGACAGGGAGAAAGCCCGCTCGGCTCTCCTGATTCCTAATTGAACGTGGGAGTAGATTCCAAGCACGACAAGCGCTGACAACGCTTAGTATAAAGTGTCGTCCGGTGATTTTGGTATCCTAAGAGTTCTGTCACCATTTCTGGTGTGGGAAACGCTGTTTCTCCTACCTTCAGACACAAACTTGAAATCATTTTTAAAATATTTAGGAGTCCCACTGTTGAGAATGCTCTTTAGAAGTTTAAGTATTCTGATAAGCCTCTGATCAGGTAATTTTAAGGTGTTACTATGAATGTAGGATTGGGTTATATGCTCATGACGTTGTAAGGAGTAAACAAAACGCATGCAGTAGTTCTGACTACGCTGCAACCTTTCATTAAGTGTTACTGTCATATCGTTAATAACTGAATTGCAGTACATAAAGTATGGGAAAATGAGAGTTTTGAACAAGTAGTAGTCGTATATGCCTGGGAAGGATGTCTTGCATTTTCTTCAAAGAGTGCATGGCAGAGAAAACTCTTTTGCAGGTGCCTACAACATGTTCAGTCCAGTCAAGAGTAGTATTCATTATGATTCCTAAGTTTTTTACTGATTTGCAATATGAAATACTAGTCCCATCAACAGTGATTTTTGGAATTGATTGGAAGTCTATGCCATTGATTAAACGTGAGCAGCCAATTATTATAGGTTGAGTTTTAAGTGGATTGAGTTTGAGGCCATTCATTTTAGTCCATTCAGTGATTCTCACTATTTCTTCATTCATATATAGAGAGAGAGAGAGAGAGAGAGAGAGAGCTGCAGGGCGAGTGAGAGATTGGGAGGAAGGAGGACGAATAGATAGAAAAGGAATGTGTATGGAAGAGGAACAAAGAGTGATTGACTGTGAAGGAAGCTGGGTGGAAAGGGTGGAAAGAAGTCCTTCTTTCTACCTTCCATTCTTTCTTCTATTCCTTTTCCTTCTTCGTCTTTATCATTATCTTTTACCCACTTCTTTTTTCATTTTCTACCTCTTCTTCTTCCTCTTCCTCTTCCTCTTCTTCCTTCTCCTTCTCCTTCTCCTTCTCCTTCTCCTTCTCCTTCTCCTTCTCCTTCTCCTTCTCCTCCTCCTCCTCCTCCTCCTCCTTCTCCTTCTCCTCCTCCTCCTCTCCTCCTCCTCTCCTCCTCCTCCTCCTCCTCCTCCTCCTCCTCCTCCTCCTCCTCCTCGTTCTTCGTCCTGTCTTCCATCTTCAATCCCTCATTGTCCAGCATTAGAGTTTCGTCGACAGATAACAGCAAATAGCTTTTCATTATAAACCACTTGAGAAGTGATAGAGAAAGAGAGAGGTAAGAAAATACTTGATAAAAGGTAGAGGAAGAGGGGAATGAGAGAAAAAGAGTCAAGCAAAAAGTGGAAAAAAGTCTCGAGCGTAACTAAAGAGTGGCGGTTTTCCGTTAGTTGATCAAACTGTCTCTCCGCATCTAACCCAGCCTAACCTAACCTAACCTAACCTAAACATACAGCTTGGACGATTGATGGATGGGACGACCAATGAGAGGTTTTCCCGCCACGACCCTTTATTGCTTCCCTTAGAATTCAATATCTTCACTTGACCGACATTTCATCTCGCGTTACGTTTGATTTATGCCCCAATCGCTGCCGCCTATTTCCACTTCCACCTAAATAAACTCTCTCTTGCCTTTCTAAGAGCTTGTGGAAAGGGTTAAAGCTGAAGAAAATAACAGCGGATGATCCCGTACCACTCTAAAAAGTTGTGAAACAATTTCGAGTGTGTCAAAAACAGAAGATGTGCTGCTGTTGGGATTGGAAAAAATGTATTTTTTTTTCTACCGAAAATGGTTTCCAGTTGATGAATATCTCACCAATGTTGGGTTTGATGGTTTCATTTCTTTGCTTTATAAAGTCTAAACATTCACTGAATTATTCCCTAGAACATAAATGTTCATACAAAATTATGGGGAGATATCTGAGAAGTTTCATGATAATAAAAATCACAATAAATGTATTATTTGGAGTTGATTTACTTATTTTTTTACTACATTGTCCAATTTGCACCCTCAGAACAGATGAAACGGTCGAGCATTTCTTATTAACCTGTCCAATGTACAATGATATAAGAAAATGTTTCATCGATAAATTAGTTAGAAATATTGTAATGAATACAGACAAAGTCATGGTTCTCTTATCGAGCTTTAATCTAGAAAAAACGAATTGTGTATATAACTTTACAGTTGAAGTTATTAAAATTAGATCGCTCATCCTGAGCGCAACAGGCTAAATCATATAATATGATACTGAAATGCACTGTTACCGACACTTGGATTCAAATGAGAATTATTGTGAATAGAAAGTATTATTTTGATATGGCATCCAATGAAATGGAAGAGAGTTTAAGATGACTGCATACACATAATAATAGACAATACATGCTAAACAAAAATAGATTGATAGTGACAGTGATTGAAATTCCTGATAGAACAGTGGTTTCAATCAAAGACCACCTACCTGATACTTAAAGAATCTTATTACCTTTGCTCTAAAAGAATCAATTACACTACAAATTGCAAAACAGTTTCCACAGATGCAATTTCAAGTTTTAATTCCAAAAATGAAATTTATTTCACAAGTTAGTTCGAAGTTACTGACAATTGAACAAACTGACAAATTTACTTAAACAGAATTTATTAATTACGAATTCCTTTAATTGCTATCAGTTTATACTGAAGACTTCCGCAATGGCGGATATTGACAACAGTATTTAATAGCAGATGGAAATCGATGAATGCTACTGTACAAAAATATCCGCCATTGCGGAAGTCTTCAGTATAAACTGATAGCAATTAAAGGAATTCGTAATTAATAAATTCTGTTTAAGTAAATTTGTCAGATTGTTCAATTGTCAGTAACTTCGAACTAACTTGTGGAATACGAGCCGATATGGCCAAGTTAAAAATGAATGCTGCTGTCCAGAAAGGTCTCCATGGTCTAGTGGTTAAGGCGCCCGACCGGCAATTGGGAGGTCCGTGGTTCGATTCCCGGTGGTGACTGATATTTTTGTACAGTAGCATTCATCGATTTCCATCTGCTATTAAATACTGTTGTCAATATCCGCCATTGCGGAAGTCTTCAGTATAAACTGATAGCAATTAAAGGAATTCGTAATTAATAAATTCTGTTTAAGGAAATTTATTTCATTATAAACTTGATGCTCCCAGAAATATCATTATTCAAGTTGAGAAATAATTAAAATAGGAATAATTTTATTTATCATTTCAGAAATTATATTCTTATCATTTTTTTGAAAATTTTTTCATACAAGCTCGGCATCAACGGAGTAAGAAAGTATTTCTAGAATCACTTTTTTGAGAACATAAATCCAGTCATTTTTGCAGTCATCAATCATATTTTTTGAAAATTCAATAATTAATGTTGTAGCTTGATATGAAGTATTTTTTTTAGTAGATTACGCCTTGGAGTCTCCAGTTAAGGAGTATAAGACTAATCGGATCAACAATATTATACAATCTTAAAGTAAAGTTACTATTATTATTACTATATATACTAAGTTTGTTTTTTTCTCTATTTGACTGTATCTTGAATGAATTATTTGTATGTTTTCTTAATGATTTGAGTTTGTAATTGTTTGTTTTGCTTTGGAAATGAAATTAAAACTTTTCTTGCTGGTAACTCCCAAAAAGAATTATCTCGGGAGTACCTAATTTCTCTTGTCTTAGAAAAATTAAGTTTAGTATTTGAATTGTACTTTATTTTTAGAAGAGAAATAAAACATTTATTTATTATTATATCAATTATTTGAGGTGAGGCTCAATTTTGATGTGAAAGGACACAATAAAAAGCTTTATCAACTAAATACTTTTTCAATTGGTTTTTAAATATTTCTATATTTTGGAGACTATTTAAAAACTGCGGTAGCTTGTTGTAGATTTTCCTACCAATATAACTAGGTTGTTGTTTGAATAAGCTACTATTGTGACTCACCAAGGGATAATCTCCTCGGCTTCTTGTATTATAATCGTGTAACGTAAAGATTTTGGTTAATATTACTCTTTTTTCATATAAAGTACCTTCATACACATATAAGCAGGGTACAGTTAGGAGACCAAGTCTCTTGAACAACGGCCTACATGATTCTAATCTATTTACTCTTTCCATACACCTAACAACTTTCTTTTAGATCTTAAACACCCTATCAAGATTTTGTTTTGATGAATTACCCCATACTAAGATAGCATACCTAATATAATATGTGACAGTAAGAGCCCATGTTATGCTGTAAAAAGTCACTTTTTGTCATTTAATCTAGCAAGCTGTCGCAGGACAAATGAATTCATAGCTATGAAGGTAAAAACATTATTCTGCTATTTGTTTAAAAGCACTGCTAGGGAGTTAAAAAAAAAACTATTGAACACATTAAATACATTTCTATGTTGTAGCTTGATAATTCCAGCACTTTTCAGCTTGAAACATTGAAAACATAATTTTTGTTGTTTAAAACCACTAATATGTATTCCAAACATATTAGGAAGATCATCAGAAAATATTCCACTCATTAAATATATTCTGCCAGTATTTTATTCAGTATCATTTGAATTAAAAAAGGGAAATTAGTAGCAAAAGAATACTTCTTTCACAAACTAAATGAATCCAGCTTTACTTGGAATCAAAGTGATTTGATCTGATCTGCATTCAACCCTAGAATAAATTAATAAAATATCATTCGAAATCAAAGGCTCACCTCTTCCTCACTTTTGAGCTGTTAAATTTCGCATTGACTTTCAAAAATTTAGTCAAGTCTTGGAGAGAAGAATCTAGATATCCTTTTCAGATTGACTCGAATTTCTCTTTGCTGTAATAATTGATCAACCCATCGTTCTTTCATCACTAAGAAGGTGTTGAGTTGCCTCATTTCAGACTTCACTCCTGTAAAAATTCAGTTTCATATTTTGATAAAGTTCGTATGGCAACAGAGGATCTCAATCTACCAACTATTGGTATTGTTATTACAGATAAAAATAAATGATACTAGTGAGCCCAACGGGCTGGAGAACTCGCTTGCAAACAATTAATTTTTGAAAGCGAAACTTATTTGGAAAGCTTATCGTAGGGGTAAGGTAGTAACGAAAAACGGTTGCTTTGAAGATAATTTTTTAAAAATTCACAAGATATATCACTTCAAGTTCAAGTTCATTGTTGCTCTGATACACAGATTTATTTTCCACAAAAAAGACCTACCGTAATCATATATCTATATATCAGGGCAATGGAATATATTTAGTAGATATATTTACCATATAAAAAACAGCTGTTCATAATTATATCCAAATATCAGGGCAATGAAATTAGTATATCAGATACAGAGTCTATAAAAAAAACCTGATCACATTTATATTCACCTACAGCTGATTATATCTCAAAATATATTTTGAAATCTATTGCGAATTCCATCATATGGTAGAATCGTAATAATAATAATAATAATTTTATTTCGCCAAAATACAAATATAAGAAAATTCACAATATAAAATGTATAACACATTTTTGGCACAGCCAGCAAAGTAAATACTTGAGCGCTAGCTGTGAGTTCATTCAATAATATTACTAGTAAACGTAGAAACAACCATTCTCTATATATAGTGATATATAGATATATCAATGAAGGGCCTATTTGATTCGCCTCAAAAAGGATGAAGGAGTCGGTTAATTTTATTGGCCAACGAACTTGACCTGTCTAAAGATACCAAGAATCTGTGTTTCAAATTTGAAGTTGATTGATAAAGGCGTTCGAAAGTTATCGTGGAACATACCCACAAACACACAACGCCTCGAGCCTCAAGTCAAAAGGAAGAACTCGCTTCGCTCGTTCAACTATATAGATATAGATAATGTACTACATATATTACAGATAGTGTCATAATGACACCGTTTCTTATGCTGAGCCTCAATCCTGAACGTTCATAGTTAATATAGAAGAATAAAACGTAGTTCTTAAATGAAATTAGAAATATTATTTCATATTTTCATAAGGTAAGGCTATCATTTCCCTTCAAAGTAGGTTGTGGATCTACTCCTATAACCTCTTATAATCAAGCAGAAAAGAACTTTCCATTTTCAAATTCAAATTCAAATTCATTTATTCTTCCAGTTGATACAATTCATAATCATCAATGTTGTCAAAGTATACAAAATTTAAAAAAAATAGAAGCATATAATTATAAACAATAAAGAATAATACAATTTCACTGTTATATAAAGTATAATCCTTACAACATCAACTGTAGAACAAATAATTTCAAGTACCCCGAGGAAAGCTAGTCCTGTTTGGGGCACCATCATCATTTTAAACTTATAAGAAAGAAGCAATGAGACATCTAGCTGAGCTGGAGCTGTAAATTATTAATCGGTAAGAAGTTTTAAATTAAAAAGTTGCAGGCGTAATAATATTCAGACTCTACCTCCCCTCATTCAAAGATGATATTAAGATATAAAAGAAAAAAACGTAAACAAGATATACCTCAGATACAAGAAAAGTTTTCTAACTAAATGAATTTTTTATTTTTTTTTTTAAATATTATAAATGAAAGGTATACTAATGTCTACGTAGTAACTATAATTACAGATAATTACTTACATTCAATTAACATAAAACAAGAAACAAACTAATCTTATGGATTGAGAAATGATCATGTTTCAATAACATTTTTAAGAATAAACAAAAACAACAGGACAAAAACTACAAAGTAATGAATTCAGCGAATTATCCTAAGTTACCAATCTATTCCAGTTTTGAAAAAAAAACACTCCACATCACCCTGTAATAAAAGCCAGGATTTCACTTCATATTTAAATCTCTGGGGATTATTTATTTGCTTCAACTCGGCTGGTAAGTAATTGAATATTCGGGGGGCCACATATAAGTAGAATCTTCGAAATATTTCCTTATGCGGCCGCGGTGGTATTATCATGTTCCTTGATCTTAAATCATGTCTCCTACACTGCTCTGCTACTACATTGGTGTCTCTTTTTGTTTGAAATTTTATAACAGTTTTAAAGAAGTAAAGGTATCTGAGCGGCAGCAAATTCCAGTTTCTGAATATATCCAAGGACGAATGCAACAATGGTTTTTTATCCATTACTCTCACAATGTGCTTCTGTCCAATTACTAGTGGGTTGATAATGGAAAAATAGGTGCCACCCCAAAAATGTTTATTTTTCTACAGCTACTGCTTAAAACAATGATACTCCTATTTTTCATAATAGGCTACATTACTTAACATGCAGTAAAAAACAGAACTCTAAAATAAAGATGAGTGTCATATGCCAAATATCAATACAGTTTTAAATGTTATTGATTTATTATTTGTTGTATAGGTACTGCAATTACAATTTTCTTCAAGTGTTTCAGGAAATGTGAATTTTTTAGCACAAAGCACTAAAAAACAATCTCCATCAACTCCACATTTGGTTTTCACACTAAATATTCACAAAATAATAATGCTGGAGATATATTCAGATATATAATTAAAGGACTTTATGAAGAAAATAATGTAAGTTATGTTTGCAAAATATAACTAGACTGAATTGGTTTGAGACCTGTGTGTGGGAAATAAGTTAGATGATGGTGATTTATGAGTTGAACCTAGTTTTATATGGGTTCCGAACAACTGGAAAGTGATTCTGCAGCAGAGAAAAGCATTTTTTCTGGCCAAATCAATCAGTCATCCTTACTTGCCCAGGAGACATGAGTGTAGCTTATTTTAAAGATTCTTATAATATGTTGCTCCTAATATTTTCAACACTTTGCCTATAGAAGTAAGGAATGCCTCAAGCTGCAATAATTTCAGGCGCTCACTTAAGCAATGGCTACTAGAAAAAAGTGAGGCAGAGTCTGTCTTTTGAATAAAATCAATATTAGATTATTATATTATATTATCGATCATATAGATCGATCAATGAATATATTAAATGATGGTCAACTGAAATTATTTGAAGTTTTGAGGAGCTCTGCACTGCATAGTTAAAAAAGAATATAGATTTATTTAGTTTATACTGTTTTCATACTATTTGTTCAGATTATTATTATTATTATTTTTTTTTTTTGAGGATGAAGCCCACATGGGTCTGAGACCCGTGCGTGGGTAATGAGTTGGATGATGGTGATTGATGAGTTGGACCTACAGTTTTTGGTGGGTTCCGATCCACCGGGAAGTGATTTTACAGCAGAGAACAGTGTTTATTAAATTATGTTTATGAAAAGGATCGACCCCGCACAGGTTTCTCAGGGGTGGCTCTAAATTTGTTTTTTCATATAGCTTGAAATTATTTTGTGATTTGAAAAATAAAATAATTTCTTTCTTTCTTTTACTGAACAGATGCCATCCACAACTCACGACTATGACTTGATATTGTTGATGTGGTTCCAGTCAGTGCTTTCTAGTGTTCATACTAGTGATTTTTTTTCTTTGAAGGATGAAGCCCACATAGGTCTGAGTCTGGGTAATGAGTTGGATGATGGTGATTGATGAGTTGGACCTACAGTTTTAGGTGGGTATATCTACTTCAAATTAGTTGCTACTGGTGCAAACAATAATAATTCTCCATGTGAACCACAATCTTGTCTCTATCAACCTTTTATCTACAAAGTGACTCACTTTTCATCAATCTCCTTTCGGCCAGTGACTGTTTTAATTGCAGTCAAGCGCAAATCCGTGTTGTATGTCACTGTTGGCTGGGTCGTTCGTGATTAGTACTCCCCAAAAACAGAATGCAAAAGGTGACTGTGATCTGCAAAGGGCTCCCAACCAGAATAGAAGCGTCAAAAGGAGCATAGGATTATTTGTACACTGTGTTCACAAGCCCTGTACCTTGACTCTTGCTTTGGCTCTCAGGTTGACTCTGTGCACAGAAGTGTGAAATGGTTCTTTCTCTTTTATTTTCTCTAACTCACTCCCTCTCTCCTTTACTCTCTGTGATCTTCACATGATGTTTATGCATGGCAACCTCTGACCACCGTCCGTACCTCTTTAAAATTCGAATAATCAAGTCTCAGCCTTTTTCATTCAAATTTGCGTAAAACACACTCGACGCGGTCACAGCTTTAATTTGAATTATATTATCTACGTACTGCTCTATGAATTATTCTGTAACTGTCTTTGAGGTTAAGTGAACCAAGAATGGACAAATCTTTGTCTGAACTTCGCCATTTGTATCACTCAGATTCTCATCAAGTGGTAAATATTCTAACTTGACCAATAAGACCATCGTTGGTAAGTATTATCTTAAATGATAAGGCATCGTTCATATATTTCTAGCACTATGTTATCAATAGCACCATCCAATTATACAATCTATATGATGTTGATAATTTTTGTTATTAACTTGCGATCACTCGCGCTATTAGATAGATCCTCTTACACAGACTTCAATTCTGATTTATGATCTTGAAGATCCATCTTGTTTCCACTAATATGTAATATAAACTTAAAAACACTTTCAAGCGGAAATTAACTCACGTTATGGCGTGACGGCCGTTTCTCTCTGTTTTCAAGAGCATCGTCAGACGACCCACAGTACACTGAGTTGACAACAGAGTGAAACGGCCGTCACGCCATAACGAGAGTTAATTTCCACTTGAAAGTGTTTTTTAATTCTGATTTAGAATATTGTATTGTTATTATATATTGTTTTGAATATTATATTTTTATTTCATCATGTGAAACCGTGTTATTTCCATGAGCATAGCTCTTACAGTGTATGACAAGTCGATATACACTGTTGTATCATAATGTAAGAACTATGAAATTAATAACAGTGCCCCATGTGTGATTAAATTAGTTCCATTTCTATACTTTCAGCTCTAAAATCTCAAACAAAATTTAAAAATGTATCCAATTTATTTGGACTATTGGACTAAGTTTTTAAAGTAAATTTCTAAATTAATATTTTTGTTTTGGAAAGAATCAGTAATAATTGTACCCCACAGTGAAATTTCTAGTTTAACTTGGACATAAACTTTGGACTTTTTAGTTGAAAATTTGTATAGAAAGCAGTAGTGGGCTAAGCCTGTTGTATCTTTACTTGATTGTGTTTTGTGGAATAAATGAATAAATGAATAAATGAATAAATGAATAAATGAATAAATGAATAAATGAATAAATGAATAAATGAATAAATGAATGAATGAATAAATGAATAAATGAATAAATGAATAAATGAATAAATGAATAAATGAATAAATGAATAAATGAATAAATGAATAAATGAATAAATGAATAAATGAATAAATGAATAAATGAATAAATGAATAAATGAATAAATGAATAAATGAATAAATGAATAAATGAATAAATGAATAAATGAATAAATGAATAAATGAATAAATGAATAAATGAATAAATGAATAAATGAATAAATGAATAAATAAATAAATATAATTCTAATCTATCAGTCGTTAGATCACAACTGGCTAATTGTCAATAACTAAAAGCGTAAAAAATTACGAATACTTCTCTTAGCGCCATGTCATTCCTTCACTCATTGCACGTATCTCGTCCTGGTCCGAGACAAACGCAACAAAGCCAAGGAACCAAGCGCGTTGCCGGATTCTAAATATAAATTAAAAAAAATTCAACATTCACATCCAGGAAACGCCCAAACAGAGCACTGCGTCTTCATATTTATGCATAACTAAACTAAGATATACTTTTTTCGGAGGATGAAGCCCACATAGGTCTGAGACCTGTGCGTGGGTAATGAATTGGATGATGGTGATTGATGAGTTGGACCTACAGTTTTAAGTGGGTTTCGAACCACCAGGAAGTGATTTTACAGCAGAGAACAGTCTTTTTTGCTGGTCAATTCAATCGGTCACCCTTACAAAGAGCGCTGAGGAGTTTCGTAGAATAAGTACGTTACATAAAACTAGTTTCATTTCCATACCCACTGCAATCCAGTCGTGGATATGAATTCAGTCGTGATAACAATAGCAAATTATTACATTATTCTCTAAAAAGTCAAAAACTCACTGTATTAGATCAGTATAAAATTTACGATCTCAAAACTACTACCTAACCTCAATTCTACATGATCAACTCCAATTCACCTCACACATCATTCATTACATTATTCCAGATTCAAATCTTCCTCATTCTCATCTAATCCATTCACCACTCCACCTCACCCACAATCATAACCCCATTTTTCAAGCCTGATTCTGTAGGCCTCCAGCCGTGTCTGAGGAAGCATTCCAACAGTGCGAAATGGCAATCGCATGTATAAGTACATGTTGAATTCACTCATAAAGTTTGTTCCAATAACTATTTCCGTTTTAATAAAGATCATTTCTATGACAGTGATTATTGAAAATTGTAATACAGTAGTACTAAACGATTTAAAAGTTATACAGTTTATATATTTAGAAGTGGAAATACCTTTCAAGTCATTGTTATGGGTCCATTGCATGTGTGAACATTTCAGCTAGGACGAATGCATTACTCCTCATTAGCGCCACAAAATTGTTCCATTTTCTTTCAAGCAGCTGTTAAATCTCCAGTCTTCAACGCAGAAATAACAGAAACTGTAGAAAAGAAGCAGGTTCATCAATTATCTCAGAATTTATTGATCTCTTCCCAGTTTCCATCATGTAAATCTAGATTATAAACATATTGTAATCACTAGTTTTTTTTTTTGGAGGATGAAGCCCACATAACTCTGAGACCTGTGCGTGGGTAATGATTTGGATGATGGTGATTGATGAGTTGGACCTACAGTTTTAGGTGGGTTCCCAACCACCGGGAAGTGATTTCACAGCAGAGAACAGTGTCTTTTTTGCTGGCCAATCTAATCGGTCACCGTTACAAACAGGACCTACGAGAACGCAGCTTTTCTCTATCTGATTGAACAGATACCTGCTACGGCTCGCGGCTATCACTTCCTCAAAAGCTGATAGTCTTTATTGATTTATTAGCTCATTTTTCCTGGAGTCTGAAACCTGTACGTGGTTAATGAGTTGGATAACGGTTATTGATGAGTTGGACCTATAGTTTTAGGTGGGCTCAGAACCACCGTGAAGTGATTTTACAGCAGAGAAAATTGTTTTTTTCTCTGGCCAATCCAATCGGTCACCCTTAAAGATAAGATGAAATAAAATAAATTTATTTACGTTAATTTACAAAATTCCATTGACTGATTAAAAAACATATCATTAAGAACACAATATTAAATAATAAGACGAAATTGTCACAACCACATTTGTTGAAAATATTGAGAAACTAGTTTCTCAATATTTTCATTAAATGTGGTTTTGACAATTTCGTCTTAATATTCCTTATGGATACCTTCCACAATATCACCTTCGCCACTACAAAGAAAACAACACAATAGATTATATATGAGAAAAAGCTTGGATATTAGCAATGAGATTTTATGTGAAGCATTTAATAAGAGCGAAGTCTGGGAAAAAAATTCGTCCATTCAAACCCAACCTTGACAAAGGTTAACTTGACAAACTTAACCCATACAAAGGGGCCCAGGAGTTCATAGCTTATATTTTATCTTACAGAACAGAATATACCAGCTTTGGCTCGCGGCCGATACTTCCCAAATCACAGGAATATAATGATTATATATTATATTATAAATTATTACATATTTTTAGGTTAGGTTGTGTAAAATTTACATTACAGAGGTAATAACAGGAGCGGTAGCAGTTTGGGGGTTTGTTAGTTGGGGGGGGGGGGGGGGATCACAAATGGGACTTTGTTGACATTTTTTGTGAGATTGCCCCTCCTTCTATCTAGTAAATTTCCGTTGGGGGGGGGGGGGTCACAAATAGTAACCTATTTTTTTAAGAGACTGCCCTTCCTTCCTACCCCTTTTATGTAAAATTTCTGATTTTGGGGAGGGGTCATGACCCCCCTGGGACCGCCCTTGGGTATTATACTACCACACATTCAAGACCCGAAAGTAGTCTACCTCTATTTCCGAGTCATCCATCTCCTTTAACCGTTTCTGAAATAAACCCCTCGTGATGGTAACCGCTACACACATGGTCACTAAACATAGCAATAAAAAAATTGGGACATCATGGGTGACATTAAAACTTCCCATCCATTTCGAGATAGAATCCAACGTACGATATAATTCATATTTCAAAATACAGGATAGGCTGAAAGTCAGCCAGTAATGGTGTTTCGATGCCGTATTAAATTTTCCCCACTTCATTTTACTGTTGAAATCCATTAGCAGTGTTCGAAAATTATGACTCACTAAAGTAAGACTGTTTCAGAATGCACACACACACACACACACACACACACACACACACACACACACATACTCGCAAATAAGCTGTTATGAGATCTATGTAAAATTCCAGCTATATCAGATCCACCAGAAGGAGTGGATATTTTGACAAAATATTTATCACTTTTACTCAGCATTCTTCCTAGAATACTGTAGTCATCTCAAATTTGCAAAATTCTTAAATTTTTCAATATGTCTTTTTACATTAAGTGTTAGATCCAGTGTATAGGCGTTATGAGGTCCAATATACACACTGACACTATTAGATCTATTGTGTAAAATGTTATTAGATCCAATATACACACCAACACTATTAGATCCAGTGTGTAAATTGTTATTAGATCCAATATACACACCAACACTATTAGATCCAGTGTGTAAATTGTTATTAGATCCAATATACACACCAGCACTATTGGATCCAGTGTGTAAAATGTTATTAGATCCAATATACACACCAACACTATTAGATCCAGTGTGTAAATTGTTATTAGATCCAATATACACACCAGCACTATTGGATCCAGTGTGTAAATTGTTATTAGATCCAATAACACAATTCACTATTAGATCCAGTGTGTAAATTATTATTAGATCCAGAACATAGTTCATAATTTTTTAATCAATAATTATTATTTACCTTAAAAACCTATCAAAAGATTTGCCCTTTGTTCTCTCTCACACACACACACTGGATGGAGGAGTTATTCGGGGAGCTAGACTTCTAAAAACTAAGTTATTGGTTAGAATTGACAGTAACTATTTTCATTTCAAAATATCATGCGTCTATGATTTTTCCATTCTACTTCATTTTTAGAAGATCATGAAAATAAAGATGATGAATCAATGATTGTCAGTATGTAAATCAATTTGATATGTCAGATTTTTTCAAGAAAGGAAGCAAGTTTCACTTGAGAAGCCTATTCTAAGATCAAGTATACTTTAATTCATAGAAACGCTTGATTGTTATATCTAATTTTTAATGGTTACTCGTTTGCCAACTACATGTGTAGCGTCATCATTTGATGCCAGTTCTCAATGTTTTTCCTATGGTGAAAAAATGACGAATTTAGTTGACTGGGTAGTGGATCCTAGCAGGGCTGCCCATGGAGGGGGGGGGGGGGGAAAGACTGCGCAAGTTGCGCCATAGTCTTGAAGTTATGAGGAGAATCGGAAAATTTTGCCATTTATTAGAAAATTGGTTTTATTAAGTATAAAGACAGTCTAATAAAATACATAGTATAAAATATATAAATAATGCATAGTAATAAAATGTATTTTATTATAGTGTGGTATAAACCAGTTTTCCATAAGCTACTCCTTTAATAGCTTTAGAGCATTAAAAAAATCTGCGGAATTGATTAATGATGTTCGAATATTAACGGATTAAAAAAATTTGTTAGTTTTATTCATCAGCGATCATCAATTAATAATGAAGGAGACGTGCTTATCTGATAGTGAAGGAGAAAAATTGAACCGATCGCTTCTAGTTAGGGTGAACCCACATGCTTCCACAAAATGAAACTAGAAGCAATGAGTTCTATTTTTACAACAGATTGTGCAACTATAAATTTCAAGTGGAGACCGGGCCTTCCATCTGAAATAAAAATATTATTAGGTTATATCAATCACCTACAGGCAAGTAACGAGGAAGGGTATAAGTTTCCTAGAGACCCTAGTCCCAAGAGTTTTGATTTATTAATTTGTGTTTTCAAATGCTTAAAATGCTGTTTTAGAGAGATTATTTTCAATACATTTCTGGGGGAGAGCCCCTGTACCACCATCAATTTACCTTTCAAGTGTTGGAGTGCATGTAGTCACTCTATAGTGGAGGCCCTCCAAATTTCATACTTATATGAGTTGATAAGCAAGGAGCAGGAAACTGTATTCTCTCATTATTTTTTCTGAAAGTCAATATTTTTTTAAAAGAAGCCTACATAATTAGATAAATTTGAGCAGAGCCTCAATGAAAAACACCAATCCAATCACGAATAACTGAATAATTGAATAACTTCCTCCATTTATAGTGAATATATTAGGGAAAATGATGGATAAAACAGGTAAACTACAAATATTATTATGCGTGTAAAGCTTCTACTCTTACAGGATGCTGTCTATAAGTTAGGAAATTGTTATAAAATTCATTTTTGAGGCTTCTATTCTAAAAAATTTCCTGGGTGGAAACCTCAGACCCTTTCAGGGTTATTCCACATTCCCCAAACCCTTGAGATTATCCTAGTTATGTCTGTGGGAGACAATACTGATTACAAAAAACTATGGAACTCCAAACCATTGCAAACTGTAAAGTATAAAGTATATGTAAGTTGCATGTAAGAAAATTAAATTTAAGCACCATAAGATGACGTCATCTTACAGAGCTCAATAGGGAAGTCGTTGCGCTGGCTCCGTCAAATGACGTCATATTACAGTGGTTAAATTTAATTTTCCTATGTGCAAACGACTGTAAGACTGTTATTACTGCCATATTTATTCATACCATACTTTGAATGTTTAATGAGATGAATTTCAATGAATTTTCACTTCAGTTACTTCCATTGAATTTCCAGTATATTCATTTGTATTGTAAAACCGCATTACTCATTGCATATCTTGAATATTATTCAACTAATTTCCTTGGATGCCTAATCCTTGTCATTCAACTTGTAATTTTAATAACCTCAATTTCAATTACAGTATGCATTATTTCTAGTAATTTTCTGAATTTATTATTGCTATTAGCACAATTAGTTATTGTACCAAAGGTTCTTTTTGTCAGTTTTAATTGTCAAAAAACCTTATTTTTATCAAGTCAGTTAATCAGCAATCAAGTTGATTTTTTTTTTTTGAGAGGGAAAGTTTGTGTCAAATTTATATTGTATTTATTTCCCAAATATCGGCATGATTAAAACATGTACTAGATTTTACCTCAAATGTACTAGTGTAAGGTGGGGAAATGTACTAGATCTAGTACATAATTATGTACTAGTGCTGGACACACTGGCGTCTGTCGTCATCATCAATATTTCAAAAACTTTGTAGAATAATTCAAGCCTATCAACCATACAAACTTTATTGATTAATATCCCTAATGTGGGAAAAATGAGCCAGTGACGTTACAACACACTCACAGGACAAAGATGAAGAATGTACAGAAAAAAGAGCAAAGGTTATTGAGAGAGAGGAAAATTCCCTTTTGCAAGGGAATTCCCTTTTGTATTTATTTATGAAGTTAGTGACCCAACAGAAATTCTGCTATTCTCACATCTCAACGATGTAATTTTTAATGGAAATCTCAGGATCAATGTAACAAAGTATTGTTTTTGAATGAGATATATCATTTTTCAATGTTTTCATTTTTTGAAACCTTAATTACAGAAAAACTATATTCCCGATTGAAATACAAAATATGTCATTGAAATCTCGGATATCTCTTCTAGTAATATAGAGATAATTGTATATCCAAATTAAACCGCTGGTAGCTACGTTGCCCCTAAGTTTTCTTTGACTCCAAGCGTTATTCTGGAGTCAGGTTTTCTAACGCGGGTGTGCAAACATTTCCACTCACACATATGCAATTCTTGCGGTGTTGCCACTCTTCCTCTTCATCAGTTGCCACTCTTCCTCTTTTTTTTCCTTTTTTGTACAACTTAGCTCATTTCTCCCTCCCCCCTATCTTGCTCCCTCACTCACCAATACCTTCGCTGTCTCACTCAACATCTCAACTTTCTTCTCAACACTATGCATTCTGAGCGATAATTGTTTTGGATGTCATAGCTATATAGTTTGCAGATGTCAACGTTGGCACCAAAGACAATAAGAAAAATACAGCACTATCAATCCTATCTTCTGGTTTGCACATATCACACCCACATTCTATTTCCGCTCTCGCGCTCACTCACTCTCTCACACTCCGATTGTGTCAAAAGAAGGAAACAAATTTTTCTTTATAGAAGACTTTTGCGATTGTTCCATATAGGTAGGCTACTGTATTTTACTCATCTTAATATTGTGATGACATTGTTATATTGGAGAACTTACATTGCGAAAGGGATTGAAATTGGTTGAAATTTATTATAGGACTTATTTTATAGATAATAAAGAGTTTCAATGGAAACTGCAATTAAAAAAGTTGCTCTACAAACAGACATTTATTACAAACTAGGTTATCCCGGGTCGCACGAATGTGCGACTTTATTAAACTTTGTAAAATGCATTCCAAATGTAGATTTTCTACATACTGAACGATACATTTCAAAGCCCAGTCAAAAATGAAAAAGTATCACATGGCTGGCTATCTGAATAAAAAATATATTTTGCAGTATTGTTGAACAGCCGATCAATATAATATTTTTTTAACATACCTGTGCTGGCAAAAATTTCATTTTTCAATTCTTTATCAGCTGATAAATATAAAATTTTCTTAACACACCTGTGCTAAAGAAATTTTTTAATTCTTCTTCTTCTCCTCCTCCTTCTTTTTCACAACTTCTTCTACTTCATCTTTTTCTTCTTCTCTATCTTCTTTTTCTTCGTTTTTTCTTCTTCTTCTTAATCTTCTTTTTCTTCTTTTTCGTTCCCTATTCTTCTTTTTCTTCCTCTTCTTCTTTTTCTTCTTCTTCTTCTTCTTTCCTTCTTCCAGTTCTTCTTTTTCTCCTTTTTCTTCTTCCTCTTCTTTTTCTCCTTTTTCTTCTTCCTCTTCTTTTTCTCCTTTTTCTTTTTCTTCTTCATCTTCTTTTTCCACTTCTTAATCTTCTTTTTCTTCTCCTTCCACTTCTTCTTCCTCTTCTTCTTTTTCTTCTGTTTCTTCCACTTCTTCTTTTTCTTTTTCTTCTTTTTCTTCTTCATCTTCTTTTTCCACTTCTTAATCTTCTTTTTCTTCTTCTTCCACTTCTTCTTCCTCTTCTTCTTTTTCTTCTGCTTCTTCCACTTCTTCTTTTTCTTCTTCTTCTTCCTCTTTTTCTTCTTCTTCTTCTTCTCTTCCTCTTCTTCTTATTCTTTTTCTTCTTCCCCTTCTTCTTATTTTCTCTCTCTTTCCTCTCTCTCTTCCTCTTTATCCTATCCTCCCACCCTCTCTCTCTGAATGAACAATGAAAAATAAACTTTTTGTTTCAAAACAGCTGATCATCAAATCATAAGTTGAAATGTGAAAATTTTCAGCTCACCGATCCCTATGTTAAAGCAATGGCAAAAATTGAAACTTTGATCGTTCATTCCTCATGTCCACGATAACGTTTTTCAAAATGTAAGACCTTATCAAACATCTACTCGATGAGATCTTTCAAATGAGACGTGAACGAACAAAATCGGTCGAGAAACCACGGAGGAGTTGTCATCACAAAAAAACATGTTCGCCTATTTTATATGAAGAGGAGATGAAATACAAAAAATTATATAAATATTACAATTAAGATCATTATTTAACACAAAAATTAGGAAATAAATAAAAACATTTGTAATTTCAACCATAGATACAAAATTCTATGAGCAAACCTAACCTGTTTGTGCCTGCATCTAGGTATCTAGGTGGTGTAATACCATAGCCGATTTAAATCATACCCATTTTGAAATAACCTGTAAATATTAATTACATATTGCCAAAGACGAAGCATTCAATGTAATTGCTATTACTCTGCTATTTTCTTACAACTCATCAATCAACTTATCCTAGCACATACATTCCTTTACATTTTACATCAGATTTTGATAAACAGTCCCTCTAAAATCGTTTTTTAAGAGATTTTAGACTCATGCCTAGAAAAGCTCAAATCCATTCATTTTGTGTAGTCCTAATTATTTCATCATGGGAACACTGGGATTTTCGATGCTGGGAACTTGATTCGAGGCTCAAAAACAGTATAGTTTTATACAAGTATTTATTAGAATTAAGTTTATGAATGGGTAAAGTGAATTTGATGAATTATTGATATTTTCTCAATAAAGCAGATGGCTTCAAAAATATACAGGCTTGGAAGTGGGAGAATCCTTAATTTCTCAAAATATGGTCTACAACTTGTGCGAATTGATTCCCCTACCATTACTCGTTATACCCACTTTTGAGTTCGAAATATCTCAATCACTTGACATGAATTGCCCTAAAAAACAATGCCATATCAAGAAGAGAATGGAACAGTGTAAAATAAACGTCCTTAAGAGTTCTTGAGTCGAATATAGTTTTTAAGTTTCTAAGGACAAAGGCTACTGAATTAAGTTTGTTTTTTAAATATTCTAGATGAGGTCTCGAGGAAAGTTCACCACACCGAGCACTTTTATGTCATTTACAGATTCTATTGTGCCGTCTGCCCGTCTCTTATTTCTAATGTAGTTCCTCTAGCCGTTCTAAATGGCATCTGTTTAATTTTGTTGTGATTTAATATCATCATTAATATTATAAGCTAGCCATTTCTCTCATTTTTCAATCTGACTCCAATAATGACCTTTTTCACTGCCATTTCATTATATCCTCACCTCTCTTATTCAATTCTTTCCTTATCCGATAATGTCCCCAAGCAAGAGTATTGCATTCAAATGTTTCGAACGCCAAAACTGCATTATTAAACAACATATACGACAACAAAGTCATATCAGATTGACCGTCAATTTAGGCCTATGCAGATTACAACTGTATAAGAAACTTGAATATTTGATAGACAATAGGTCTGTATTTTGTATTATAGCCTATAATATACCGATATTATAATAAATAATTATATATTATGTATAATGTATCAGCGGAGAGCGGTAAAACGGCATAGCATGGAAATGGATGGATGCATTTCACTTCTAAAGAGAAGCATCATCAGTCTGATTTCTATTTAAATTATGATTTTCACTCACTTGTATTGGAGATACTGGAGGGATACATTTCACTTCTAAAGAGAAGCATCATCAGCCTGATTTCTAAATAAATTATGATTTTTACTCACTTATACTGGAGATACTGGAGTGATGCATTTCACTTCTAAAGAGAAGCTTCACCAGCCTAATTCCTATTTAAATATTATGATTTTTACTTACTCATACTGTAGATACTGGCCTATGCAGATTACGACTGTATAAGAAACTTGAATATTTGATAGACAATAGGTCTGTATTGTTGCCTATAATATACCGATATATCTATTATATATAATAAATAATTATATACTGTATAATGTATCAGCGGAGAGCGGTAAAACGGCATAGCTTGGAAATGATGTATCACATTTAAACTCGGAGTACAACCCATTAGAAATTCAAAATTTGACAAATAATAGACCCAGCCTAATCTATAAAAAAGCAAAATCGAATCAGTGATTTGGTTTCAAATCATTAAAGAATAATTGTTTGAAAATATGGTTAGAATTTCTATTGAAATACGCACTAAACTTTCCAGTCTTCTAGAGTGTGGAAACTTTGGATTTGGATAAAGAGATGAGCGAAGCGTGCTTGCTTATAGATATCTCTTTACTTATCCAATTGGGGGTCCTGGAGGTTGATTCGAGGAAAGCGAGAATCCCGAATACTTCTACTGTTTTTAGAATAGAATTAAAGAATGAACACACAGAGTTAATGGATGAAGGTGTGAAGTTTTTAAACTGTCCCAAGTTAGCCGGTTCGTAGCTGATGCAATAATTACAAAAATATGTATTGGGATTGAATTTATTATAATTATAAATATTTGCAGATTGACAACTAATAAAAAATTAGAACCTCAACATTATTATTAATCATTTAGTTGGAAGTACAATAACTTAGTAATTAGTAGATTCAGATTCTGATGAATATAGACTATGGATTAGAATATTACACTCTTGAAACCAATAATACTGTTGACTTGTTTCTGGGTTTCCATTTTTTTCAGTTCAGTTCATTCAATCAGATTTTTAAAACTCTAAATAAATGTTGTATCAATTTTTAATTGGTTGCTCTGTGGTATGTTCGAAACTCTTTTTCAAACTATTATGCAGAATATTCTCCATTTAGGAAAAATAATTCATAGGTCGCGGGGGCGTCAAATTAGTGGCAGCGAATGTACTTTCTCCGGCGCTGTCAGATTAGGTGACAAATCAGTTACAGATATACAGATTGAGAAATGGCCGAGCCAGCCGGCCAGCGAAATTCTTCAGTCTCAGAGCTGGTGTCGAAGATTGTAGTAACGATCTAACGAACGAATAATTGTTAATGAAGCAGGAAGTGGGAAAGAGGAAGGAATGTTTGGCAAAGAGAGAGGGGAGAGTGAATACACACTCGACTTGCAGTCCACGGTGATTGTTAGATCCAAGAATCCAAACCTATGAACACACAGATCGTGGCTCGGCGTTGAAGCGCGACGTGGTGGACAATCTTGGAAGCTCATACACACGCACACTTTGTCAAAATCAAGCTTTATCGGCTCCACCTCAGATCGAGATATTTACTATCGATTCTTGACCAGAAAAAGCTGGAGAACTCGAAAATGATGCTCTGGCGATACTAGATCTGGGGTCTCGGATCAAGTACCGCATCGGATCTAATAGTGTGGGTGTGTAAACATATGACGGATCTGATAACAGCTTATGTGCAAACGCACACACACACACACACACACACACACACACACACACACACACACACACACACACACACACACACACACACACACACACACGCAGTTTCCATATACGCGCCTCTTTTCTGGTTATAGAATTTTCTCTATCTAGGAAAGCAATTGCACATATTATGGAACAGATGACAGCAGTAAGCCACTGCATTTAGAGAAATGCACTAAAACATTTCTTCAGCTGATTTTCATCACGCTCACTCACACACACTCTCTCTCTCTCTCTTTTTCTCTCTCCCTCACTCACACAACAATGGAAGGCAATTTTCCAGGGAAAATCACCATTGTCCCCTTCACACAGCGACCATTAAGTCCTAGCACAGCCGGAAAATTAAGCTGATGGCATGACGAAACGCACTGCGACATCCAATATCAGCCTCATAGTCCATCATTCACTTTTAATAGCAGTTCAACAATTGTTTCCAACTTTAATCACTTATTCCAACTGCCAAGAGTGGTGCTGGTTGCATTCTGAGTAGTCTCATTACATTCAGTCAGAAGATGTGTTTTAACATTAGCTGTTAGAACAATACCCTTGGATTGATAGTGCACATCTTCAAAACTGTTCACACTCGCATACTCATAATGTAAATTGGTACTGAAGTGTGGTCCTAGGGGAGAAGGGATCGGATCCCACTCAATCGTAAGTTTGTTGGGAAGGGTTAATTTACTAGAGAAGGGGTAGGAAGGATTAGATTAGATTTATTTATTTGTGTAAGTAATTTACAAATGAATGGTTAACAAAAATTATCAACATCACGTGGATACAATAATAAACTTGGAAGATGCTATTTTTATAGTGCTGGAAATGATATACAATGATCTGAATTGTATAACCTTATGATATAAACTACGATAATGACAATTTAAATTACATTGGGAGAAAACAATTTGTAGAACTAACTACAGTAGTTGTGAACAGTATAGTAAAGAATAAATCTAATAAATTAGAGGTGCAAGCTGGAGTGCCTCAGAGGTCAATACTAGGTCCATTGCTTTTTTTGTTATATGTCAACCGTTTACCTAAAGAATCAATTTTAGTGGTAGAGCCCTCTTATTTGCAGAAGATACATCACTCATTTTCAGCAATTCCATTCTAGATAATTTAGAAATAAGTGCCCATATAGGTGTGCAGTCCATTGTCCAATTCTTAAATCAGTTGAAATTAACAATAAATAGTAAAAAGTGCCAATACCTTCAATTCAAAAACAAACATAATTTTAATAAAGATAGAGCTATAAACGTGTTTGTAAACGATAATAAATTAGACCAGGAATAAAAAATTGAATTTATAGGAGTTTTGTTGGATAGACGATTCACCCGGGCTCTATACATTGAGAAAATATGTTGTAAAATTTCATCTGGGGTATTTGTCCTGCGACAGCTCGCTAGATTGAATGACAAAAAGTCATTTTTTACAGTTTACCATTGGCTCTTACTGTCACATATTAGGTATGCTATCTTAGTATGGGGTAATTCATCAAAATAAAATCTTGATAGGGTATTTAAGATCCAAAAGAAAGCGGTTAGGTGAATAGAAAGAGTAAATAGATTAGATTCATGTAGGCCGTTGTTTAAGAGACTTGGTCTCCTAACTGTACCCTGCTTATATGTGTATGAAGCTACTTTATATGTAAAAACGAATGATATTAAACAAAATCTTGACGTACATGATTATAATACAAGAAGCCGAGGCGATTATCACTTGGTGAGTCACAATAGTAGCTTATTTAAACAAAAACCTAGTTATATTGGTAGGAAATTCTACAACAAGCTACCGCAGTTTTTAAAGAGTCTTGAAAATATAGAAATCTTAAAAAAATAATTGAAAAAATGTTTAGTTGATAAAGCTTTTTATAGTGTACAAGAGTTCCTTTCACATCAAAATTAAGCTTCACCTCAACTAATTGATATAGTAATTATGGTATCAATCTAGTGTATAATTGTTGATCTGACTTGTTTTTTCTCCTTAACTGGAGTCTCCAAGACGTAATCTACAAAAAAACATGAAATGGCGAAGTTTGGACAAAGATTCGTTCATCCATGACATTAAACAGGAGAGGATCAATCTCGCAAAAAAAAGGTCAATAAAATCTCAAGGGGCTCCCCTCCCAAACACCCCAGCTGAGACTTGTTAGGGTCTACTGGATTATCTATAGCTACTTATAACAGTAAATAATGCCGCTCATTTGAATGGATAAAACTACTACTGCGTTCGGAACCCACCTAAAACTGTAGATCCAACTCATCAATCATCATCATCCAACTCAACTCATTACCCATGCACAGGTCTTGGACCTATGTGTGTTTCATACTTCAAGAAAAAATTCAGCTGAAATTTACGTGCTTTAATAAGATATATAAACAAACAGTGATATTTAGCCCTAGAGCACTCTTACAGCTAATCTAGCTTAAAACTTCTTAGAATTTGAGGATTCAAGACGATCTGCAAGTGGAATATTTAAATTTATTTCACTTTTTGAGTGACATGCAGAACAATAAGTTGTCAAAAGTAAACTTTTTCTTCAATGAGGCATAACATGTTTTGGGGCTGGAGTCCATGATCAGTGCCTGGGTGATTTTATAGATCTCTTGTCAGTTTGAATGACAGAGCTGACAAGAGACCTGCAAGATCACCCAGGCACTGATAATGAGCTTCAGCCCAAAAACATGTTATGCCTCATGAAAGAAAAATTTTACTTTTCATCAACTTATTGTTCTGCACGTCAGTCAAAAAGTGAAAAAAATTAAACTCAAATCTACGTTGGCCTCTACTGCTTTCGCAAGCGATGTCAGTCTAGCTCTTGTATGCTTTATCACTTTGGGCAGGTTTTAACAATCATAGTTTTGGTAGGCACTTGCAGAAGCGCTCTCGCAGCTCGTTTAGATCAAATGTACTCTCCTTTTAGCTCTCTAAGCTTCTCAAAGCTTCTTTAAGCTATCTACGCTTCTCACAGCTCTAACGTTTCTAATAAAAATCCATTAAAAAATCGAGCAGTGTGTGTCACTCTAGCTTTAGGTCTTTAGGGAAGTGTTAGCCGAGTGCCGTAGCAGGTATCTGTTCAATCAGAGATAAGCTACGAAACTCCTGGGCCCTCTTGTGAGGGTGACTGATTGAATTAGCCAGCAAAAAAGACTCTGTTCTCTTCTGTAAAATCCCTTCCGGTGGTTCGGAACCCACCTAAAACTGTAGATTCAACTCATCAATCACCATCATCCAATTCATTACCCACGCACAGGTACCAGACCTATGTGAGCTTCATCCTCCAAAAAAAAGTTCTAATCAATTAGATGGACCTAAGCAGGACATGACTACCCTCCATCACTAACTCACATAACATTAAACCGCAAATTGTACATCAATATTTCATTATACCTAAACATTATTTCTAGTAGATCAACATTTTTCTCAAAACCCCATAATTTTCCAAAAAAAACCAGGTGCAATAAATTGATTTCCAAGACAACAACAACATAGGTTATGTCGGTGCAAACTCATGAAACACAGTTCTTGCCTTGTAGAACAATCCCCAGACATGTAACCTATAAAATAAATTACGCACCTCGTAAATAACAAACTTTATCGGCCGCTATATGGCAGAAAGGAGCACCTTATGTTTTGCTGAATCGAAATTTCTACCGTACTGAACAAATTTACTGTTATCGTTGTATCTTCGCACATAAAATCGGCAAACCCTGTATTTCTAAATTTTCGAAGGCAGGTGGAAGAAAAGCGGAATGGCAAGAAGATGATTCAAAAATGTCAGTGATCAAACCTAGTTTACGTGCGCGAGGACCCAATGTTTTATTTTTAAAGTCACCGTTTTATGGGAGTGCTAAATGGACTACGGGACTACCCCATGGCAAAGCTGCTGTCAATTAGCTTGAATTAGACTAGTTACTAATTACCGAGTTCTTTCTTTGTACGTAGTAGCGAAGGTGATGTTGTGGAAGATATCCATAATAAATAATAAGACTTAAACTTGTCACAACCACATTTATTGAATGTTATGTGGGTCAGACTTGTAGAAGCTTTAAACGTAGAATAAATAAACATATTACAGATTGGAACCCCCAAAAAGGAGACTCAAATTTTGCGGAGCATATCATTACTAATGGACACAAGTTCAAGGCTGAAGACGATGTTGAATTTCTGCATTTGATTGGAAAAGGCAGACAACTGAACAATTTAGAAGCTTTGGAGAAAACGAGGTTGGTTAAAAACGATCCCAATACTGGTTTAAATGAACAAATTCATTTCAAACAATTCAATACAACTATCTTAGTAATGGCGAAGGTGATATTGTGGAAGGTATCCATAATGAAAAATAAGACGAAATTGTCACAACCACATTAATTAAAACTTTCGAGAAACTAGTTTTGGTTGTTACACCATTATCAATCTCAATCAAATGGGTTTGAATAACGGGATGAATAATGGGATGAATAACGTTACTTTCGTGTTCTTTTCGGTTGATCTTGACTGCATTTCATTCAGCTTCATTTTTATTTTATTTCAATTTTTATTATTCACTTCTAACTTGAGTATTGATCTTGTTTGTTACTTTTTGGTTCTTAATTTTGATACTGATTATTCCTTGATGCTCCTCCCACCAGTGGGCGTGACTTGATTAAGGCGTTCAGCCAATCACAGACCTTCAATGAAGATTAGCCTATGAGAAGCACTTTCACCCTCAGTCAGCAGTATCATTCTGTGTTTATTATATATTAAGCTACTCTGTACTTTAGTTTGTTTGAGATTCATATCTCACGGTTTTCAATAAATGTGGTTATGACAACTTTAAGTCTTATCTAATTACTGAATTAGTCATAAATAATAATGATAATAATAATAATAATAATAATAATAATAATTATTATTATTATTATTATTATTATTGGCGTATGGTTTCCGATCGTGGGGAGGACCTAACAGGTAGTTCCACCTCGCCGTTTAGTCATGTTATGGGTACTTGGTAATCCGCTTCAACAGATAATATTTTTTCAAATAAAATAGTTGAAAGAAGGTTATGTTAATCGTCTCAACTCCTCTATCGATATATTTTAGAATGAATAGTTCCAAAATAAACCACGTGCTTCCATATTTGTAAATAATTATCTAGTAAATAAAACATTTTTTAATAATACCAATTGGTGCCACACTGCAAATGCTACCAATCTTCATGTAAAGAAAACAGATTAAAAACATTTTCACAAGACATAATGATTTGGAGGATGAGTCTAATACAGCACTTTGATTAAGAAACATGTCTATTTCAATGTAACAAGCAGGATTTAGTTTTCGGTCCCATCCAGAGGTACTAGAAATAGAAGCTGTCATTAGAGACATACGAGTTCCTTTTTGATGCAACGAGTTATTTGGAATATGAAGCTCTAATCTATGTACTAAATGTAAAATTGGTAACTAAACTCTCCCTTAAACTTTCAACTACTCAATGTTTGTTGCCCTGTAGGTCCTTTTTGACAAAGTTGTCTTTGAAGGATGCATTCTAAAGGATTACAGAATTAAAAAAATTAAAAAACATAGAAATTGAACAATATATCGTACTATTATTATTCTATGTTTCCTCCAAGTGTTTTAATTCTATTATTAATTTTTTTTTTATTACATCAATTCATGGCATCTTTGTTGGATCCTATGATGCTCCTGTATGCGGACATTATTTCACAATGAAATTATTTGCATACAGTATTATTTCTGCAGATATTTTTTTTTATAAAATTTTATTTCTTGTACATGATAGATAAGTTGATTTAATTTTTCCCTGTGTATTTTTTTTTTGCTTGTTTGTATTTGCGGAAATAAAGATTATTATTATTATTATGGATAATTTTTTTAAAAGGTAACTAATGTTTTACTTCAACTGCCCTACGAATGCACCATTTAATTTACTTTTCCATAATAATTGTACATCACTATTAAATCTGTGCTAATCTACATTACATTATACTGTAATCATTCATATGCATAGTAAACACCATAAAAATAAACACCATACCTCAACCATAACCTCCCTTCTAAAGCTCTCATTCCTTTTTCACCCATCGCATCAAGAATTTCAGTTGTACAATCTGTTAAAATATCTATCAGAGACGGCTCTGGTAACGCAGTTGGTTGGAGCGCTTGTCTGTGATAAGATAAGTGGCTCTGGCTGGCTTTAATTCCTACAGCCTTGGGTTCGAATCTCATTCAATCTCATTGGATGTTTCTCAATATTTACCCATTCACCTCACTACCCACGTACAAGTGGGTGGGCATCATCCGCAAAAAAATGGATTGTGATAATAATCGTGTCCATTTCAAACATTTAAGTTAAGGTCAGTTCTCCCATTGAAAAAATAACAACATTCATAATCATTCTGGCACTTACAAACTGACATGCAACGAATGTGACAGCTTCTATATTGGACAAACTGGCAGATCTTTCACAACCAGATTCAAAGAACACATAAAAGCCCTCACCCAACCACAGACAAAATCAAATTATGCTGAACATCTACTCACAAAAAATCATTCATTCACCAACATTGATCAAAACCTCCATATCCTTCACATTGCCCCCAAAAGTCAAAAACTCAATACTCTTGAACAATTCGAAATTTACAAACATTCCATTTCACATCCTCAATTCATACTCAATGACCAACTTAATTTCAAATCTCATACCCTCTTCAACATCATCACAAACCCCTCCTAAAAACACCTCCACCACACCCACTTCCCCCACCACATCCACTCCTCCCACTACCTTCCTATGACCACCAGACCTTACATACTAGAAAACTACTCAGTCTGCAACCAAGCGCCGAAGAAGAACAACATAGTTCGAAACGCGTCCGCCGCGACTCAAAAAGGTCAGTTCTGCACAGCAAGATAATACATACAAATAATTTAAGTTAACTTTTCCAAAATCATTGTACATTACTATTGAATCTGATAAGCCTTAATTTTATAAGCTTTATTATCACTTACCCAGTGGTTCGGAACCCACCTAAAATTGTAGGTCCACCATGTTCCCCGTAACATGGCTCAAACGGCGAGGTGGAACTACCCGTAAGGGTCTCCCCACCATTAAAAGCCATACGCTTATTATTATTGAATCTGAGAGTTGCCAATATTTATAATATTGTAATTATTCATATAAAATCTAATATCAAAACTTTCACTGTATTCCTAATTAAATTATATTTGAATAACTCCTCACTTGTGAGTAAAAATCATAATTTGAGTACGAATACAGTGTCAGTTGAGATATTAGATTGTTCATCAAGTTTCGTCATGGAAAACATCACAGACATTCATATACAAGTTTATTTTACGCTAATGTCTGCCAAATTACTCTTAGTTATAATTCTCTTGATTAATTTATACAATGATTTATGATTATGAGTTATTATTAATGATTTATAAACACTTTCTTGTATTCATTTTTAGGTTTTAATTCTAGGTTGCAGATATTTCTGCTTGTATGTACTATTTAAGGATAAAGCCATTTGAATTAGTTTAGTGATTGATTCAAGTGTCAGTGTCCAGTGAAAAAGCAGAGCAGTGATTGAGTGAAGCCCAGCTTAGTAGTGAAAACATAAGTTCACATATATATAATTAGATGTAGCTTAGAGACCCTAAAGGAGGATTTCTATGTTTTAAGTTAATTTAGTAATGCAGGCTAGAAAAAAGTTGCTCATTAGTCTTTAGACTAGATAGTAACAGTAAATATCACAAATTTTGTGCAATAAATATACATTTTAATCATATTTAATATTATTTTGACGTTGCCGATGACCGTGGTATCCGATGACAAAAAATATCTATCTATCTATTGTAAATTTGTGCAATTTAAGTCATTTGAATCTGAGTACGAGCGTTCTTAATAATTTAAGCAACTTCAACATCCTCCACCTCCACCTTCCAACTCGAAATATGAATGACACCCGTTGGCCAACCTGTTTGGGCGCGAGAAGGTGCGCGCGAAAACATGGCGCACGGTTGGCAGAAGTGGCGGGAAGGCGACGCGACAGGGCTGGAGTCTGAGATGCGTCGCGTCTCCTCAGTTTGCGCGCGACCGTGGTCACCATCGCTGGATGGGAGTCCCTCCAGCCAATATGGCGGTGCCACCGAACGTGATGGGAGTCGGCATTCCCGTCTTCATGTACAACAACTGTCTAAACCTCACCAACCTCTCCGAGGTGGCGTTTTGTCAAAACGCATCCATCACATCCTCCGAGGACAACGGAGATCCGGACGCGTTCAGCGTGATGGAAAAAATCGTCTCCATCGCGGTCCCGATCCTTTTCGGAATTATCGTACTCCTCGGACTTTTCGGGAACTTACTCGTCGTTATCGTAGTCGCCGCCAACCAGCAGATGCGTTCTACCACTAATCTACTCATCATAAACTTGGCTGTGGCCGATTTGCTGTTCATTGTGTTCTGTGTACCCTTTACGGCGACTGACTATATTCTACCCTACTGGCCGTTTGGAGATTTCTGGTGTAAGACAGTTCAGTACCTGATTTGTGTCACAGCCTATGCTAGTGTCTACACACTCGTGCTCATGTCGCTGGACAGGTGAGCAAAATGTACCTAAATTCGGCATGTACGTGCATGATTGTATAATTAGACATAGAAAAGAATGAGAAAGATAACGGGAGACATGACATATGTCATGAAAAAGACATAAAAAACGTGATGGATAGATTTTTCTAAGATTACGTCTTGGAGACTCCAGTTAAGGAATATAAGACAAGTCAGATCAACAATTATACTCTTATGCACTAGTTACCATAATTACTATATCAATTAGTTGGGGTGAGGCTTAATTTCGATGTGAAAGGAACTCTTGTGCACTATAAAAAGCTTATCCTTGAAAAACATCCACTGTCCTCCCATCATGGATTTGTCCAATGTTAAATTTAAATCAATTATTTCCATTCAGACTATATTAATTTAGGATTTTTATAATACTTATTTATTTATCTATTTATTACAAAACACAATCAAGTAAAGATACAACAGGCACAGCCCACTACTGCTTTCTTTACAAATTTTCAATTAAAAAATCCAAATTTTTGGTTAAGTTTAAGTTCAACTACAAATTTTACTTTTGAAGTACAATTCCTGATTCTATATTCTACTCTCTATACTCTCTATATTCTTGACTTGAACAGAAACCACAGTCCTCTAGCTCTCTCTTGAAAACCTCTTTAAATTTTTTGAGAGGAAGTCTCTCAAGCCTGGCCGGTAAAACATTAAAAAGTTAAACTTCTGTATTTCTAACACCATTTGCATAGAGAGCAGTGCGATGAGTTCCATTTCTAAGTTCATCCATGAGAAAACAGGTCAAATTGAGAGTCTCCTCCTTTTTTTGAAGACGGTTTATGATGAAGATTAAGTGAGTGCCGAAACACTAGTATTTCGTTTTTTCAGAATGAATCTAGTTTGTCACAACATTGAGGGCTGTATCACTCCTTTAGTTTCGTAACATTCTTTGGTTTCTCTTGACTGGAGGAACTCTTCAAATTTCAAATGTAACGTATATATAGACATTTCAAGATCCCCTCACGTCAAAAGACATTGAAGGAACATTCATAAATAAGGGCCTCTGTCTCTTGACTCAACGGACTCTTCAAAATAATGTAATGTAATGTAGGCATTTCAAGAACTCCTCGAGTCAAGAGACACAGAAAAAAACGTTCATAAATACGTGTGAGTCTTTTTCATGACTATATAAAAAATAAAAAAAATATACGGGTATCCAACACTTGTGGTACTTGTACAGTGGAGCACCGAATACTCGATTATAATCATCATCGCGAAATCAAACACTGGCTGTGGAGTAGTGGGTGATGCAATACTCCAATCTGTCACACAATTCACACCATTTAATACTCGATAATGATCACCATTGAAAAATTAAGTAAATACTCTAAATAATGTATGCAGACTAGAGCAGCTGGAATACAACCATGCACAGCATGTGCTTGATTTTGCGATGGTGATTATCATCGAGTATGGACGCTCCACTCTGCAAGCACCTTAAAAAATTAAGACGATGAACGCACGAAATGCCGACGAAAAGTTTATAAAAATAAAGAGAAAAAAAGGGTTTCTATTCAACATTCGTAACCGGTGTATTTCAATTCTATTGAGTGTTTTTAGTTAAGTAGAAATTTAAAATAAATTTAAAAATTGGGGAATTGCAGTACTGCTATCAAATTGGGTTCATTTAAAAGATAAATTTTTGCCATTTTATTTAAATATGATATCACTCATGAAATTACATTTAAAAGATGATTATTTTCATTTTATTTGAATTATAATATATAACTGCCGCCAGTTATATATAACTAACTAGCGCAGTTGGTTGAGGCGACGCAACTTCATTTTGTTGTCGTTTGAGCGGTCGAGGGTGCGAATCCCGCTCCTTCCTCTGGCATCTATGTGTTATCATTCACCTCATTATCCACGCACAAGTCTCAGACTCATGCGGGCGTCATTAGCAATAAAAAAACATAATGCCGCCGCTGCTGGCTTGTACGTAGTCTAAATGCAAGATCCAATTTTAAAGCATATTTTGCAGAGTTTGAGGCCGTATATCCGCAATAATGCGGTGGTTGATGTCTTTTAAGTCGTCGATCATCACTGGCTTATCTCCGTAGACCAGATAGATAAGCCAGCAACGATTAACGACTTGGAAGATATGAAATGCCGCGTTATTACCGATATATGGCCCTAAATGCTGCAAAAGTGATAACGAATTAGATCTCTTGTTCAGACTACGTAAAAGCCAGCCTCGGCAGCCATATGCTTGATATTTATTATACTAATATATAAAATATTTAATGTATTTTATACTGATCTTATTGTAATTCTGTACTATATTATTTTTTTTCTCTAATTTTATAATTTTGCATTCAACTGGGGCATTCCAATCTAGAATTGATGCTATGATTTCTTCTAATTTGTACTCGTAAAATAATTTTAATTTCAAATATTCAATTATTTTAATGCTTGGATGTTTTGTATTTTTAAAGGAGCAATACAAATTTCAATTTCATTTTATCCAAATAAAATTACAAGTTATCTTTTAAAGAAATCCGATTCTATTACTGAAATTCGTTAAATTTAATTCGACGTTTTACACCTCTATACTGTTTGTTTGGTATTATAATTGAAATTAAATAATAAATCATCTTTCAAATGAAGCCAAATTCATTTCACCACTACAGTTTGTTAGGATTTGAATTCATTTTAAAGTTATTCGCCTTTTAAAAACATTTTTAATATAGGACAGCCATTCAACTGATATTATATTCAAATAAAATGTGAAGGTTTATTTTTCTACTTTTGTTAATGTTATTTTTTCAACTTTTTTAAAAAGTTATCTTTGGAATGAATCCAATTCCATAACTGCAATTCGTAAGTTGTCAAATTTATTCATACCTCTTCATGTTTGATATAAATTCAAATAAAAAGTCCAATGCAGCCAAATTTGTTTCACTACTAAAAATTGTTAGTCTTTAAATTTATTTTAAAGTTCCATGTCTCTGAGAAGATATTCAAGACTTTAAGAGGTTTGAGAGGTGGTTGAAAAACTTCAATTTTTCCTGAGGTATATCGAAGTTTTCCTCCAAGTTTGACTTTAGTTTTATGGCTCTTTCAGCGAGAGCATCGGAATCGCCGATTGGGAAAATCAATTCTAACAACGAAAGTTTTGCAGCGAAATCACCAAGCTGATAGCAGCAACGCTACAAAGAAAATTTCAAAATGACCATTTCTTCAAACTCCAATTTTTATCTCATAAATTCATACTCTTAGGCAGGCCAATATAAAAACTTAGAAAATGTCGTGCTGAAGTAACAAACTCACCATTTTTTCCAATGCCATATTACTCGACGCGGTGACGCTTTTCCAGTTAATCACTCAGATTCATTATCGTTGTCTGCGTTTGGATGGGTGACCGTGGAAGCATTGGTCTGAATTTCAGTCATCCTAGTGGTTTCTTCAACAACGAGTACATCATGAAATCCATTCACTTCTCAATTCTGTAACAATTTCAACGAAAACGTACATAAAAATAAACGTACAATAATATATACATAACAATAATAACATATAATATAATACACATACACAACAATAAAAATATGGGCAATATTTTTATACTACACTGATCAGCCTTACAAAAAAATTAATTTCTTATTTACTTTCAGAAATATTTCTTATTTTTCATGACCAATATTTCGTATAATGAATTTATTTATTTTTTATTCATTCAACTGAAATACAATCAATGTAAATACAACAGGCTATTGCCCAAAACTGCTTTTCACAAAATTTCAAATTAGAATCGAAATCTAAGGTAAGGTTTGTTTCACTAAAAAGTTCACCTTGAAGCACAATAATTCACGAGTCTTTTTCAGAAAAATAATATTAATTTTGATTTTACTTTTAACAAAACACCATCACAGTCCAAAAATATTAATATAATTTTGAATTTTGAAATAAATTTCTGAGTCAAAAATCTACACTAGTTACCATAGTTATACACTTTACATATTATAGTTATAGTTAAAACATATTATACACTTTGTTCTCAATTGAAAATAATTTGAATGAGTGAAAAACAATTGAGATTCATTAAATTGTCAACTATTGAACTTTAACTTTAATATTTATTACTAATCTTCTGGACATAATTTTGTTAACAATCACCCATGTATTCAAAGGTTTCATGAATAATACTAGTGCACAAACTGGCTATTTGAAATGGTTGTTGGCTATTTTTGACAGAGATATTCGATAATAACAATATAATAACACAACAGGAATATTAACTTTGCTGTAAGAATGTCTTTGTAGAGATTGTATTTTTAAAGTTGATTTTCTTCTGCAATAACAAACTGAATGTATTAGTCAAACTTTTCAGAATAGATCACGACTGACTGCAATATAATTCAAAATTACTGAAATTTCATGTTTTTCCTTCAACTTTCTTTTATTTATATTATAAAAACTTACGTAAGTTTTAAACATATATTTAATATTACCAATTTGAGGACGGCAGTTGCACTGCTGTGTAATATTTTTTATGATAGTATCCATTCCACTAAGATTTTTGTTACAATTTTAAGACAGAAGTATTTTTGAAGTTAGAAGGATTACGATGAATAATCTCATAAATTTCACGGATTCACACAGTCAATACTTCATCTAAACAAAAAATCTTCCCTTTCAATAAAATCATTCAGAACTAAATTTCTACTTTCAAATCATTGGTCTACTTCTAATTTTCTTCAATAGGACAAAAATTTGGAGAAAAATGATAAAAACAGAAGAAAAAAATACATAAACTGGAGGCGAGAAAACCCAGCAAAATACAGCCAATCTTCTATACAACAAACTTCTAAATAACGAAATCTACGTAACGAATTTTTGTGATGTTCATTGCGATCTAGGCTGAACAAATTCTCATTAACGAATACTACTCTAGACAACAATCTAACAATCTAAACAATCAACAATCTAAACTCTTTTGTACGAGTTTAGAAGGAATTTCTATTCCACTCTTTTCTACTAGTGGAGAACAATTGCTTTGCTTGGAATAATGTTTACATTTAGATCTTGATTTTGTTTTTATTATTGGCTATGAATAGGTAATGTAAGAAAGAATATTGTATGTTGTATTTTATTTTATTCGAATTTTTTTCAATTTTTGTTTTTTCTTGTAAGAATCAATGAATAAATTTTATTTATTTATTAATAATCGATTTCGTTATACAGTAGTTCAACTGTATATTCAATATTGAGATACAATGAAAAATAGGAAGTGATATCATTGGGACCAACGGTTTAAGTAGACAAAAGTAGATAAATAGGGACTTTCAGGTGAATAACATTTAGATCCGGCCAGTTGCACGAAAGAAAATAAAATTTGACCACCGTAAGATGACGTCATTTGACGGAGCCAGTGCAACGACTTCCCTATTGAGCTCCGTAAGATGACGTCATCTTACGGTGGTTAAATTTTCTTTTCTTTGGTGCAACTGGCCGAGTATAGAAATGTATTTAATAGGAGTTTTCAAGTAAATAAAGTGAAAATATAAATGAAAATTAACAGGTGAAGGGAACTTATAACATTAAGATCTAACGGTCTAATACAAAACTGTATTTCAGGTAAATAGTAAATTGTAAATAGTAAATAGTTAATAGTAAATAGTAAATTTCAGGTAAATAGAAACGACTATATAGTCTGTGACATAACCTGATCATTATAAGCAACCACATACGACCCACACGACCTATAAAACGGTTGCTCAGTGTAGATGGCACTAATTCAAATTCCTCGAAACTTCAAAAGTCGCTTTGAAACTGCACCAACATGGCAGACACTTAAACTAGGGAAATTCAAATTTCGCGGAAATGTTCCTAATTTCACGTCTACACTAATTGAGTCACATGCAAGGCTTCCCTCATTGTCTTTCAAGGCATGTATATTAATATACGGACAGACAATAATGGGCTTATAGAGGGGTAAATTGCGTTATAGCTTTATTGTGGTAAGATTCCTATGAGCTGAGTTCATTTTCCACATAAATAAGCTGACAATAGAAATTCCACCTGATTTTGGCTCGTATGAAACTTCCTTGACGTTTCCTCAAGTCAAGTAAGACTTTAGAAACCCTTTTGAGTAAATGCTTTCAAAGCCTCCCTAGAGTTAAGGATGCCTCAGAGGACGGAAAATAGTCTGCGTCAAAGGTTGAGTGGTAGAGAGGACGAAGAATCCTAACTCCGCCCTTAGGCAATTTGAATAAATCAATAGCAAGGAGAACATAATACTATCCAATAAAATAAATCTTCTGAATCAACATTGCTTTACATGCTGTGGCTTGAGGCTGTGCGCAGGGTTTTTGGTCATAATTTTTTTTTTAGTTTATTGTATTGGATATTATTAAGGTATTGAAATGTTGACTATTGCCATGAGAATTTTTTTTATCAATTATTTTATGGAATATTTGAGTTCAAAGTTGAAATTTTTCGGTTTTTGGGGGCAATTGAACTCACCTACAAGTTATAATAAACATTTGATAATTTTTTTATAACTGAAAGACACCTTGAGGAAAAGAATGACACATTATTTATTTCAATTTAACGATTGGTTTTTTCAAAATAATTTTTTGAAAAACTGAAATTTTTGCATGTTTTAAAAAATTTATTTTGGGAAGACTAATTGTTTGATTGGAATGAGAAATATGTCATTTTATTCCGCAATGTGCCTTCCATTTAAAAAACAATTATAAAAAGTTTAAAATAACTAGTAGGGGAGATCAATTGCCCCCAAATACCATAAAATTTCAACTTTGAACTCCCATATTCCATAAAATATTTAATGAAAAAAATAATTTCTCACGGCAATAGTCAACATTTCAATACCTTAACAATATTCAATACAATAAACTTAAAAAAAAAATTATGACCAAAAACCCTGCGCCCAGCCTTAATGATGATTACTACAATTAATATTGTTATAATTATTACGTTATTGACTATTAGTACAATGATTATTACACCATATAATGTTTTGTTTGAGATTTATAATGGTGTAACAACCAAAACTAATATCTCACTATTTTTAATAAATGTGGTTGTGACAACTTCGTCTTATTATTATTCATCAAATAATTAGACTAATAATAAGACTTGAAACTGTTACAACTACATTTATTGAAATCCGTGAGAAACTAGTTTTGGTTTTTACACCATTATCAATCCCAAACAAACTCAAACTAAAGTAACTTTCTTTATAAATATAATCATTTAATAAATGTGGTTGTGGCAGTTTCGTCTTATTATTAATTAAAAATAAAGTACATTGTAGCTTAATATATACTAAACCCAGAATGATACTATTGGCTGAGGGAGGCTGACTTTCATTGAAGGTCTGTGATTGGCTAAAGGCCATAACAAGTCACGCCCACTGGTGGGAGGACCATCAAGGAATAATCAGTATCAAAATCAAGAACCAAAAAGTAACAAACATGTCACTTCCCGGTGGTTCGAAACCCACCTAAAACTGTAGGTCTAACTCATGAATCATCATTATCCACGCATAGGTCTCAGACCTGTGGGCTTCATCCTTCAAAAAAATACACAAGTAGGCTAGAATTGAACAATTTAAAAATGAAAATAAAATAAAAGAATGAAGCTAACAGAATTATGGCAAATTTTCGGTTGACTTTGATTCCATTTCTTACGTCAACTAAGGGCTGAGTGGGCGTCATCGTTCAAAAATAAAAAAATCATCTTTTTTTTGTTGGAGGATGAAGCCCACATAGGTCTGAGACCTGTGCGTGGGTAATGAGTTGGATGATGGTGATTGATTAGTTGGACCTACAGTTTTAGGTGGGCTCCGAATCACCGGGAAGTTATTTTACAGTAGAGAACAGTGTCTTTTTTGTTGGCCAATCCCATATGTCACCCTTACAAAGAGGACCCCCTTCAAGATTGGAATTGGGGGAGTTTTTCAACCTCATCTTTAATCTTTCTAACCTTATCTTTTGGGGGATGCTTATCTTTATCTGACTGAACAGATACCTGCTCATGGCTATCACTTCCTTGAATTTAAAACATTTATAACATTTAAACGGGGACATCTAATCGGTCACCGTTACAAACAGGACCTACGAGAACGCAGCTTATCTCTATCTGATTGAACAGATACCTGCTACGGCTCGCGTATTAAATTCAGATTATAGTAATGTATACAGTAGGTAAAGTAGGTCTTCACATTCAGTCTCTTGAAAGAGTTCTCTTTTAAGTCTCTTAAAGACTTAAAAGCCCCGTGTGAACAGGCTCTAATTGTGTTTTAAAAAATAGAGAAATAGAATAAAAGAGAAGAAAGCACCAAAACCAAACCAATGTACCCACAAAAAATAAATTCTTATCAATGTATTCTTAGTAATGCAAAAGTGTCACTTCGGCTGACGGCAGATTGCCAAGCCTAATTAACTGTGTTTTCTTGTCATTTATTTAGTTTGGTTTTATTTCAGGATTTACAAAGACTTTCGATAAAATTTATATTTATTTTTACTCCTTATTGTTTGAAGGAGTTAGATCTGATGAAACTATTTTTTCTTTTTTGTACTCAATAAAGTTCAAGTTTATTCATTCATACTAAAAGGTGTCTCCACATGCAAACCCTCAAAAAACTTAGAAAATAAGAAAAAATAACATAAAAGGAAGAAAATAGAAGGAAACGTCGAAACCAAGCACGTTAAATTTAACCTAAAAAATGAAGTAACTGTAGCAAAAAAAACTGTAGCACGTTAAATTTAACCTAAAAAATGAAGAAAGTGTAGCAAACTTGTGATTAAACCAGAAAATCTGTCAGTCAAGTCATTATCACTGAAAATTCTGAATGACACAACAACAACAACGCTCTCAAAACTCGTTCCCTCCAAAACGGTCAACGCTGATTGGCCAATTGGTCGTTTAAATTCAACGCCCCAGCCAAAGAATCAAAGTGTCGCATACTTATAACAAGATCATTGCCCTATTACTGCGAGTAGCTGTTATATAAGTTGCTGTGATTTCCTTGAATCATTTAGTCATGAGTCTGTCTGGAGCCAATGGAGATTTATTACCTTACACTTCTAGCTCTTTTCCTTTTCATCTCTTCGCCATCTTCTTCTCTTTTACTCACTTCTCCTTTTTCACCTTTTGGTCATTGCCACTCATTTCCATTTCTATTCCTCACCCTCCGTTTTATTCAAATTTTATTCTATTATTACCAATTATATAGTCTCGCAGTTCGAAGTTATCAAGGTTAAGTTTGAATGGACGAATTTTTGTCCAGACTTCGCCCTTATTACGTAAATGCTTCACAAAAATGTTATTGTTAATATCCACCTTTTTCTCATTTATTGTGTTGTTAATAATATTCTTTTTAATCAGTCACAGTTATATTTTGTAAATTTACGTAAATAAAGTAATTTTATCTTATCTTATCTTATCCGTTCTATGGATAAATGTTCATTTAGAAGAAATGCGCTCGGGACTGCGATTGGAAGGGTGACCAACTGTGATGTCATGACGTTATCAGCCTTCTTATCATTGACCCGGTGGTTCGGAACCCACCTAAAACTGTAGGTCCACCATTCATAACATCATTGTATGAGAAATATAATCGTATTATCTTGGCTATCTAGAGTTGAACCTAACATTGATAACATCATTGTAACATCATTCCTCTCATTACTCTTACATACGCCTCAGACACAAGTGGGCTTCATCGGCCATTTGAAATCTTCCAATGAGGAGAAATACAATCATCCAAGATAATAAGTGGAATAGTATTGTGATGGGAATGTGACTTGAAGATATAAATGAAATCCTTGTTGCATTTTTCGTCTGGTAATAGCTGAGTTGCCCTTATTGTGGCTTGAGATGAATTAAATTTTGTTCATCTCAGATACAAAAAAGGCTACATCAATTGTGTTGCTTTCCAAACGTCTCTGTCGAATGATGGTTTGGAGGCAGGAAGTAGCTCAGAGGTGTTCTAGATAGTATGCACACTCACCTGTGCAGCCAGACCCTGTGTAAAGGTGGGAGTGGACTGTCAAGCATAGAGCTTCAGAATTTGTTTCGGTGGGCTTGGCATACTGATACAATTCTGTTAGCTCAGTGAGGAAAGCAATCACAAACTACCTCACTCCTCGTTTGTGTAGTACGCTCTTTGGACTAAAACATAGCAAAGAGGTCTGAAGAGTCACCTACAGTCGAATCGGCTATGGTACTATATACATACATACAATAGCTGAGTGAGGTTTTTATACACTCAGCGAGCACTAGTTCATCTCAAGCATACGTTCTAAAATAGGATGTTTTTACTTGACGGATGAATCCAACATATTTCTGAGACCTGAGCGTGGGTAATGAGTTTGATGATGGTGCTAGATGAAACCCACACTTTTAGGTGAGTTCCGAACTACCGGGAAGTGATTCTACAGCAGAGAACTGAGTCTTTTTTGCTGGCCAAATCAATCGGTCACTCTTACAGAGAGGGCCCAGGAGAGCGCTGCTTATCTAATCTGATTGAACAGATACCTGCTACGGCTTGAAGCTATCACTTTGGACTACCAGCTACTTTATTACGGCAAAGAGTATGTTTTAATACCTGATGCATGTCAAAACATAATCCATTTCGCTCAAATATAGGAAGCTGATCGGCCATGTTTATTTTATGTAGCAGAGCAAGTATATCTTTGGAAAGATTATCGTATATTTTTTAACGTAAGCGGTTTTTTAGCGTAGTTTTGCTCATGGTTTCTTCTTATGAGGTGCCTACAAAATTTGGTATTAAATTTGTACCTGCATCCCCCGTAGTTGTTGCTCTGAAGTTTTATGCGTATGGTATCAAATATTTCTAATGAATTTGTTTCTAAAAGTCAATAATAATTACAGAGTGGACTCTATGATGTGAAAAATCTACCAATTATTGACAATAATAATTACAAACCTAACCTAACCATAACAGCGTTGGAAAGTCCACAGAATGTAATATTGAATAAACTTCTCATTTAAAGAGAGAAGTGATTGCTTTACAATAATTTTCCAGAGTTCCTGCCATGAATATTCAATTTTGTTGTATATTAAGCAGCATCAGAAACTTGTTCATTGTTTTTATTCGATATCCGTGAGATAGATTGCAAATTAATTCAATTATCTACAGTTTTCAGATTTTATCATAACCGATTGCTGGATAATTGGATTTTCTTGATGTTTTCGAATGAGTTTTTATGGAAATCATCCAGAAATTTCTCAATATAACCGATTGATTAAGAGTAATCTTAGAGAAAAAATGATCCCTGGATTTCTTGTTCCATGACGAACTGCGTTGTTAATATTAACTTTTCATGTGAAATTTAACGACTTGCAGTCAAATATTTGTTAAGAATAAGTATAATAACTCACTTAATCTGGCCGAGCGCTTTCGAATCTATGAGATCCATCTTCAGAGGCGTGGGTTCCTAGATCATCATGTCAGTTTTTTGGTTAGAAGTGTTGTGGTTTTTGTAAAATGTGATCAAAAAGTCTGTGAGATTTAAAATTTAGTTGTTCATTGAGAATGTACAACACCACTGACAAAAAATACATCACAATGACATACATTAATCCACAATCAAACAGACTAGCAAAAATCTTCAAAAAAGCCGGCCACACCATCTCATTCAGAATAAAAAACAAAATAAAAAATACACTTACACTCAAAACCACACTGAACACAAACAAATACGATCTCCCAGGGATCTACAAACTGAACTGCTCTGATTGTAACAAATTCTACATAGGACAAACAGGCCGCACATTCAAACAACGTTACAAGGAACATTTTCAAGCCCTGACATCAAAAGCTGAATCGAATTTTGCCGACCATATCATTCAAACTGGACACACTTTTACTGACATCAGTACCAACCTACACATTCTACATATAAAATCTAAAGGACACGAACTCAACACCTTGGAACAATTTGAAATATGCAAACACACCACACACAATAAACAAAACATTCTCAATGAACAACTAAATTTTAAATCTCGCAAACTTTTTGATCACATTTTACAAAAACCACAACACTTCTAACCAAAAAACTGACATGATGATCTAGGAACCCACGCCTCTGAAGATGGATCTCATAGATTCGAAAGCGCTCGGCCAGATTAAGTGAGTTATTATACTTATTCTTAACAAATATTTGACTGCAAGTCGTTAAATTTCACATGAAAAGTTAATAAAAAATGATCATTTTTTTTAAAGTTGAAAACGACATTTATGACACTTTCTCCTCGTAAATGTACTGCCATCCTGATATATATTATTTTTTTAAATTTTTTTGAGGATGAAGCCCACATAGGTCTGAGACCTGTGCGTGGGGGATGAGTTGGTTGATGGCGCCTATAAATAAGCGAAAATATCAATTTATTTTGTACAATAAACGTTTTTATAATATATTGCATGTCACATAATAAGGCTTCTATTACCAGAATATTAGAACGCATTAGAAAGTAATTGCGTTTTCAATAGAGTGAACATTCTGAACGAATTAAATAATAATAATAATACCAATAATGATAGTAATAATAATAATATCGCGTGACCTGGCTGCCTCAGGTCTGGTGTCAGAGTAATCAGCTCGCACCTGAATAAGTTCAGGGCATCTGACGTGACTTAACGACTGTTTCTAGGCAGCCGTGACCGACAGATTAACGAGTCTTCTGAAACACGGGGGTGACCCGAAGTAAAATCTTTCGGTCAGAACTGGGATAGAGCCCGGTACCTTTGGGTTAGCAAACCAGCACTTACCCACTTACTTACGGCCACTCCAGTAATATGTAGAAGAGGCCTTGTACTTGAAAATAATTAAAAATCAATGAATAGAAGAGTTCGATACTGTCTTTTACTCATTATAAACAGATTTCTCAATACAATTTCTACCACAAATGTTTTAAAAATAATAAATCAACTAAAATTAGTTCATTTGTACCAATTTAGTTCATTTTAGTTCATTGTAAAATTAGTTCATTTGTACAATTTCTACCACAAATGTTTCAAAAATATATCTTATATTATATTATTATATATAAATAATAAATCAACTAAAATTAGTACATTTGGACTGCTTGCATACGGAGCATTCACCAAGCGTCACAGGCGTCAAGCGTTATGAATAAATGGCTGGACCGACACATTCAATCACGTAACAGCCATTTAGATGCAACCTTTGACGCCTGTGACGCTTGGCGAACGCTCCGTGTGTGGGCTGCCTGTAGTGGAGTAGCAATGATTTTAGAGTGGTTGAAATGAACGCTTAGAAAAAAATGAATGACCAAGAAGTGTATGAATATCAAAGAATAATACCAATATTAAGTACTTTTCAGCTACTATTAGATAAGATAAAATGAAATAAAATTACTTTACGTGAATTTACAAAATTCCATTGCAACTGATTAAAAAGAAAATTATTAACAACACAATAGATTGTATTAAATATAGCGATAACTTTGGTTATTAAGTCTGTGCGCAGGGTTTTTGCCCATAATTTTTTTTTCAAAGTTCATTGAATTGGATATTATTAAGGTATTGAAATGCTAACTATTGCCTTGAAAAATTATTTTTTTCATCAAATATTTTATGGAATATGGGAGTTCAAAGTTGAAATTTCTCGGTTTTTGGGGGCAATTGAACTCACCTACAAGTTATTTTAAACATTTGATAATTCTTTTATAACTGAAAGACACCTTGGGGAAAAGAATGACACATTTTTTATTTCAATTCAACAATTGGTTTTTTCAAAATAATTTTTTGAAAAACTGAAATTTTTCGCATGTTTTAAAAAATTTATTTTGAGAAAACTAAGTGTTTGATCTAGATGAAAAATGTTTAAAATTATGACCAAAAACCCTGCGCACAGCCTTAAAAGTGAGATTCTATGCAGAGCATTTACGTGATAAGGGTGAAGTCTGGACAAATATTCGTTCATTCAGACTAAACCTTGAAGAGGAGAAAGTTGTAGTACAAAAACTACTACAACTTTACATAGTTTACATAGTTTTTTTTGTAACTATGAATAACTTCCAATAACCTATACTTTGTATACTTTCAGTAACTACTATGAATTAATGAATGAACATGCAACAATAATAAAAATGAATAACTTCTATCAATTATCACTCATAGAGTAGTAACTATTAATGGATAACCATCAAATAACATAAAAGTAGCTATATAAATAGAAATCTAATTAAAATTTTCAAATAACTTGAATAACTTTGGCTGTAGAAAATGAATCGTAACGATTCAAAAACATTTCAGCCTGAATATTTTTTAAATTTTCTATTAAAATTGTTGTTAAATTTATCATAAAAAGTTCATAACTTGAATGACAGCGAATGACTATGACAAGGTGTAGCAACTTTGTATGAATAAATATAATTTAATTACAATAACTGCATTATGATTCTGAATCAGATTGGAATCAAACCATTACTTACAAAATATTTTTTATTAGATTATTGTTCAATCATCCTGGATGCCATTGAATTTGAAGCTCCCATCGATTGGTTGGCATTTCAAAGTCCATTCTACCAGCTCTGCTTCCACTGGAAAGAGAAAAAAACATAAAATAAATAACCTCAGCACATCATGAAACAAAAATTGATTTTGAGTGCCCTTTCAAGAACCCATTGCTTGTATGATACTCTTTGGATCGCGGCCAAAAATGGCAACAACATTCATACTGCAAGCTTTTCTCACTCACTGGGGAAGAATATTATGGAATATGGTATGGGAATGGATATGGATTAGTAGATTAATGGAGAAAGAGAGAGATTTATTTGGAGACAAAATGGAGGAGTTCTACTTCAGCATGTGGGTCAAGATTAGAGATAAAAAATTTGCTAGGAAGGAAAATAAAATAAATAAAGAAATGGGGAAATATTCTTTGTAGTGGTGAAGGCGATATTGTGGAAGATATTCATAATGAATAATAAGACGAAGTTGTCACAACCATATTTATTAAAAATAGTAAGATACTAGTTTTGGATGTCATACCACTATCAATTGAAGAAATTCAGAATAGGAACTGCTTCAGACTCAAGATTGAAACTTCACGAGAGTTTTTGGAGGAGATTAGAACAAAGACGGGGACAAGTGCTGCGAGATTATCATTAAAAATTGAAAAATGCTAAATTGTTAAATCGCGGTCCTAAGTGACCAATCACGAAAATAATATAATAATAATTATCAATCTCAAACAAACTAAAACAAAACTACAGAGTAGCTTAATATATACTAAACATGGAATGATACTATTGGATAAGGGATAGGCTGACCATCATTGACGGTTTGTGATTGGCTGAAGGCCATAACAAGTCACGCCCACTGGTGGGAGGAGCAACAAGCAAATATAATAATCAAGTCACGAACTAGAAACCTTCTAGAAAGTAAGTAATAACTTTCGCATCTTTCTCGGTTGACCTTGACTGCATTTCAGTTAGCTTCAATTTTTCAATTTAAAATTGATTCAATTCTAGCCTACTTGCGCATTGTTCTTCTTTGTTACTTTGTAGATGTTCACGGTTTTAAGTTCTTGATTTAATTCTTATTTTTGCTTGCTGCTCCTCCCACCAGTGGGAGTGACTTGTTATGGCCTTCGCCAATCACTAACCGTCGATGAAGGTCAGCCTATCCCTTAGCCAATAGTATCATTCCGTTTTCAGTATACATTAAGCTATTTTGTACTTTAGTTTCAGTTTGTTTTAGATTGATAATGGTGTAACAACCGAAACTAGCATCTCACTATTTTTAAAAAGTGTGCTTGTGACAACTTCTTCTTATTATTCAAAATGGGGAAATAGTTGTTACTTACGGTTGAGTGATTTATTTTACTGTAAATGCTTCACCAACTGTATATTTTCTTAGCTGTTTTTTAAATATTTAAGCGGGCGGGCCGCTTGGCGCAGTTGGTTGGGGCGTCGCAACTTCAGCTTGCTGTCGTCCAAGTGGTCGTGGGTTCGAATCCCACTCCACCGTCAGGCATTTATATGTAATCATTCACCTCATTACCCACGCACAAGTCACGGACTCATGTGGGCATCAGCAATAAAAAAAAAAAAAAAAAATATATTTCAATATTTCCAAGATTCTTTAGGAACTACGGTAGGTTGTTATAGAATTTCCTACCAATATTCGTTGTTCGTGTTTGTTTGAATAATCTACTATTATGACTCAGCAAGTGATAATCTTCAAAGCTTCGTGTATTTTAATCATAAACGTTAATATTATGGTTTATATCACTTTTTTTACATATTTAAAGTAGCTTCATACACATATAAGCAGGGTAGAGTTAGGAGACCAAGTCTCTAGAACAACGGCCTACATGAATCTGATCTATTTACTCTTTCTATACACCTAACCGCTTTCTTTTGGATCTTAAACACCCTATCAAGATTTTGTTTTGATGAATTACTCCATACTAAGATTTAAGATAGCATACCTAATATTTGGCAGTAAGAGTCCATGGTAAGCTGCAGAAGGTAACTTTTTGTCATTTAATCTAGAAAGCAGGACAAATACCCCAGATGGAATTTTGCAGCATATTTTCTCAATGTAACTCTCAATAGTGTGACTGTCAATGTCATTAAGCATAAGAAGACGATTCTTTCTTACAGTGCAAAGCGAAAGACGAATATTATTAATTTTGAAAATTGATCACAGAAAATTACCAGAAAAAGAAAGACTATTAAGAGAAAAAAGTAGATAGATGAATAAATAGATAGGTAGATGAAATAAATATAGAATCACTTTATTTATGTAAATTCACAAAATTCCATTGTGACTGATTAAAATGCATATTGTTAACAACACAATAGATTGTATGTGGGACAAAGTTTGAATATTAACAAGAGTATATAAGAAGAGACAGATAGATAGATAGTGAGAGAGAGAGAGAGAAAGATATAGAGGAGAGAGAGTTTGTGTGAGAGGGTGGAGTAGAAAGGGGTGAAAAAGGGAGCCAGACAGAGAAAGAGAAAAACATAGAATGCCAAAAAGCGCGTGGGCGTTTCTAATAAACGCTGGCATGTTATAAATTCTTCCAACCTGCTAGCAACCTTACTATGAGACGGAAACAATTCTCGCTCATTGTTCGTGTCTATTGTGTGGCCCCGAAAGACGTTTGCCGAATTTGCGTTTAATCGAAAGAAGGTGCTTCAATGAGAGCGCCAAGCCAAGTCTGAATGCAAGAGCTGCTGCAAGGGCTCCATCCCATTCACTTGTGTTCAACTTAATTAAATCTTCTTCTAACAAACTTCGGGAAATGTTGGAACTTTTCCAGCAGTGGCGGACGGAAAACCCAGCGCATTTTCCAGCTTGTGACGTGGCAGCGGCAGCAGCAATTCGAGATTAGGCACCGCCACATCATAAATCACCCGAGCACAAAGCTCCCAATAGATCAACGAGTGGGTCTCCCGGTCCACACTTCTCGTTCCTGGGTAAACAAGACCGGTCGGTCGGTGGTGGTCAACTCAAAACCAGAACCAACCTTCCAACTTTGCTTTTCATCACAAAGTAATTAACGCCCGGTTTTTTCTGCACGTTTGAATGAATTCTACATGAGCTGAGTTGCGAATGAGGTGAGGTTAGGTGAGGATTTAGCGTTAGAAAAATAAATACAATAAACTCAACTCCCCGACTAGTGGAAAAGTTTTATGGGAATTCTGAGATCGACATCAACCTGCTCTAATGAAAGTTACAGCAATTTTGATACACGGCATTTTATTGCATTAGGGTGCTTGAACAGTGAATCTGAAGTTTATTATAACTGTAGTTTTTTTTTTTTTTTTTTTTGTATAGGCCTACTATGGACCGCATTTATTTACCATTCAATTCATGTTGGTCTCTTTCTTCCTCCTCCAATACTCCTTCATCCTGACACTCTGAGCAATTCGTCTTTCTTGAGACCAAGTTTCAATTTTTGGCTCCTCTGGAAAATCATTTACTATTAACTTCCTTCTTAGGCCTGCCCTATCAAAAAAATCAGTTACTGTAATATCCAATCCCTGCATATCTTTTTTAGATTCTATAAACTGTAGTTTATAATAATAAAGTTTCAAACTGAATACATTTTGAAATACATGTGTAGAGAACCTGAATCACTTACAATTTTTATTTCACTAATCTTCGCTCATAATTTATTACTATTTTCAAAATAGACAATTCAAATCCAATCAACAAATGTACAGAATTTCCCTCAAATAGTAATATTATTATGGATTGAATACTATAAATTTCAATTCACACATATAGTACATAATTATTAATGATGAGTAGTACCCAATTTAAGCTACATATCCCCCACAAAACAATACAAATACGCGATGAACATACTCTGATACATATTACTGTGATAAATTACAGAGATTTTAATGGAGGCTTCTATTAAAATTCACCATATTATGACTTTGAAGGCCTTGAAACAATTATATTAATCTTTTGTATACTGTGATGGTGATTTGTTAAAAGAAAATACAAAATTGATATTCTTTTTCTGAATAAAAATCGTGAATTATTGTGCTTCAAGGTGAAATTTTTAGTGAAACAGAGAGACCTAACCTAAAATTTCGATTTTACTTTGAAATTTTGTGAAAAGCAGTTTTGGGCAGAAGCCTGTTGTATTCACATTGATTGTATATAAGTTAAATGAATGAATATAATAATAATTGCTTATCAGGGTACAACAAATTCTACAATGTTTTCCCCAAACGATCAGCAACCGTCAGCTTTTTACACAATGGTTTTACGAGTCTCCCTTTACGAGACTTTATTCTTATAAAAGGCTGATAATCCCCTCTCACACCCCTATTATTCAAATCTCCCTTTTCGAGACTTGAAGCTGAAAAACGACACCCCTATTATACATTCACGTTAATTACATTGATAAGAAGGCCTCCATTTTCTTCTAACACAATATTCTTGTTAAAAAAGCAGGAGTAGATAAGTTATTCGTTCATTGAATGTGAAGCCATTATAAAGGATACATCAATTCGGTGAGGAGCTTGGTAATAAATAGGAATATAACAAAGAACGGAGAAAGTTCTAAGAGATTGAGGTGGGAGGCAAATGAGAATCATTGTGGATGGCAAGGTGAAAGAGAAGAGGCGTTTTTCAAAAAGGATTGAGGGGAAAAGAGAATAAACAGAGGAAAATGGAGGTGGAGAAAAGAAATATCACAGCTGCCGCTTCAGGATCAAAGTCAAAAGATCTATGATTACTTTTCAGTTATGCGCTTCTGGAGAGAGTGCAGAGACAAGCTTTTTCAGAGATTTTGGAAATAGCGGCGAACCTCTACAATAGCTCACAACTTCCGAAGATGATACACAGGGTGAGTAAAGTCTTCGTAAATAAAGTTATTTTTCGGTCGTCTGTATGTTTCCAATATCTGCAAGAGACAAGATTGTACTGGGAAATAAGGTGGAAGCAACTGACTGCAAGAAAATCCACTCAAACTTGTCAACTCTCCTTTCTCTCTCACTCACTCGCTGTTAGTAACACTCTCTCTCCCTGAGTCGCTCTCTCTCCAACTCTCTTAACATCCCTTTCACTCACTCTCTCTCTTACACTTTCTTCCCCTCCCGCTCATATTCTCTCACTCTCACACCCTCCATCATACTCTCTAACTGTACTCTCTCACACTTTCTTCCCCCTCCCACTCATACTCTCTCACTCTTTACGGTCAAGTGTTGAGAAGGATATTCTTGAATATCCTCTTCCAAGAATGGATGGACATTTATGTGTTCAAACTTTGCCGTTTCATGTAGATACATCACAATCATAATTATTATCGTTATCAAATTGCATCTTATACTGTATACATATCGTTGATTAATTCTTTCGTTTAGATTTGTAAAATTCATAGAACAATAATTACAGTACTTATATATTTTTAACTATCATAATGTAAAATCTAAGACTGTGCATTTTGTAATCTACATGAATAAAGTAAATAATCTAAATCTAAATCTCACACCATCTATAATACTCTCTTTAATTGTACTCTCTCTTCAACTGTCTCTTCGCTCTCTCTCTCTCTCTCTCTCTCTCTCTCTGTACAGTGTGTTATTGTTTATATAAAGTTCTAGTTCTATTTTTACACTTTGCCAGTATTACTTTTAGTTATAGAATCCGTAAAAATACTATCGAATATAATTATATTCACTTATCAAATCTTCCCAAACAAACACAATGTTCTAACAATAGAGGCCCCTAGCAACAAAAAATTTCTATTCCACCTCAGTAGGCTACTCTTCATACCATTGATATTGTGCTAACACAATGAAGTTTCTTCATCTCTCACAAATATCTGTATCAGTAGGACTATCACCTCTATAAATACTGTCTCTTTCCACAGTTTGTCCTTCCACTTGCAAATTTCACCCTTCTGTGCAACCTGATGGCCGGTTTCCTTCACTAATGGGCTATTTTGTGCCTATTCGCGTTTTGTTGCAAGTTGAATGTGAAGCCTTGCATGAAGTGAAACTGCCTCGAGGTCGTATTGACGTGCTTTCCATTGTGATGGCTGAGACAGAAATTGGACAGGCAAATGATGAAAGCCTATAATGTTGAAGAATATATTTGGTCAGTTTGGTTTTCAGTTACAGAAAAAAATACGCTTTGTTCACTTGAGCAATCGTCTTCTTTTTTCGGAGGATGAAGCCCACATAGGTCTGAGACCTAAGCTTGGGTAATGAATTGGATGATGGTGATTGATGAGATACAGTTTTAGGTGGGTTCCGAAACACCGGGAAGTGCTTTCACAGCAGAGAACACAGTCTTTCTGGCTGGCCAATCCAATCGGTCACCCTTACAAAGAGGAGTTTCGTAGCTTATCTCTGATTGAACAGATACCTGCTACGGCACTCGGCTATCACTTCCCTAATTTTATTAATTATATTATTGTCAATTGGATTTAGAATTCAAGGAATTTAGCTCGCATTCATGAGCCTGCCTCAAAACTACCTCTCTTTAATGGATACCTGAAAAGCCTATTGCTGTTCAAGAGTCCCTTGAGACAAGAAGACTCATGTAATACATGAGTACATGGACCTAATTCTTTCACTTAAGCTATTTAAATGTATCAAAGACAAATTTTTGTTCAGGAAATGTTGACCGAAATTTCTATGAATTTTTTTGTTTGAAGGAAGAAACCCACATAGGTCTGAGACCTGTGCGTGAGTAATGAGTTCAATGATGGTGATTGATAAGATGGACTTACAGTTGTAGTGGTTTGCGAACCACCGGGAAGTGATTGCACAGCTGAAAACAGTCTTTTTTGCTGGCTAATCCAATCGGTCAACCTTAGAAAGAGGGCCCAGGAGAGCGTGGCTTATCTAATCTGATTGAATAGTTATCTGATACGGCTCTCGTCTATAACTTTCTTCTTGGTAAACAATTTATTGTTTTCGAATCAAACTTGAAATCTTTTTTATGAAGATTATTTTATAGGTTCAAATCTATAAAGGTTATGAGACTATTGAGACTATAGGTTATCAGATAAATTATGAATCATCAACTTTAGAAGCGATAAACCAAGGCTCAAGTATTCTATTCCCATGCAATGTAACCTATTTGATCAAATAAATAATTTTTCAAATCTTCAATAGTCCATTGTGATTTGTAAATAAATCCATTAATAAAATACTATAAATCAAGGTAGATTCAGATTCAGATGACTTTATTTGTGTAAATTTACAATGTATTTGAATGATAAAGTATTATTAATATTAGCAACTCTCAGATCCACTAGTTGAAGTTAAGTTCAGTTGATTTTGAATCTTAAACATAATGGTTGAATAGTTTGAGTAGAAAAGTTTATAAATACAACAAATATATATTCAGAGGTATAGTACAGCAGAAATTGTTAAAAAAAAAAAATAAAAAAAAAAAACATAATGAAAATAGAGCTTGGATCTGAGAGATGAATTACACAAAGAGGCGAAGTATTGGCCATTGAGGCCATTCTTACACTTAACCTTTTACCTCAACATGTCCTACTAGTTTAAATTGATTTAGATGAAATCGTCTGATATGGGTTATCTAAGTAAGATAAATCAATTCAAATGAGGTAAATTTAAATTTAAACAATTTTACATTTATACATTAGAACATAAAATGAAAGCATATTGAAAATAATTTGTGGATTAAAAAAAGTATTATAAAAATGAATAGATAAATAATTTAGTTTATAGATAATAACCTAACCTAACTTAAAGGATTATAGTATCATTGATCATGCAGTTGCCTCAAGGCCGGACAGACGCTGCCATTTTCTCCAATAGATGTCTCCTCAGAGACAGGGAGAAGCCCACTCGGCTCTCATGATTCCTAATTGAAAGGTAGGAGAGATAGTAGTTGAATGGGGATTCCAAGGAAGAAACAAACTGAATCAATCAGCAATTTCTGAAAGCACTTATCTTATCTGATGGCTCGGAACCCACCTAAAGTAATAGGTCCACCATGATCTTCATAGCATGGCTCAAACGGCGAATTGGAACTATCCGTAAGGGCCGATAAAAGCTTATTATTATTTACAGTAAGAATTTGAAAAAGGAGAACCTAATAATTAGGAGCTAACTAATTTTTATTCTGTTACAGTGGCAAACATAGGTTGCATGCTTGTTGGTGGGGGGGAGGGGGGGTTGGTTTCAAGACCAATACTCCAAGAGTCCTAAGTTTGGATGAGAAAAAAGTTAAGTTAATGTTAATGTTTCTCAATGTTAAGTTATGCCAATTTTTTACAAGGAATTTCACTTTGAATAACAATGACCAATTCTTTCAAATTATATAATATTAATTTAGAATTACACTTTGTAAAAGAAGCAAAAACTGAATTCTGGCAAAATTAGGGTGGAATGAATAACCTATTCGTCTATCACTAGGTGCTAGCTCATAAATTTCAATGAAAAAATGGAATAAAAACAATTATCAACTCAAAAACGCCAAACCATCCCACATGGGTGTTTGAACATGAAGCCTTTACAGTAACAGAGTTCTTCTTTGTACAGGTTTTTACAGAATAGAAATCCCACACCATAAAGTGATGTGCGAAGTGAGGCGTGAGCTTAAGCCCCTTTAATTTTGCGTGTAAAAGATTCGGTCCAGCGTTTGCACTAATTAGGGCTGTCACTTGGGGGAAAAGTGCCGGTTTTTTAATGCTGTTAAAATGAGGTCTGTCCTCTGTTTTTGACATTCACGCAATTTTTATCGGCCAATTAAAAAACACTTTTTCATCATCCATTCATCTAATGCTAAATCTTGAAGCCAGTAGAATCGAGTCAGGAATATGGAAGTTAATAACCGGAGAAAATCTATTTTTCAATGTTATTTTGTAAATAAAATAATTTATGCTTCTAACTAGATATATAAAAAAGAATGAATCATTATTATTATTATTATACGTAAATCTACCAAAGTGGAATACGGTGAGTAAAGATGGTTAATTTTTTGGCTTGTTCTTCTTGTTTTTTTTTAATTTGAATTTATTGCCACAACTTTACAAACAAAGCAAATTGAAGTTTTATTAACTTAATGTTAATAAATTAATACATTGAACAAAATAACTACTTAAATAAAAGTTAATGAATAATATTTTTTTTTTTTGGCACCAACCAGCAGAAGGAAAATACCTTGTTCGCTGGTGGGAGTAATTCAGTTCAGTCCAGATTATTTAGTTTCAAAACACAGTCTTTCGCAGATTCAAACAATTCAGTATTATTAATAAAATTATTCCAGATCATTTATTTCGAAAAAGTAAAGTAATGTCTCTTCAACCATGACCTTTGTACCACATTCAGATAATAGTTTCCACTATTCACAAGATACATAAATTTCGGAGGCATTAGATTAATCAACTTGCTACTTTTATATCTTAGTTGTTTTCGTACAGTCACCAAATCAGAATACTCAATTTTGCACTTTTTTATAGAATTATTTCTTAGGCCATACACATTATTTGCCACTTGAAAGTTGAAACTGACCCTGTTTCTAGCTGAAATAGACTTTTTAAATATAATTGTCTCACAGTTAACACATCGAAATGTACGAATATTTCCGCACTAGGAAACAATCTATTCACATTTAAAATAGTTTTGATTATTCTCTTCTGAAGGATAAACAACTTATTTACATGCACATCATAAGCTCCACCACAAACAGCAATACCATAATGTAGTATAGACTCGACAAAAGCAAAGTACAACATTTTTATCTCGTTGACATGGAGAATACTTCTAGCCTTATAGAAGGTATAAGAGAAAAATTTTAATTTTTTACAGACGAAGCTGTATGTGAGGTATGTGCTGTATGTGCTGTATGTGAGCATTTATGTGAGGTTCCCATTTGAGATTATGTTTGCCTACAAGCTTTTAATTGTTTGTGCAAATTCAGCTTTTCTGTTTTCGCTCCTCCATTTTCTTCCAACTCTTGGATGTTTTGTCTCTGGTATAACTTCCAATATATTAAGTCTTATTCTGAAGTTTTGTTCTATTGTAAATTCCTTTGTTGGTTGTTTCGGCCAGTACTAGGTCTTTTCCAACATTTCGTATCCATTCTCCTCCATTGACAAGATTAGTGACGCTACATAGTTTACAATTATTCTTGTTAGTCTATGGTTTGGAAGTCTCATGATGTGAGCGTACAATTTACGGCGTCTTTTTACTCATATCTATCTCTATATTAGAATATTTTTCAACATTAGACGTTCTTTGTAATCTATATCCATTTTCGTTCCGCCTTATTATTACTGTATTAATCGTTTGGCAACAAATTCAGGTTAGGAGAGCCATGGTTTGTCTGACTGCTGTATTTGCCAGATCATTTAGCCTCAAGTTGCACAGAGTGCACCTAGGAAACGAACTAGCTAGTTTATTACTTGATAGTTATATAATTTTATGATTTTTTCGGATAAAGCCCACTTAAGTCTGAGACCTATGCGTGGGTAATGAGTTGGATAATGGTGATTGTTGAGTTGGACCTACAGTATTTTTAGATGGGTTCCGAACCACCGGGAAGTAATCTCACAGCAGAGAACCGTCTTTTTTGCTGGCCAATCCAATCGGTAACCCTTAAAAAGAGGTCCCAGAAGTTCGTGGCTTATCTTTATCTGACTGAGATGATACCTGCTACAGCTCTTGGCTATCATTTCCCTGGAGTTGGGGTAGCCTACACGGGCTATATTTTTATGAATAAAAATATCCTCCTAGTCCAAAATAATCAGGGATCTTACTTGTTCTAGGAAGAACGTTTATACCGAGTTTCAAGATCTTAGAATCTTTCTTCCAAAAGATTCTATATAAAAATTTATTAGTAGCTGAGTGTGTGTGTATTGTATCTTTAGCTGATTCCGACTGTGGGAGACTCTTCAGACCTCAACAGACGTCTTGGCATACTGATATCTCATCTATCTGTTGTCTCACTCAGGAAAGCAATCGCAACCTAACTCACTCCTTCTTTGCGTAGTACGCTTTTTGAACGAAAGCGATTTTTGTACTTGAATGTTGAATAATGGTTGATTGCATTTTTGGACCTCCAGCTTCAAAATTGCATTTTTGGACCTCCACCTGACAGCACTATTCCTGTAAAGACTAGTTGTACAACTTAGAGTAGAAAATTCAATACGTCGTCTGAACTTCAACAATTCTTTCTTCTTCTTTTCGGAGGATGAAGCCCACATAGGAATGAGACCTGTGCGTGGGTTATGAATTGGATGATTTTGATTGATGAGTTGGACCCACAGTTTTAGGTGGGTTCCGAACCTCCGGGAAGTGATTTTACAGCAGAGAACAGAGTCTTTTTTGCTGGCAAATCCAATCGGTCACCCTTACAAAGAGCGCCCAGGAGTTTCGTAGCTTATCTCTGATTGAACAGATACCTGCTACAGCTCTTGGCTATCATTTCCCTGGAGTTGGGGTAGCCTACACGGGCTATATTTTTATGAATAAAAATATCCTCCTAGTCCAAAATAATCAGGGATCTTACTTGTTCTAGGAAGAACGTTTATACCGAGTTTCAAGATCTTAGAATCTTTCTTCCAAAAGATTCTATATAAAAATTTATTAGTAGCTGAGTGTGTGTGTATTGTATCTTTAGCTGATTCCGACTGTGGGAGACTCTTCAGACCTCAACAGACGTCTTGGCATACTGATATCTCATCTATCTGTTGTCTCACTCAGGAAAGCAATCGCAACCTAACTCACTCCTTCTTTGCGTAGTACGCTTTTTGAACGAAAGCGATTTTTGTACTTGAATGTTGAATAATGGTTGATTGCATTTTTGGACCTCCAGCTTCAAAATTGCATTTTTGGACCTCCACCTGACAGCACTATTCCTGTAAAGACTAGTTGTACAACTTAGAGTAGAAAATTCAATACGTCGTCTGAACTTCAACAATTCTTTCTTCTTCTTTTCGGAAGATGAAGCCCACATAGGAATGAGACCTGTGCGTGGGTTATGAATTGGATGATTTTGATTGATGAGTTGGACCCACAGTTTTAGGTGGGTTCCGAACCTCCGGGAAGTGATTTTACAGCAGAGAACAGAGTCTTTTTTGCTGGCAAATCCAATCGGTCACCCTTACAAAGAGCGCCCAGGAGTTTCGTAGCTTATCTCTGATTGAACAGATACCTGCTACGGCACTCGGCTATCAAATAACTGATTAGTTGTTGGTTAACCATAATGAAGTCCTTTTACAGACTTCTGACTTCATATCGTTTGTTACTTGTTACCACTCGTTCTGCGAAGACACATTTTACAGCCTACTGTTAATAGTTCAGTTTTAGGACCAATAGCATCAAACGACTTGGCATCACTAAGTTCTACACTGTTATTATATTTTGCTTTGTCCAACAATTACCATTTATCATCAATTTCATTGATGTATTAGTAGTTGGTATCAATTCAGGACCTCAAGCTTCAAATAACTTGTCACTTGTCAGTAGCAATAAATTAGTCCCATCAATACAAGTTGGCACCCTGTTATTATTATATTTTACTTTGTGCAAACTTTACCAATTATTGGCACCAGTTTCAATAATTGATAAGTAGTTGATGAATAATAATGATAATTAATAGTTAGTATCATTTTAGTCAAGAATTAGTAGCCTAATTGCTTCTACCGAGTTCCTGCTTCAAACGACTTGTCACTTGTTATGACTTTCATCAAGACAAGTTGTACCCTATTATTATTATATTTTGCTCTGTCCAAACTTCAACAATTGTCATCAGTTCCAATAATTGATTAATAATGATGATTTAATTGGAGATGCTTTATCATCACTTTGTCTCTGTGACATCAAGTAGTCACTCATGTCAATTGCAGATAATTTGAGACTAGCAACCAAACTCACAACTTGGAACCATCAGTAGCCGAGTGGCGAAGCCTGGTGGCGAGGGGACGAACTACCACTGTTACTCCATCAAGCCATTAAAGAGTCGCCAAGGGAGTAGCCCCCTAATACAATTTCAATTAATTCCCTAACAGGACTGAATTCCTCTGTATTTACCGGGAATTCACTCAGGGAAATTGAATGGACTACTAGTGCCACACTGACTCCTGTTTATAAAGAGAGAGAGAGAGGGTGATAGGGATAGGGAGAGAGAGAGTGAGAGAGAGAAAGAGAATGGAGAAAAGGGAGTGGGAAGAGAGAATACAAGGCTGAATGTGTTGATTGAGCTCCCACAGGAACACCCTTCATAGTTTCGCTGCTCGCCTCTTCCCACCTGTCTTTCAAAGTCTTGGCAAACAATCATTGTATCATTCTCTCCCACTCCCTTTCATTCTCACACTCTATCTCTTCCTCTGCTGTGGTTGAACCAACATTATTGTCATTCCCACAAGAGTGAACAAAGTTTGAAGCAATTGAATTAATTGTTCCATTGTGCCTGGTTGGGTAGTGGTTGATTTAGGAAAATTTTTGAAGTGTTTGTTCTTGACAAATAAGGCTTTGTTGACAAAGGTCCTGGGTTCGATCCCAGTTGAGTACAAGATATTTTTCTCGAGCCACTCCCGTGTTTCGGAGGACACGTTAAGCCGTCGGTCCCGGTTGCATATAAAAAAAGCAGTCGTTAAAAAAACGGCGAGATGGAACTACCCGTAAGGGTCTCCCCACCACAAAAAGCCATACGAATTTACTTTAAGGCTTTGTTTAAAAAAAACATCAGTTGCATCTTTTTGTTCTAAATCTTCATGCAAATCTCGATAAGCCTCTGCCCCCTTCTTTGTAAATAATATTTCATCAGTATTGGATAGCTTATTGGAACCAAAATCCATCTAAGAAAACTTGTACAGAATCAAATATCTCCTCTTTTCATCATCCATCACCATTATAATTATCATAATTAATTTTGTACAATTATTAATTTATATTCTCTATTTCCATCTTAATTACACACCTGCTACTTTTATAATAAACTCCTCATACTAAAACAAAAATAACTCAAATAAATCGAAATAGAATAACAAACTCTCTTAAACTATACTGATTGAGTGTCAAGAATGGACGAATCTTTGACCAAACTTCGCCATTTCATGTAATTGCATCTCATTTAGATTGTCATTACCAAAGTTAATATTATCATCAAGACCATACAAATGAGATCTTTGTACATAATATTTTGTACTATTAAAATAGCATTACCTGAATTTACTATAGTATCTATGTGATGCTAATAATTTTGTTTTTAACTACTTATATGCAAAATTTGTAAATTTACATGAATAAAGAAAGATAATCTAATCTAATGTATTCCCCATTTTCTTTCAAATCTAATGATTGAAAAATTAAAATTAAACATTTAAATTTTCTTTTTTTCATTATTTTTTGAATTAGTAATCATCGGAATCTACTGTTTCGTACATGAATTTGAACTGTCTTGACAAGCTGAACAAGATGGCACCATTCAATTTCTGCTCCCATAAAGAATTGAAAATTTGAATTTTTTCAGGCACGCTAGTTCCCATGGAAACGGGCATTTTCGGGCTCCGATCAGTTAGGTACGCTCTAATCAGCTACAAAACTCCTGGGCCATCTTTGTAATGGTGACCGATTGGATTGGCCAGCAAAAAATACACTGTTCTCTGCTGTAAAATCACTTCCCGTTGGTTCGAAACCCACCTAAAACTGTAGGTGCAACTCATTAATCACCATCATCCAATCCATTACCCAAACAGAGGTCACGGATCTATGTGGGCTTTATCCACCAAAACCCTCAGGTTGGATCACCTTGGGCTCACCTAGGTTGCGTTAATTACGTTAGGTAAAGAGAATAAATTAACCTGAACCGGCAATGTACATTTATGCCCGGTTTCTGAGTTGTTCATTAACTTAATGGACCATTAACTCAATGCTGGAGCAATGGGTTAATGATCCATTAAACTTAATGAACAACTCAGAAACCGGGCATTGTTATTATAATTCATTTCACATGTATGATTTTAGAGTTCATTTGAAACCATGACAGAGGCCATAGTCAGCCCATCACTGGTCTAGAGTCTAGACGTCTAGTCTAGACGTATACTCAAGGATATTACTTTTTTATTCACCTGAATTGGAGTAACTTTGAACTACTCAAATCTTGTCCGAGGAAGGCTTGTCCGCGAAATTTTAAAACGTTTTAGGATTCATTAAAAGCTTCGCAAACAAAGATTATTCCCCTGTGTTGATTTATCGCTCTTCACAATCCGTACTCCCTGAAACAACAATGTAGTAGCAGAAAAAAGAGGTGGATTGTTAGCTCTTGTAGGCGAGATTCTTCAACAAGAATAAACGTCGTAAAATTATATTGACAGACAACTTCAAAAATTTGCTTCAACTTTGAATATGCAAATTATTACAAGATGCTTTCTGAAAACAAACAGTGTTGCCATGGTAACGGTGCTCCCATTTAGTAGTTGCTGGGAAGGACGGACAGATAAGGTTACAGAGATGCTGCTGTTCTAAGGGAAAAAGGGACATCAGAGCCCTTTTCCCTGTGCTGTGCTCTACTCATCTTAGGGCGTGATCATGAGGAGATCCACGTGTCCTTAAAGGGAGAAAAAGAGTTGGAAAAGAGAGCGAGAGAGAGAGAGAGTGAGTGAAAGATTAGATTACTTTATTCATGATAGATTTGCATTTTGTTGGAAGTATTAAAGGGTCGATTTCATTGGGATAGTTACTCGCTAAGCGAGTAGCGAGTAGAACGTTACTGACCGACCGTGCTACAGCAGCACAGCATACCAAGCCGAATTATGTAAAAAAAATTTAACTTCCAGAATTACCCCATACTATGGAATTTCAAAGAAAATAAATGATATTGCAACACAAAATTAAAATATCAAGTTTACCAACGATTATTCAATAATTTTCATCAAAACAGTTCACAGAAAATACAATATACCCCATCTGAATTGTTACGTTGGCAGCCAGCGCGGTTAAATGTCGGCTTTGGCCACAATAATATTATATTTTGGTGTTGGCTACTCTGCCAGCGAGTACCAAATGTGACCAAATCCAAAGTTGAGAGCCTGTCTACTACAAGCCCCATTTTGATTTTCCTTTCAGACTTTCCCAAATTAATGTTCAAATTTCACTTATGGGCACTATTACTGTTTCAAAATGTGTTTAGATGCAGGAAGCTCATAGAACAGCTGAAAAAATAATACGTAACTATTGTGATAGTTAGGCGATGTTTCTTAGCCGAAGCAACAGATTAGCTCTGTATCAATATTGCAGCTTCTAATTACCGAGTGTCATGTGAGCTTAATTATTGTGTACTTCTCCAGACCCAAGAACCTAAAGAAGGTTCTTTCTAATATTAACCTAAAGAACTAAACACAAAACTATGCTGGTGGGTAGAGCTGCGAACTAGCTAAAAAGGTAGTTTACTTATAAAAAACACTGAAAATTTACATCATCAGTGCAACATCAACAATTTTTTTATGAACTTCTCTTTTCAAACAGATGGTATAAACACTAATGGCATTTAAATCACCCTTCCCAATTTCATAATTTTGTGACCACTACCATAAGTTATCTACTAGAAAAGAAAAACTCCAAACTGGATTTCCGGGCAAGACCGGGTAAGTTGCTAAACATTGTATGTATGTGTATAGTACTATGTTTATAGCCGATTTCGACTGTAGGTAACACTTCAGACCTCAACGTTATGTTTTAGTCCAAAGAACGCACTACACAAACGAGGAGTGAGGTAGCTATGTATTAATAAAACAATTCATCTAAAATTGGGGAAGTGATAGCCGACTGCCGTAGCAGGTATCTGCTCATTCAGAGATAAGTTACGAAACTCCTGGGCGCTCTTAGTAAGGGTGATCGATTGGATTGACCAGCAAAAAAACTCTGTTCTCTGCTATAAAATCACTTTCCCGTGGTTCGGAACCCACCTAAAACTGTACGTCAAACTCATCAATCACCATCATCAAATTCATTACCCACGCACAGGTCTAAGACCTATGTGGGCTTCATCCTCAAAAAAAAAGTATCTGTTCAATCAGAGATAAGCTACGAAACTCCTGGGCGCTCTTAGTAAGGGTGACTGATTGGATTAGCCAGCAAAAAAACTCTGTTCTCTGCTGTAAAATCACTTCCCCGTGGTTCGGAACCCACCTAAAACTGTGGGTCCAACTCATCAATCACCATCATCCAATTCATTACCCACGCACAAATCTCAGACTTATGTGGGCTTCACCAAAATATACCGTACCAACAAACTATCCAATAGATTCAACAATTAAACTACTATCATCCAACAATATCGTAACCGATTTCTGATGTATTTCAAGCACCACATCAACAAAACAAGCAATTGAGACTGCCATTTTCTGAATACATTTTGACTTTTCCACATCCTGAACGGGAATAACGACATTGCTCAGTGGCCTGTAGAATTTCGAACTGATACAGCAATTTTATATTCCAACAAAAACAAGCAGGAATTTCGACTGACACGTTCTGGAATTTTTCCAAGGCACTTCCGGGAATTAGCGCTGTTTTTCACTCACACTCTGTATATAATACTGAAAGGACTCTGATGAATGTGAAATTGATGACTACGGTTCGTTGTTCAATACAATTTGAACAGGGATCGAACATCCATGAATTGATTTTGTCGTTTATTCTTCGTTCATTTTTTCCACCTGAATAAAGCAGCATCTAGCTGACTAGATGGAATGTTTATGAAGTGGCCTATTCAGCATCGAAGAGACTTCATTAGTAGAGAAGTATCACAGTGGGGGAACTTGAAAACGTGTTAAAAAAAGTAGAATTGTATTCGCCAGACTGAAGATGATCATATCACCTCTCGTTTCAAGTGGATCTGTACAATTCACTGTACAGATTTTACAATTCACTGAACATATTCTACAATTCACCGATAAATAATCAAGAACTAAAATGAAAGCACCAGGTGTACTTGATCTGATACAAAACTTAATTGAATTGCGATTTTGTCAAATTGAGCTATCAATATTTCCGATATTTTAGTAATGAGAATTTCACATATGAGCTTGAATTAAACCCTAAACATCAAAATAATTAAGAATTTTATTATACGGTAAGTTATTAAACAAAAATATTGAAATAAAATATTATTTATGCTTAAATATGGATGTTGTAATAATTATACATCGAATACGGTATCATATACCACGTTCTCGTTTTTAATGGATCTGTAGAATTCACTGAACAGATTTTACAATTGACTGTACAATTCACCGTTAAATATACAAACCAGTTGGCAACACTTGAAAGTAACGCTAGAATTTTATTTACACAATTAACTTACAGTAGACACTATAATGAGAAATTATCATGCAAGAAATTCAATAAACAAAACAGACTTTAATAAATTTAAACTAGCAATGAATACTTCAATAGCAAAGACTAAACACTAAACCCTAAAACCTATCCTTTGACATGCACCTAGCTGGTTGCTAACGTCTCTCGAAAAAGAAGAATATGAAGGTGAAATGTAAAAATGTTGAAAACGTTGTGAAATAATGTAAAATATTGAAATGAAAAATTTGAGGTTTGTCACAACCTTAAATTAAATGAGTTTTTAGTACATCATGGATATCTACTAAAGTATCAATGCTGAAATGGTATCACAACGTTATCAGCATTATTAACACTTTCCTAGAGCCCACCTTAAACTGTAGGTTTATTCATAAAATCATTATTAACCACTCATTACTCACGCACAAGTCTCTAACTCATGTGGGCATCATCAGCGGGGAAAAGATGTTGAAAGTGTGATGCTAAAAAGCAAGAGTGAAACAAAGTAAGGCATTATCATCAGTGTAGATAAATATCAATAATAGGCTAAAAAATAACCAATTTTATAATTTCTGTTGATGCTATAAATTATACCAATAAACTCCGCTACTGCGGACATTGATAGATGAAAGCTAAATAGCTAAAGGAAATCGATGAATGTCACAACACATAAGCATTCAGTCAGCACCTGGAATCGAACCACGGATCTCCCGATTGCCGGTCAGGCGTCTGTACCAGTAGGTAATAAGGCCGATTCTGCCGCGGCCAATCAGAAGACAGGGGGGCGTGGCCACCCCCCTTCCCCCTCCCCCAGGTCAGACATTTTGTAAACACCCACCCTTCCCCCTGTCCCACTCAGCCATTTTGTTTTTAAGGTCACATACCCCCCTTCCCTATGTGTCCCCACTTTATTCCCAATAGATTAAAGGGGGACCCCCCGCAAGCACCAATGAGAGAGGACCTATCCCCCCTGACCCCACCTCTCACAGAAGGTTCCCAATAAATATAGAACATACAGCTTTATATCTATATATACATGCTTGCAATTGTATATCTATATATACCTGCTTGCAATTACTATATCTATATTTGCTCTTATCCGTAACCCCCCGCCCCCGCCCCCCCCGCTTTAGCTATTAATTGCATCTGCACACTTACCACCTCCTGCTGTGATTCTCAAAGCCCTCTCTCTCTCTTTCGCACGTGCAGTGTTAATATACCCCCCTGCCCCCCAGCCCCGATTTAGATATTAATAATACTTCCGCCCCCTGCTGTGAAAAAACTATTTCATAACGTTTAAAAGCAGAGCACGTGCACAAGTTTTTTTTTATGTGACTCATTAAGCTGTGGAATAATAATCCTCTCTCTCTTTCTTTTTGAAAGAGAGGTTATTTCTACAATACCCCATGCTGTTTGCTCAAATAATCCGACCCCCACTTTCTCTCTCAGGTCATTAACCTTTGCATGAATAATCCTGTCTGTGTGAGAGAGAGAGGCTTTCTCTCTCACACTCTCTCAGCTCATTTGAAGGTCACAAACATGTTTTAACCTGTCTGTGTGAGAGAGAGAGGCTTTCTCTCTCACTCTCTCTCAGCTCATTCATTAGCCTCGGTTGAAAATTCAAATACGCTTTGCAATAATATTAAACTCATCTATAGCTATACCAATAAGTAAACTGAATGACCAAAACATGGTATTATTGAATCACGTGCACTACCTTTTGAGGTGTGCAAGTGAAACTGGATCCTCCAATAGATTCATAGGCACCTGCTATTAGTAACACGGTTTCTAGGCAAACCCAACACACATAATCGCGTTTAGCATCATTAAATGTTGTTAGACACAAATAGGTGTAGAATGCTGGTGTACTTTTTAGGTCATTAACCTTTGCATGAATAAACATGCCACGTTCTGTTGGTTTCCCCCTCATGATTAAAATTTTTTACATTTTTTATCCGCTAAATCATATAGAGCATCCCAAAGTTCGTTTGTATCTGAAATAATTTGTATTGGGGAATTGTTAGAACACCCATAGTGCAAATGACCCTCCTCACTTATAACTATATCTAGGAGATCATATATTTCAGATAAAATAGGATAGCAGAAATTCTCAGTTTTTGTTGCAGACAAAGTTCCATCATCTGCCTCAGTTGAAAATTTAATATGCTTTGCAATAATATCAAACTCGCTTACTGAAATTGCCATCAGTAAACGGGATAGTTTTTTAAATTTTGTATAGCTGTAGCACCGCATCCTTCCTCTATGATAGTTAAACACATACTGAATGACCGGCGGTTTGTTAGTTAGAAAAAGCCTCCAAAGGAACGTCAACCTCACCGCCTTATTGGAGGTCACTCTTTTTTTATTTGGGTAAAAAGAGGTTCACACAGGGCTAGGTCACATAAACCTGTGCTATGGAGAAAAACCCATTGTAAAAATTTACATTTCTTTCAACTCTACTTGTCCGTTCTCATGTTCGCATATTAATACAAAATTTCTCTTGTTAAAATCTGTCAAGTTCTCATTATTTAATACGCTTTTAAATTTATCACATAGTAATAAATCGAAATAAGAGTCTCCCTCACTGTCGGGATCGTCGAGATTTAGTAACACTCTGCCTGTACCATAGACTATGGCGTTTTCAACGGTTAGATATGAACCGAGAGGTACTGATTCTAGAGGCAACACCTCACGCGCCAAAGCATTGAATGCACCCATGTTGAAACGTCTCATCTTTCCTAATGATTCAAGTTTCTCAATTTCACTCCTTTTATGCATTCTCCCCACCACTGTTTGCGCAAGCGCAGTTTGTAGCTTCTTCCTCAATTTGTAATAATTTTTTCACACAAAGCCTATGCGGCCTGTACCAGGATAAATAATGGTTAATATCGCTCAAATTTACAGTGTTTAAAAAAATTTGTTTCAACTGTCTCGCAAGTCCAATGTTTTCACGAGTAGAATTTCTAATGGCATCCTCACACAAATCAAACCATTGCAGATATTCTCGTAATTTGTTCTCTAATTCTTTATCCGCACACATCCACTTCTGAGGATCCATTATCTACAACTAATTATTTATACAGCGGGATTAATACCGAAAAATTGATAGGTCTTCTACCAACTCCCACGCTACAAATTCTCACTTTGTGTGATTCCAACTCATAACCACAGTAAACGCATACGACCTTTTTTCCATCATAGTAAAATCCTTGTCTCGCATAATTTCTTTTGCTTGTTCTACTATAAAAAGCACAATTCCTCATACTTTTCATTCGATTATTTTCACAAGTATAATCCCCCTCCTCTCCTATCTTTGGAAGCGTGTTAGATGTTAATAGTTGCAAATAATGTTGTGCACTTATTAGAGCGCATCTCCCACCTTCTACATTTTTGTGTATGTTACAAACCTCAAAACACCACGTATCTTTAAACTTTGTGAAATTAGGTTTCGCGTAATATTCCGGTATGCAACGTACATCATTATGATACTTTTTCAAAAAAGCCGCTTTTTCTGTTCCCTTTGTAAAAATGCAATCATACGCGCCGAGATATCCTCTTATCAATGAATCTGTAAACTCCGTCTCCCCCTCATCCCATAATATTTTATGATAATGTTGTTCTAACCAGGTAGCCTCGCGAAACATTTTCCAGCTCAAAGTAGATTTCGGAAAAGGCGGTTTAAAGTGTAGTACTACATAATTACCAGCCCGATCAACCAGCGCGAATTCTTTTAAAATTATTTGATTATTATCTCCCTTAAACCAGTGTAGATCCGCAACGGCAAAATTCTTCTTCTTTTCTTCCATCTCACACTGTATTCCCACTGTACGTGTTTTTCCGTCTTCACTAGCCTCAAAATCTCCAATCGCCTCTTGAAACAGCGAAGAAGTGGACATGTTGCTCTCTCACACACGCCCACACGAATGATAAATTATTTTTTACATTTCGCCTTTTATATTTTAAACATACCCCTACCGGCAATTTATTGTACTTCTCTAACTAATGAGGTTAAAGGCGTGTATTCCATTATTGAATCGCTTATAAGAATACAATATGCCGAAGTCGAGTTTGGTAGTTCTTTACTAAATTCCATATCTAATCTTATATCTGTGGATGTTTTCAAATGATCAGATTGGTGTGAACAGTCAATCACAATTATTGGTGATTTTTCGCAAAACGCTTTAAAATCAATTGCGTTCCCATGTTCAGCATTTATAGTGCGATTATAGTAACTCGGCGCGAAATCTAAAAACATACGGTACATTATCTGCTTATTCCCCAACAAATTATCATAGGGATAATATTGACTGTATAGAAATAATTTAACGTTATACAACTCGCACGAATCAAAATCAGACATTGATTTATTAACAGCATTTTTCCGAGCCGTTTGAAAGGCTAAAATTACATAGCGCGGAACATCTAAATGCGACGATGTTTTTATTGCCCACGAATGAATTCTCGATGTCGCCATGTTTGGAAATTCGTGAATCTCCCATCTTCTAAACGCAAGTTTTAAAGGACGATCAGAATCGAGTAATTTCAAAAATTTCAACCTTACGTGATCTTCCAAATGGATGTACGGAATTTTCCACTGTAGTTTATCAATTGTTAAAGAAACATTTGTTCCTGTAGCCGATTCAACGCAGTTTAGATCCGACACACTTCTCAATAATACAAGCTCTTGTTTCAAGTTTAAAATTATTCGTTGAAAATCTTCGAAAAATGGTAACAAAAGTTTCAGCGGTACGCAAAAAATGAATTTATTATCCGTCAACTTATATCCATCTCTATCAAATCCTGCCAATTGGTATGTATTTGTATCGAAAACATTTTTCAAAAGCAATCCTTTAATTGTAGACGTAATTCCGACAAGTCTCGATTTCGCTACTTGCTGTCCCGCCAATTCATAACGTATCTCATCAAACAGATGGCCTACCACGTTGCTGACAAGTTTATATTCGGCATGCACTGGCGGATCCTCGGGTTTCGCACCAGGCTTTGTACATTTAACACTCCCCTCAATAAATAGAAAGGATTTACAAGGCAGTGTGTATATATCCTGCTGATTTACAGGAAGCCTTACTTCATCCGAATTACCTAGTTTCTGTCCAGAATATGTTGTGTGCGTGTGAAATTCGTACTTAGTAATATCAGAGTAAAATTGAATTTGACTATCGACATCTAGAATTTCACTTATTGCGGCTCCCGACATTTTTCCAATTAACTATAAATCCCAATTTTTCTAGTATTCTCGCGTTTTTAGCTGTTAATCTGTTTTTCGGCGTTAACATAGGTGTTAACGCTACTGAGCTTAAACTCCTACTGACGCTTTCTCTGTTCTCATCTCGACGCTTAGGTACGGCATTGAATACAATAAAACCCATCTTCTAACTTTTCTCACGAATATGTAACCTCACAGTTATACTATCCCCTCGAAAATCGATAAGTGATCCGTCTTGATCGGTTACCGTCACATTAATAAACTGAATTCTGCGCGTATTGAGAGGTACATATATAATTTCTGCGGGCGTTTCATTAATCAAATAACCGGGCGGTACCCTCGGCAGAAATTCGTAAATAATATGCTTTTCATCTCCGTTAGCGAAGCTTCCACATGCTAAATTGCATGACACCACGATTGTATTAATATGACTGATCGAGACTAAATGATTTGAATAATGCCATGTATTTGCTTCGAGTAGAAGTTTATCAAACCCAAGTGTCTTACCAATTGAATCGTCAAAAGTTAAATCTACTGGTTTATCGGAATAAATTCCAACTTTCATAGTGTTATTATTCGGTTGTATAACAAGACTCTCATCGCTCAAGTTCAATTTCAACTTTATAGCGCTTATTATATTATCAATTTCGTACGATCCTGTATCAAGATTCACCAGTTTATCTCCATATTTAAAACTGGAATTTTTCCCCCTTATTATATTCGGTATACTATTAAACGTCCACAAGTTAACCAATCCAATTTCCCATTCGCGATTTTTATCCAATTCCAGAGCATGGTTTAAATTCTCATATAGATTACTTGTTTTTGAGGTTAGTGTAATAACAGCCATCACTCACTCAGCTAATGCTTTCAACACAAGCGTAAAATTACAACTGGTTAGCAAGAAACAAAATCACTAGGTGCCCACAAATGTCTGTGTTTACCCGCTGCAATTGGTTGGTATTATAGAATATTTTTACATTATTTTCTTTTTCCCAATATTTTGCCAATTCGCGTGGCGGTTGCAAGTCACCGATCGGATCAAAATAATACACATTTTTTCCTCGTTTAATATATGCAGTCCAATGTGTTCCCATTCCAATCTGTTTGTCTAAATTAACAATTGCGAGCTCATTATTTCGAATTTTACTCGGAAGTGTATCAATCATATATATGCCCCTTAGTGGAATATCTAATAATTTGCACCATTTTATCAGGTCATAGTTTGACAGCGGGCCGTTCATCTTTGCGTTTTTCTCTGTCTTTTCCTCTGCTTTTTTCCTCCTTGCTTCTTTTTAACCTTAGGAAATAGTGTTACACCGTATTGGGTGGGAGGTACTAGTATTCTTCCGCCTGTTGGATATGGTTTCAGATAAAAACCGCGACCAGCAATATGATTTTTTAACCTATTGATCGCCTTTTGCCTAATACTATCACTATGTGTTTTTCTAACTCCCCTCGTTTTTCGTTTTCTCAAACCGCCACCAAATGCGGATTTCGCTTTCATAATGTTTGTAACAAGATAAGAATATGCTCTCTCAGATAACCCCGTTTTTGGGTCCTTGAAAATTTCCCAAGCTCCATCTGCCAAGTGCCTGTCAGCCTCCGCCCGCGTCTTGTTATCAGACGCTCGGGAGTAAACTATGTCGTGCGTCTTACATAAATCATCAAGACGGTTTATTCCTTTATCTCCACGTGCTAACCTCGACCTTAACCTCGTTCCTGGACCGCAGAAATTATACCCATCTAGGTGCGCTTCTACAGGTAACAGGTCAACCCCCCTATTTATCACTGTACCCAAAATATTCCCAATTTTTGATAAAATACCTCTACCACGCTTACGAACAGTGCGGCACTTTTTCTTAACAGTGTTCATCCTTTAAAGGTTAAACATAAACTGAACTGTAATTACTACTACTACTACTACATAATTGATTAGTTTTCTTCAAAAGAAAATTCGATTTTTCATTAAAAGTCTCGGCACAATTTGCAAGAACGCTATAGTATTTGTAGAAATTGCAAACTGTTTCTCGCTCATCAACCATAAATTTATACCAATGTATCAACCCAATTTCAAAGGAAATTGGTGTTTTATAATACGAATTAACGCAAGATTTAATATTGAATAAAGTATGATTTCTCAGTGAAGTTGACGATCCAAAGGAATTGAAAAGAAATTGCGTATCATTTCGTTTCTCATGCAGATTGCACGATTTATCTTTATTTAAAAGTAGTACGGTGTTTAGACAGCATAATAGAAATATAAATAGTACTATCGTTTTCCACACGTGCCGCATCACCAAAGCACATTCCATGTTGACAGATACAAACATACTGATAAAAATAGAACACCGTGTTGAGGGGGAGAAGCGAGCGCGTGCCAGCGAGAGCTTCCTGCGAGCTTCCTTCTTTTAGGTGCTCACCTACTCCAAAAAGGAATGCTCATCGCATCCCGCAATCCTTTTTTAGCTAGCCGCGCACACCGCTAAAAGATCATTCGCGTTTTGAACGTCATAGTTATCGGATCGAAAAAAGTGCGATCATCTTTATCAGTTTGAAAGTGTCACAACAGTTTGAACTTTAGCTATCCGCGCACAGCGATAAAAGAGCATTTGCGTTTTTGAACGGCACAACAAGAAGAGTGATCATTTTGAAAGCATCACATCAGTTTGAAACAAAGGTGAGCAATAATAATTCAAATCTTTATTTACATTAATCAATTATAACAAACTCGAAATAAAGCCACAAAATAATCAAACTCATAAAAATTATCTTCAACCCAATCACGCATTTTTACAAGTTTTTGGGTAAATACTGTTAGTGCAAAAAATCTTGCATATTAAATTGGAGCAATTGTAATAGAAATAGTAATTGTTCAATAATATTTACAATAAATCTTCTCACACCTGATTAATGCAGACGACATCTCCATAATCTGATAATAAGTGTGCATAATCCAAATTTTTAAACATCAATCTGATCCATTTTCCCTATTTTGTATGTTTCAGTTCCAACTAGAGGTGTTTCAAGTCTACAACAGAGCGCAAGTGATTCCTCGGCTTCCTTCTCGTACAGGTTTGTTTACTTTTTCAATTAATTCTCCTCCTCCTCCTCCTTCTCCTCCTTCTCCTCCTCCTTCTCCTCCTTCTCCTCCTTCTCCTCCTCCTCCTCCTCCTCCTCCTCCTCCTCCTTCTCCTCCTCCTTCTCCTCCTCCTCCTTCTCCTTCTCCTTCTCCTCCTCCTTCTCCTTCTCCTCCTTCTCCTCCTTCTCCTTTAAGACTGTTCTTATTATATATACAAAATGATGCATGACACAGTTTTTTCGAATCTGCAATAATTACTTTACAATATACACATTGCAAATAACCCGTTTTATGTAGAAAAAATCCATTACTCGCGAAATATTCAGCATTTCTTTTAAAAACCAATATCCTCTTATTAAATGAGTTTGACCAGTGGGGCTTTGATCTTTGATAAAATGTCTTTATTCGCTGGTCGTAATCGCGAAGATTATTAAAATTTTCATTTTCGATAGAAATATTATGCATTCTCCTCCACCCACAATTCGGACTATGTTTTTCATGTTCTTTTTCGGGATCGTCTGTTATTAGCCATTTTTCCAAACCAACTAAACAAAACACGCACTGCACTGAGTCTGGTGGCGCCTTGAATACAAATCCCAGTTTAGCTAAATGTTTAGGCGATAAAAGGGGAGATTCGAATTTTTTCCATCTCTCATCAAAACTTAATAACCTCAATCTTTCGTACATTAAAACGTGTGATTGATCCATAGTGTACCGATCAACTTCTAATCCACTACTAACTTGTTTGTTTTAGATCAGTTGTACCAGCGGAGTGTAAGAGAGCACACATCTGAGTGAGAGGATACATCTGAGAGAGAGCGCACATCTGAGAGAGAGCACACATCTGAGAGAGAGCAGACATCTTAGAGAGAGAGAGTTCATCATTTGCCATCACCCTTTTACAATGTAAGTAGCGATTATTGACTGCGCATTATTTCGAATTATTTTTCTCGGTAGAAACTATTATTCTGCAGAAATCACACTGCATGCGAGTATCTCCATTCAACTAATTCTGCTGCCTATTGTTGTACATTGGAGGAGTAAACTCGCGTTCAGTATTCCTACTTAGTTTTACCAGCACACTTGAGTGTTTGAAATAATTTACAATTTTTCCCACACCGAAATTTTCTGGATGAATTACACAAAAATTTATCAATTTTGTTGTTACACATATTAAATGTGTGATAGACACCATTACACGATTCGTGATGGTTATCTGCAATATGTAATTGCATTATTCGATAAAAACAAGTATCTGAATTACATTCTCCAATAAATTGGTGTAATGGTTCATTGAGTGCAGGATTTATACACATGCAATAGTGTCCATATTCTCTTCCATAACACTCAAAGCGGTGGAAGCGTAATTTATGTATTAATTGTTTTTCGAACGAGGATTTATTTTTAATAAACTTTTCTTCTTCTTCCTCGTCTGCCGCCACGTTTATATCCATAGATATAATCTGTTTCACACTCATAATCTTTTTTAACCTTTCAGTTGGAGAACACAGTGGAATCGCTTCCTTTGAAAGTCAATCATACGTAATTTAGAATAGTCCGTGGTGATCAACTTCTAATCTGCTACTAACTTTTTTGTTTTAGAGAGAGAGCACTAATTCGTCAAAATGCGGTATACAATCAAGGATCTGCGTGGATTGAACAATAACGCGATACGTCACCGTATAACCTATCTAGACGAGGAGCTGGACGTGGAATCGACTTTGGAAGCTACAAAACCCATAGTATTGAACCAGATCGTCGAGGAGTCAGACCGTTTCCACGGAAATGTGAAATGGTTTTTAGTGTTAAATATTATATTACAAAAATTGATTGTTTTGCCCGAGGAAAGTGAACAAATTTCGAGTACTGTAAACTTTCACAGCTACTCGGCAATATGTGTGAATGTTCGTGAAAATTTAGATGAATTGAACAAGTACTATGAATTAGCTATTAAGAAAATTTTAAATTCTTTCCAGAATTTTACAAAATTTGGTAGTGGGTGGGTTTTGAGTAGAATACATTCTTTAGATTTAAACATAATTCGGTATAATCCTATGTACACATCCTCATCTTCCTTTGTAGAGACTCCCGATTTTATTGTAAGGAAAAAGTGTGTGATTAACATAAAAAATTTCAATGACGAGAAATGCCTTTTGTGGTCAATTCTCGCTTATTTCCATCATCGTCGAGATACACATATGACTGTTGAATATTTGAGCAAGTTTGCTCACACACTCAACACAAACGGGGTCAACTTCCCAGCCACCATGAGAGATGTTAAGAAAATTGAAATTTTGAATCCCAACATATCGATTAATGTAATTGCGTACGACGATGATGGAAAGAAATTCTATCCCTACAGATGTAGTATATATAGGCAACGCAGACATCAGGTGAATCTTTTGCTTTTAACAACTAAAACCGCACCACATAAATCACATTTTTGCTTGATCAATACCGCGAACGGGAAAAACGGGTTGTCTCGGCTCTTGAGTCATTTATCAAAAAGAGGGCATCAAGTACACATATGCGAATTTTGTTTCCATCGTTTCACAACTGACAAAATGGTAAATAGAGATGGAAAACAAAATTTGGAAAGGCATCAAGAGCTTTGTTCAAAGTTCGCGGCGCAAAGAACGGTGCTACCCAAAGAAGGTGATGTAATCAAATTTACAAACTATACTTATACACTTAAACCTAAATATGTAATTTACGCCGATTTTGAATCGTTTATTTTACCAATTAAAAGCGGAGAAGAGGGGGAAGAAGAAGCTGATGCTTCAGACCCTGTTACTAGTAGCTTCACAAAAAAGACACGTGAGCATGTTGCGTGCGGGTATTGCTTTGTAGTGTTAAATATACATGGTGAAATTTGTCACGGACCCATTCTTTATCGCGCGCGAAATGAAAGTGAAAAAATTATTAAAAAATTCGTTGATGATGTAACAGATTTAGGTGAAATGCTTTATAATGATATGAAACGCGAAATACCGATGATTCCATTAAATGAGCGTGAACAACAAGTATTTGATGATGCAAAACAATGTGGTTTATGTGGGAAGGATTTCTTGATTGGTGAGGTGAGATGCAAACACCACTCGCACGAATCAGGCGAATTTATTTGTGCAGCTCACCAAGCCTGTAATTTAAATGCTAAATCACCCGATTTTATTCCATGTTATATACATAATTTCGCAGGGTACGATTCCCATTTTATTGTGCAAGCTTTGGGGAAATGCAAAAGAAAAATACATTGCATCGCCAATTCCTCTGAAAAATTTATGACGATTAGTATTGGTAAAATTAGGTTTTTAGATAGTTTTAAGTTCATGAATGCTTCATTAGATTCACTTGTAAAAAATTTGTCAGAAAGTACTGAATTGGAAACGAAATTTAAAAGGATGCACACTGTATTCAGAACACCTGAACAGCACCAGCTTTTAATCAAAAAGGGTGTGTATCCATACACTTATTTTGATTGTGCTGAAAAGTTCAATGAAACATGTCTTCCTCCCATAGAAGCATTCCACAATGATTTGAACGATTCACCATTGGATCCTGCTGAATATGAACATGCACAGAAGGTGTGGAAAGCGTGTAATATTTCCTCTCTTGGCGAATATCACGATCTATACCTTCTAACGGATGTTCTGCTTTTGGCCGATGTTTTTGAGGATATGCGCTCATCATTATTCGACAAATATGGATTGGATGCTATCCACTTTCTCTCATTGGCACATTTCTCATGGAATTGCATGCTAAAATACACACAGGTGGAGCTTGGTTTGATTCGGGACATTGATATTCATCTTATGATTGAGGGTGCAGTGAGAGGTGGATTATCGGTCATTCCGCATAGGTTCGCTGAAGCGAACAACCCATATATGTCGAATTATGATGAGAGTAAACCTACTAATTACCTTGTTTACCTGGATGCTAACAATTTATATGGATACGCAATGTGTGAACCTCTCCCGAGCGGAAATTTTAAATTTTTGAATGAGAATGAAATCGCACAAGTAGATTTTTTAAACTTGAGTGCCGATTCAGAAATTGGCTACATTCTGGAGGTTGATATGCAGTATCCACAATACTTACACGATTCTCACAATCAGTTTCCCCTTGCCCCCACAAAAGAAGCAGCCCCCCTTCACCTGATGTCTGAATATCAAAAACACGATTCACAAAAATCATCAACAAAACTCCTTGCAACACTTTATGATAGAACAAAATATGTAATTCATTATCGCAATCTCCAGCTTTACACTCAGTTGGGTATGCGTTTAACGAAGATTCATAGGGTAATTAGTTTTACACAGTCCCGTTGGCTACAACCTTACATTCAATTCAATACGGAATGTAGGCGAAATGCCAGGAATAAATTTGAAGTTCAGAACTTTAAAAATTTATCGAATATAATATACGGAAAATCTCTCCAGGGTAATCGACACCATTGCACCGTAAATCTCATAACAGATGAGAGAAAATTGGATAAATATGTTTCCAGGCCATTGTGTAAACGCTGGGTGATTTTTGATGAAAATGTAATTGGGGTGTTTTCAAGAAAATCTGAAATATGCTTGAACAAACCAATTTATGCGGGTTTCACCATTTTGGAATTGAGTAAACACCTAATGTTTGATTTCCACTACAACAAAATTTTGAACATATATCGTCCTGAAAATGTGAATCTATTAATGTCGGATACAGATAGTCTTTTCTATGAAATAAAAACTGAGGATGTGTACCAGGATATTAGGAATAATTTGACATGGTTTGACACATCTGATTACCCAACCACTCACAAATGTTATAGTCTTGTAAATAAAAAAGTGGTTGGGAAATTTAAAGATGAGACAAATTCAAAAATTATCACACATTTTGCTGGCTTACGGCCCAAAATGTATAGTTTTAAATATGTAGATGATGAGAATGAATTGTATAAAAACGTAGCTAAGGGTGTAAAGAAATCTGTTAAAGATCGCTGTCTAACATATGATTTGTACAAAAAATGTTTATTCGAAAGAAGCACACATTACGAGAGGTTCAATATGATAAGGAGCTATTGTCATAAAGTATATCAGATTGCATGTGCAAAAACAGCGCTCTCATGCTATGATGATAAAAGATACATCATGCCCAATTCGGTTGACACCTTGGCATGGGGTCATTATAGAATCCCCCAAGTTGAAGAAGGAGAAGAAAAAGGAGAAGAAGAAGAAGAAGTAGTAGAAGAAGAACCTTCCTCTCAAAGTGTGAGGCGGTGAGTGAGGAGAGGAGAAGTGAGGCGTGCTGCTTCACAAAAAGAGGGTGGCTAAAAATAGATTACCCACGCGACGCGTGGACGCGTGCCGAGGCAGTTGAGATATATCACACGTGTGTGATGTCGACAAAAATGAATGAACTTAGACATAGATTGGCACAAGAATTGCATTCTGTGCCAAGAGTACATTTTAATAGGAGAAAATATGAGATTAAAAGTGAGGTGGATCTGCTTCAGGCAGATTTAATTGATATGAGCTCGCTGGCGAGAGATAATTCAAATTTTACTTTTATTTTAGCTGTAATTAACTGTTTTTCTAAATATGCTTATTGTGTGCCAATAAAATCCAAAAGTGCCGGCTCTGTGTATGCTGCACTTGAACCAATTATTCGTAAAAATAAAAATGTTAAATTTTTTCAGACAGACCAAGGTACCGAATTTTTTAATACAAAAGTAAAAGCATTATTGGATAGGTATAATATTAAACATTACCATGTTTTTAGTGAGAAAAAGGCTGCAATAGTCGAACGTTTTATTAGAACTATTAAATCAAAAATCTATAAATATTTAACGCAGCATGGAACAAAACGATGGGTGGGAGCATTACCAACATTGGTTAAAGAGTATAATAATGCTTTCCACAGAACAATTCAAATGCGGCCATCTGATGTTCGCAAAAAACATCGAAATCATATAATAGCATCGCTTAATAAGGCGGCCAATGAGAACTTGCGTTTGAAATCTAAACGAATAAAACCGAAATTTAAATTGGGCGATGTTGTACGCATTAGTAAGTACAGACAGGTTTTTGACAAATCGTATAATATTAATTGGAGTGGGGAATTATTTATAATTCATTCAGTCTATCCGACTAAGCCACCTACTTACATCTTGCGTGATTTGAAAGGGGAAATAATTTCTGGCCGTTTCTACGAAGAAGAAATGAAAAAAACAAAGCTGGATGAGGAGGAGCAGAAAGTTTATTTAGTAGAGAAAATTATAAGGAAAAATAAAGATAAAATATTGGTTAAATGGTTAGGTTTCAGCGAACCTACATGGATCGAGAGAAAGAATTTACTAGGTTAAGAACTGTATTGTAAATACTATGTATTATATTGTAAATACTATGTATTATATTGTAAATACTATGTATTATATTGTAAATAAGCGAAATGTTGTATATTGGAAAAGAACTGAAAAATATTATCAATAAATTGATATAATATGTTGAAGCATGTGTTTTATTCAGTTATCCATTGACTATCATAGTGATACAATGGTAAAGGATACGACCATACCCATCATCAATTTTGATGAGGTTATTACAGGTAAACCGAACATTGGCAAGAGTAAAAATGGTAGTTTATTACCGCATAATGCACGCATTATCCTGATTGGAAGATCCAACAGTGGTAAGACAAATACGTTATTGAATTTGATTTTCAATAAAAACGGATTGAAATTTAAACATTTATACTTATTTAGTAATTCTTTGTATCAAGATAAATATGAATTTTTGAAAAAGGTGTTTTCAAAGATAAAATGTGTTACTTTTCATTTATCAGACAATACTGATATGATAAAGCATCCCAACAAAGTTGAGAGAAACTCTCTTGTCATTTTTGATGATTTACAATTAAGCAATGTACCTCAAATTCGTAATTACTTTACAATGGGTAGACATCGCGAAATTGACACAGCCTACTTGGTACAAAGTTACGGTGCGATAATGAAACATCACATCCGAGATAATTGCAACGTATTGATTATTTTTAAACTTGATCAATTAAATTTGAAATTAATTTATAGGGATTTTGTAGGGGAAGATATGAGTTTCAGTGAGTTTAGAAAACTATGTTGGGAGGTGTGGTCAAAAGGTGTTCACAAATTTGTTTCTATTTTTACTGAATGTAAGGCTGAAAATGGAAGATACAGAGAGCAATTGGATAAATTCATAAAGATTCCTTTGCAATGAGGTAACTTCGGTGTTTGCACGATTTTTTGTCATTCAACGTCGCGGCATTAATGGAGAAAGTTAATATGCGTAAGAAACGCGATCGTGCTGCTCCTACCGCAGCATCATCTGTTGGGGAGAGAAGCAGTTTAATAGATAGAATAAAAAAATTGAGAAAAACTATTATTGAAAAACACAGAAATTTATTGGGTTTTCAAACACAGAGTGAGGAATTTAATCGTAAAAGGTTGGAACCAATAATTACTCCATTAATTGAACTCAAAAAGAGCACAATCTCTGCCAATGAAACAGTAAAGCGCGAAAAAGAACACAAGGTTGAACCGCTGGTAAGGGAGAAGGAGAAGGAGGAGGAGGAGGAGGTGGAGGAGAAGGAGGATGGGGAGGAAGATGTAAATATTTCTGCTAATGATAAATCTGCTTTCTTTGATTCGACTTTGAATATTACTAACCGTCGCACTCGAATAGAAGAAATTTTAGACAGCTATTTAGGTGTGTTTCATAACGAGAAATTAGATAATTCTATTCCTTATGGTATACGATTTGATCATAAACAAAATTTATATTTTATCGGTGATGAGCCCGTAAGTTTTGATGATGTTTTTATAACTGTCGGCGAACAAAGGTTTAGAATGACTCATGGTTTGTTGGAGCTATTGTTTAACAGTAGGCCAAATTCAAATCTCTACAATAACAAAGATTTGGCGAAATATAAAAAAATATTATCACTGACATCTGTACATATTAATAACCAGGGTTACGTAATTCGCAATTCTGGTAAAAAATCTCAAATTATACAGAAACTTTTTCCACCCAAAAAACGTTCAAAGTATGGGAAGGGATTATTGAATTTTGTTAGAAATAAATCACGTGATAGAAACTACATATTCTGGGATGATGTTAACGAACTAGTCGAACGGTTATTTATTTTAATGGGTTCAAAAAATGCAGGAAATTCAGCTCACGATATTGAAATCGATTCGATATTACAAGAACTGCGAGAAGCCAGCTTTATACAGTAAAAAAGCGAGGACAGGCCGTGTTGGCGGGAAGCTGTTCAGTAGAGCGAAAGAGGAGAGAAAGAAATATGAGAGAGATGAGGCTGGGTGAAACCGGCTGTTGCGAAAGAGGAGGTTAGAAGGAATGCGGAGTGGGCGCCCCCTCACCCCTCTGCGAAACATCGTGTAAAGTGAGAATAGCAGACTAAAGACATGAGCTGGGGTGGTGACGTCAGTGCTGCCAGCGCGAGTCATCTTGACAAGCGTCACAAATCGGACCGTTGGAACCTCTCCGCTAAAGCGGGTGTACCGAGGTGTTGATAATTAATTTCGACATTCGAACAATGAACACCGATCGATTCGGTAGGACGCATACAGTGCATGCGAAGCAATTAGAGGAGTTAAAAAAATTAGTAGCGAATTTTGACAAGTTGAAATTTGAATTGAGTGAGTTGAAGAAAGCTGTTTTAACTAGAACAGAATTTAACAATGAAAGAAGCCAACTTGTGTCGTTTGAAAATCTCAATAGTGGATTAAGTATAATTAACAATGTGTTGGAAAAACGCATGCATGATTTAGAACAGGTTGTTTTAACTAGGAGAGAATTTGAGCAGGAGAAGGCTAGTGTGCTGGTGAGTAGACATACCCTCAATAATGAGATGAAAATTATTAGCAAAGAGGCAAAGGCAGAAAGAGATAAACTACTCACTCGAGATGAATTCAATAGGGAAAATTTACTCACTAAAAAAGAGTTTATAATTGAAAAAGCAGGATTCATCTCATATGAACAACTTAACACAGCTGTAAAAATATCACAGGACCTATTAATGGATTATGTGCATAATAATCGAGATTTCAAGAGGCATTTAAATGATCTGATGTATAGATATGCCTATTATTTGATAGAAAAATGTGTAATGGCTGCCAGAACGTTTGATTATAAAGAGTTGGAGGGACGAGGACTATTGCCAGAACATACTGTCAGCGAATTTCTTCGGCTTATTGGGATGGATGAGCCGACGATAAAATATGATAGTAGTTTGTTTTTACCTCCTCAACAAGAACGCCTATTACAACGCTATCAATCTAGGAATCGGGGAGTGTAGAAGCATTCTATTTCTGTGTACAGCCCCCCACCTGCTAGGCACGTGTTGCGACCGTTAAATTCTAAGGTTAATGACCTGAGAGCACGTCTCTCTCACACACACACACACACACACATAAAACTTGTGCACGTGTTCTGCTTTTAAACGTTATGAAATAGTTTTTCACAGCAGGGGGCGGAAGTATTATTAATATCTAAATCGGGGCTGGGGGGCAGGGGGGTATATTAACACTGCACGTGCGAAAGAGAGAGAGAGGGCTTTGAGAATCACAGCAGGAGGTGGCAAGTGTGCAGATGCAATTAATAGCTAAAGCGGGGGGGCGGGGGCGGGGGGTTACGGATAAGAGCAAATATAGATATAGTAATTGCAAGCAGGTATATATAGATATACAATTGCAAGCATGTATATATAGATATAAAGCTGTATGTTCTATATTTATTGGGAACCTTCTGTGAGAGGTGGGGTCAGGGGGGATAGGTCCTCTCTCATTGGTGCTTGCGGGGGGTCCCCCTTTAATCTATTGGGAATAAAGTGGGGACACATAGGGAAGGGGGGTATGTGACCTTAAAAACAAAATGGCTGAGTGGGACAGGGGGAAGGGTGGGTGTTTACAAAATGTCTGACCTGGGGGAGGGGGAAGGGGGGTGGCCACGCCCCCCTGTCTTCTGATTGGCCGCGGCAGAATCGGCCTTATTACCTACTTGTACCTATTCACAAAACACAAGTATGATTCTTGTTCTGTTTTTGAGATTCTAATTTCTTTCAACTGTAACTGATGAATAAATTCAATTGAGAAATATGGTAAGAAATAGATTGAAACCTTCCAGAATTGTTCAAAAATTTCTACAAAAACATCCAGTCAGCACCTGGAATCAAACCAAGGATCTCCCAATTGCCGATCACGCGTCTATAGCCATCCACAACACACTCGTTTGATTCCTGTTATGATTTTTAGTTTTTCATTTCAAATGTAACTGAAAAATAACTTCAACTGAGAAATATGGTAAAAATAATTAAAAATCTCCTAGAATTGTTAAAAAATTATGACAAAAATATTAAGTCAGCGCCTGGAGTCGGACCACGGATCTCCCAATCGCAAGTAAGCGTCTTAGCCATTTACAAAACACAGGTTTATTGCATGCTCTGTTTTCAAGTTTACATTTCTTTCAATTGTAACTGAGAAATAATATTAACTGAAAAACATGGTAAGAAATAGATAAACGCCTCACAGAATTGTTCAAAAATTGTTACAAACATATTCAACCAGCATTGGGCATTGAACCACGGAACTCCCAATTGCCGGTCAGGCTCTAAGGCTTGAATTCGAACAATCTATTATACAGAGCCACTTCAATCGCGGTCGCGAGCAACAATTTTTTTTGAGGTGAAGGTCACATAAGTCTGAGACCTGTGCATGGTTAATGAGTTGGATGATGGTGTTTGATGAACTGGACCTACAGTTTCAGGTGGGTTCCGAACCAGCCGGGTGAATTTGATTGAACAATCAGCTGATGGGTCTAAACATGTTATTGCCTTCATGCACTTTGACATTGTTGAGCTCGGTCAGACACTCAGCTGATGTAATTCAGCTTAAATTGTGGCTCGCGACCGCGACTGTATAATAGAGCCTTGACAATTCACAAAACGCACGTTTAATTCCCGTTCTGATTTTTAGTTTTTTATTTCTTTCAACTTTAACTGAGAACAAACTTCAACTGAAAAATATGGTGAGAACTAAATAAAACCCTCCCAGAATTGAACAATGAACAGACTGTTCTATCTGTTATTGACAGGATGTGATAATGCTAAAACTTCTTCAAAAAGTAGTCAGCCAAGCCATTCATCCACACCGATAGATTTTTGTTAACGAAAGACACCGTTATCAAATAACAAGAATTTTATTGGACCGATCAGATGTTTCCCGAGTTGGTACAACGACCAACTTTATCCAGGTCAAAGCGGTAAGTTGGTAGACTACTCCAATCGCTGCCCAGCAGTGGCAGGCCATTGCTATGGAAACATTCACAATTCCCCGAGGTGCTGAAGCTATTCAGAAGTTTCTTATCAACGCTTTTCTCCCATGTACTAGTAGTCATTGGAACATTGTTTTTGTCAGCAAGGGATGAACGAACGCTAAGTAGAAAGCTCTAATTAGTTTTGCGCATTTTCTCGAAAACATTCCACAAATTTACTTTTCCCCTTGTACCTTTTATTTTTCCTATCCATTGAACAAATACGTATGACTATCAAGTGAATGTGGAAAATGTGCCGTCTGTGGTGGACACAACAATCTTAACATAGTGTTCCTTTAACTTTCCTCATCAAGACAGATCTAGGCATGCGCCATTATTAGCGGCAGCATAAAAAAGAATGGTTGAGTTCCTGGGAGCTTTAATGGTAACCTGTAAATGTTACTTCCTTAATCTTGAATCATTATTTGAAGCATTATCCAGTATGTGTAATCGGTGTTATCTCCAAGATAAGACTGCTATTCCTGCGCTCACGGGTTCAATTTTCATTGAACCTGGCATATTTTGCATCATAACTTACCTCATAACTCAAGCAGAAGTCTTACAATCATGAAGGCAACGGTTGAGTTCATGGGAGCCGTACCGTTAACCGGTTAATGCTACCGGTGGCGTCTGATTGGTCAATGAATTTTTAACATCTATGAATTTTAATTGATTAATCAGACGCCGGGTTACAGGTTACCGGTAAGGCTCCCATGAACTCAACAATTCCCCACATGAGTCTGAGACTTGTGCTTGGGTAATGAGGTAAACTATGTTACATAATATGCCAGGATTAACGGGAATTGAACCCGTGTCCACAGGGGTAATAGTCTTATCTTAGAGATAACGTATACAACCGATTATTTATGCTGAATTCAAATAATTGAGGGTTCCCATGAATTCAACCATTGCCACATTAATCTAAGACTTGTGCTTTGGTAATGAGATGTATGATGATATAAAATATGCCAGATTGAATGGGAATCAAACCCGTCTCACCAGGAGTAGCAGGTTATCTTAGAGATAACGCACATCCTATTATTCATGCTGAATTCAAGATTCAGCAAGTAATTTAGATAAATTATTGACAATGTCTTGACAGGCCCAGTTTTCATTAGTTCGTTTTTTGCTTTAAGTTGCTATATCGGAAGAGAGTGCCTCAAATCCTGCAATTATTATTGCTGAAATTCTCCTTAAGCCACTCATTAGACTTGAAAATATAATATTCTGAATTTCCTTTGTCTTTGTGACAGTGATGTGATAGATAACGATAATCGCAGACTTTTTACTGTCAGAACTACTTTTATAATAAAAATAGAAATGCTAGTTCTGGCAATTACACCAAATTAGTGATAAAATACTGAACATTGATAAACCCTTAAAGGAGAGATAGTCAAAATATCACTCAACTATTACCATTTTTTTACGGTGAGTGGAATTTGGTTTTTGAAAATGGTTTTGTTATTTAAAAAAAAAAAAAATTATCAACAGCTAACGTTTATCATAGACTATTAATAGCCAAACGAATTTCTCAAACATCATTTACATTTACATGCCCTAAAAGTGTTAAGGGTACTTATTCTATTGAAAGTAGCCCACCCACAAAAATAATGCAGCTGTTAAAAATTCTACAGTTCACGCCACGAAATTGGGCGGCTCTGAAAAATTGCGGTGTGACCAGATATGGAACCATGCCAGCAGCTATTCAAACCATGGTGCAAAGTCTAGATACACTTTATTTCGTAAAATTAACTAAAATTTAATTTAATTTATGTTTTCAAGACATATTAGGCTTAACCTAAGGCTCTAACCCTAGCTGTCAAATGGTTGGTCACTGTAGTCAGTTATTTGCAAAATGGTCGTGGGTTCGAATCCCGCTCCACCGTCAGGCATTACGGGTGTAATCATTCACAACATTACCCACGCACAAGTCTCGGAATCATGTGAGCATCACCAGCAATAACATTTATTTTTGGAGCCGCTAAGGCTGTTCTTCGTGAGGTCCGCACGAAATAATCGACTGAGAGAATCGATAGTTAATAGGTTAAGGTTTAACTTGATATCGTTAGGTTTGATAAAGATATCGACTATCGATCCTCCCAGTCGGGTTGCAACCCCACCTTATTTCGTGGCATGAAGCAGTGGCATACCGATAATGGAGCGAGTGGAGCAGTCGCTCCAGGGCGCAAGGCTCTGAAGGGGCGCACCGTTCTTAAGAGAAAATTACCTTTTACTTACAAAAAAATGTATTACTATAATGAAGGCCAAAAGGGTGAAATGCAACACAATTTTAAAAAACCGTATGTAAACATCGCTGCGCATGACTAAAAGGAAAATTCATGTCAAATTTAAAATAAATCGGTTCATGCGTTCAGCCGTAAATGCGTTACAACCAGACAGAATGCAATACGGTCGAGTCAAAAGTAGCAAATAGTCGAAAGTAGCTAAGCCAAAACAATTTAAACTGGTTGGAAAAAAGTATAACAAATTCAAGTAATTGAATGAATACTTTTATTCTGAAAAAATAAATCCACAAGAAGTTCAATGGTTTTTATATTAAGAACAGGACTGAAATACTTCACTTTTGAATCCTATTTATATCTAAAAAATTTCATAAGGATGACTTGCAAAATGCAAAAAAATAACTGCAAATAAATTTATAGAAAAGTGAAAAAATCCAAAACAAGCTGTTTGGAAATTGATAAAAGCAGAATCTGGCCTGGCGAAAAATCATTCCTTGGAGATTCGCATCTCTAACAAATACGGCATAGTTAGAGGCGGAAAAAAAGCCGCTGGTTCATTTTACTATATAATATCAGCCCAATCGGGTGGTTGAGTGTAAGACTGATTTTTTTTTGGGGGGGGGGGGGGGGGCATCGTTAGACACTTCCGCTCCAGGGCGCTTAAAACCTCGGTACGCCACTGGCATGAAGTGAATTTGATTGCGATTGAAAATTAATATAAGTCTAATCAAATTGCGACTTGAAACCAAATTTCACGATTGGACATTTTCCAACACACCAGCGAAATGTGTTTTTTATATGTTAAAAAGATGAAAATTTATCAAACCATCAACACATCAATGAATTATGGCATACAATAGGTACCAGTTGAGTATGGATTTCAGAATTCAAGACAAATAGATGATCCATGCCATGAATCATCACATGAACTTACTAACCTCAATTTGATAGTGATAATTCCAACGGTGCAGCTGTTGCCTCAAGCATTTTCATAACATTTCACTATGATATACAGCACAAAATAAAGGAACACAACTACTTATAACTCACTTGATAATCAAACACGAATTATTCGTAAGCTACAGAGAACTGTAAGATAAGGTTACGTAGGCCAACGTTCAGAAACGCAAAACTTACACCGGTTCAGTATTTCACGATAGTTTACAGATCAATTATATACGAATTTATAAACAGAGGAACCCAAAACTTCATAATTCACTATGCATTAATTCAGGAAATAAGGTGAAGTTATCAAAAATCTAAAATTTATCCGCGGGATGTGAGGTTATAGGTTAACACGAGCAACAAGAACGCGGACTAGACTGAAAACGCACGCAGCGCTCTGTTGACAATTTTTAGACATGAACTGACACGATCGCGAAGGTCATTGAACTCTGACGTGGCCTTGACCGATTTGTGAACGTTTCGCTTACCAGCGGCGCAGCCAGGATTGAACTTCGGAGGGGGTCACCCCTCCGGTCTGGGTTAATGGACTCCACCCTGTTGATTGGAGGGGGAGGGGGTCTCTCCCGGATTTTTTTTTATATTCAAAATTTTTTATAATGATTTATTGAGCATGTTCAAGTCTTTTTTCCTCGGATATTTTAATTAAAGCAATTGTTAATTTAAATGAAATATATCTCCCCGGAATAAAAATATACTAGCTCATTTATTTATTCACTAGCAGGTTGCCCGATTAATTGAATCTGAATTTCTACAATGTGAAATAACCTAGCCTATGCAAAAATTGAATTTAATTTTTTAATAGTCTATTTTTTTCTTATTTAAATTTTCATCTCCTTCTTTCTCTTCTTCTTAATTCTCCTTCTCTTCTTTCTCCTTTTTCTTATTCCTCTTTTCTATTTTTCACTTCTTTTTACTTTTTCATCTTATTCCTTCATTTTTCTCGTCGTTCTTTTCCTCTCCTTCTTTAATCCCTTAACCTCGGGCGTTGAAGGTCGTCGATAGATATCAGCAAGTAGCATATTATACAGAATAATCTTATTAACTTTTTATTGTAAATTTAACGACGCAGTCAATTTTAATTGTGAATGAATAATATTTGTACTCAATTTTGGCCAAGGCCTTGAATATGAGTGAGTCGCAATGACTCGGAAACGTTTTGCCAAAAGTGAGTACAAATAATACTTATTAACAATTGAAATTGACTGCAAGTTGTTTGTTAAAATTACAATAAAAAGTGAATATTAAAAACACAGATCGTTATGGAACAAAAAATCCAAGAGAATAATTTTAAATGAATTATAGAATAAAATTTTTTTCTCATTCATTCTAACTTATTCACGGTTCATTTAGGCTATATACTTGCCGTAACCTGAAGTCATAAATTTATTTTGCTGATGGACAGTTTCAAACAAGTAGAATTATATTTCTTAGAAATTAATTAGGACGTCCAATAAATAGAATTTCTAGATAAAAAATAAACTTTAAAACTCAAGATAAATGTACAAAACTAAATTAAATTTATTTCATGAAAATATTTATTCTATAAAATATCGCTCCAATGTTGTAGCATCTTGTAATATATTTCTAATTGAGTTGATTGGCAAGAATGAGATGACAGGTCAAGTATTTAAGTATATACCATTGATAAGTATTTTGTTAATGAAAATAGAAATCTTCTTTGACTATGTGATGAATTATTCCGTTATTTTAACGATGAGTGAAAAATGGATGAAAATATTTCATGTTAAAAACAGTGAAGTGGAAAGTTCACACTCTTGACTCTTATGAGATTCCTCTCTGGTGTTTTATCTGTGAAGTTCCTAAGAAATTAGTTTCTTCTGAAAAAGAGACTGAGCCACTCTGTAGTTTAATCTCCATTGAGTAGTATTCCAATGATAAGATAGAGCTCTAGCATTGGAAACACTGGAAAGAAGCTGCCCAATATGGGCAAGATCAGATAATGCTACTACAGTAGCATTGCTCTATCAACAATTTGTTTTCCTAGTGGATACTTCCAGAATTTTCCAGGCTTCTTCCCAGAAAACCCCATATGCTGTTCAATTTTTGATCAAAGCTGATTCCAGTTGACACTCCGCCATAGACGGTCCTAAGCCCGTGTTGAGAAAGGAGGAAGGTGAATGGCTGGTTACTGAGTCCTGGTGGTAGTGCTGATGTCGAATATGTGCTGCCATTAAATACCAGGAAATTCTCTAGTTGACAGTGCAAACTGTTTACATAACCAGCAAATCCTACCCCAAATGGGGATGGGTGAAGGGGAGACTCCGGCCCCTTATAACGGGAACTTTTCGGCTAAGGGAAGGAAATCCCTAACAGAAAAACCCTGGTCCTCCAGGTTGGGGGTTTGGCGTGGTGTTAGCTGCTCCACCCAGTAAAAATATCAAGTTTGCTGTGAATCCTTCAAACAAGCCTCGGATATCGGACGGAATTTCGGAAAATTATAATGGTAAAAGAAAAGGACTAAGAATAACAAAACGGAATTATGTATTGAATGTAGCTACATGGAATGTAAGGACAATGCTGCAGCCCGGTAAGATGGCAGAGATAGCAAATGAGTGTAAAAAGTTCAAAATTGATGTTTTGGCACTGCAAGAGACCAGGTGGTGTGGGAATGGAAGAATTGATAAGAGAGATTATTCCTTTTTTTATAGCGGTCCAGAAGGGAGAACCGGGCAAGCAGGAACTGGGTTTCTTATAAATGCAAAGGTCAGAAGGAGCTTCATTTCTTTTGAGCCATGTGGTGAGAGATTATGCAAAATTAAGTTGAAAGGGCGCTTCAGAAATATAACTATTGTATCAGCTTATGCTCCCACAAATGAAGCAGCAGATGAGGATAAGTATGCCTTTTACGACAATGTGAGCAAGCAGTGTGAAAAGGTCTCAAGGCATGACTTGTTACTTGTAATGGGAGACTTCAATAGTAAATTAGGAAAAGAAGAGTTCTTGAGAGAAATAGCAGGGAAGTGCTCACTACATGATGAGACAAATGAAAATGGAAGATACCTAGCTCAGTTTGCTGCAGAACAAGATCTATTTGTTGCAAGTACAAAGTTCCAGCACAAAGAAATACATAAAGGAACATGGAAAGTGCCCGGAACGCAAAATACAAACCAGATCGACCACATCTTAGTGTCTAAGAGGCAAATTACATCTCTACAAGATGTGAGAACACTGAGAGGCCCAAACTGCGAATCAGATCATTTCATGGTCAGGGCTAAGATACTAGAGAGGATATCACTGGTTGAGAAACAGATTGGACCTAAAAAGGAAAAATGGGACTTGGAAAAGCTGAAAGATGAAGAGAAAAGAAAGGAATACCAACAAGAATTAGAGAGACATTTTGAAGACTTAACAGCTGAAAGAATAGATTTGGAAACGGATATGCTATGGTCTGCCATGAGTAATGTAATCAAAGATGCTGCAGAAAAAGTCATTGGAAAAAAGAAAAAGGTAAGAAATGCTGAATGGTTTGATGTTGAGTGTTTCCAAGCAGTGGAGAGAAGAAATCAAGACAGAATGATTGCAATGCAGAGGAAGACAAGACTTGCCCATGAAAAGTATAAGGAAAGCAGAAGAGAAGCAAAGAGGCTCATAAGAAGAAAGAAAATAGATTTTCTGAAACAAGAGATGGAGAAAATAGAGAGGCTGAAGAACCAGAACGAGTCCAGAAAATTCTATGAAACAGCAAGAAATATGAGTAAGGGATTCCAGCCAAGAATCAATATATGTAAGGACAAAAATGGTTCTCTTCTGACTGAAGAAGGTGATGTCCTGAACAGATGGGCTGAATTCTTTGAAGAGATTCTCCGTGGAGATGACCTGGTGAATATGGAGTGGTTGCCTAAGTACCAAACTGCTGAAATAGAAGTGGAAACCCCTACGCAAGAGGAGGTAGAGCAAGCGGTTAGAAGGCAAAGAAACAATAGAGCTCCTGGAGGTGATTTCATACCGGCTGAACTATGGAAGTTTGGTGGAAATAAATTAATCAGCATGTTGCATAAACTGATACTGATGATATGGGAAAGAGAGACTATGCCCTCAGAATGGAATAATGGCCTTGTCTGCCCAATACTGAAGAAAGGTGACAAACAAGAGTGTAATAATTATCGAGGCATTACACTTTTGAATGTGGCATACAAAATCTTCACCTCAATCCTTCTGCAAAGAATAAGTGCATATGCGGAGGATATCATAGGAGAGTATCAGTGTGGATTTAGGCCAGGAAGAAGTACCACTGATCAGATATTCAATGTCAGGCAAACGATGGAGAAATGTTATGAATTCAACATAGATCTACACATGCTCTTTATAGATTATAAGCAAGCTTTTGACTCAATAGATAGGAGCAAACTGCTAGATGCACTTGAAAGTTATGGCATGCCAAAGAAGCTTATAATGTTGACAAGAATGACATTCATGAAAAGTCAAGCAAAGGTTCTAGTGGCTGGAAAACTGAGTCGAAACTTTGAAATCGTTAAGGGTGTCAGACAAGGAGACGCACTGTCAGCTGTCCTTTTCAACTTGGCTTTGAATAAAGTCATTCAAGAGATAGATCCCAGAGGCACAATAATATATAAGTCAAAGCAAATACATGCCTATGCTGACGATATCTTGCTAGTGACCCGAAATCTGGCTGCGCTTGAAGAGACTTTCTTAAGGATAGAGCAGGAAGGAAAGCCACTTGGACTTAAGGTGAATGAAAGTAAGACAAAGTATATGCTGATGTCAAGTTCACAGGCCAGAAGAAGAAGAAATGGAGCGTTTAGGGCAGGACAGTACTCCTTTGACAACGTAAGCAGTTTCATTTACCTAGGCACAGAGCTGAATGTGGAAAATAAAATGTCTGAAGAAATATCCAAACGAATAATCAGTGGTAATAGAGCATATTTTGCGAATAATAAAATAATAAAATCCAAACTGATATCACGTGCAACTAAAATAAAATTATACCAAACTGTAATAAGACCAGTGGTTACCTACGGCTGTGAAACATGGACATTGACCGTAGCAGACATATATGCCCTTAGAGTCTTTGAAAGAAAGGTCGTCAGAAGAATTTTTGGACCAGTGAGGCAGGATGAATCATGGAGAATAAGGAACAACAGCGAGATAAACGAAATTATCCAAAACCAGGATATAGTTCGTTTCATCAAGTCACGGAGAATCAGCTGGTTGGGGCACGTCTTGAGAATGGAGCAGAGCAGACTTCAGAGACAGCTGCTTGAGGGTGAGATTTTCGGCACAAGAAGAAGAGGAAGGCCTAGGAGAAGGTGGTTGCAGGATGTGGAAAGTGACCTGAATAGGATGAGGATACGTGGATGGAGAAGGATGGTGAATGACCGGAACGAATGGAGGCGTGTGACGGAGGAAGCCAAGGCCCATCCAGGGCTGTAGTGCATCGAAAAAAAAAAAAAAAAAAAAAATATGTTAAAAAGATGAAAATTTATCAAACCATCAACACATCAATGAATTATGGCATACAATAGGTACCAGTTGAGTATGGATTTCAGAATTCAAGACAAATAGATGATCCATGCCATGAATCATCACATGAACTTACTAACCTCAATTTGATAGTGATAATTCCAACGGTGCAGCTGTTGCCTCAAGCATTTTCATAACATTTCACTATGATATACAGCACAAAATAAAGGAACACAACTACTTATAACTCACTTGATAATCAAACACGAATTATTCGTAAGCTACAGAGAACTGTAAGATAAGGTTACGTAGGCCAACGTTCAGAAACGCAAAACTTACACCGGTTCAGTATTTCACGATAGTTTACAGATCAATTATATACGAATTTATAAACAGAGGAACCCAAAACTTCATAATTCACTATGCATTAATTCAGGAAATAAGGTGAAGTTATCAAAAATCTAAAATTTATCCGCGGGATGTGAGGTTATAGGTTAACACGAGCAACAAGAACGCGGACTAGACTGAAAACGCACGCAGCGCTCTGTTGACAATTTTTAGACATGAACTGACACGATCGCGAAGGTCATTGAACTCTGACGTGGCCTTGACCGATTTGTGAACGTTTCGCTTACCAGCGGCGCAGCCAGGATTGAACTTCGGAGGGGGTCACCCCTCCGGTCTGGGTTAATGGACTCCACCCTGTTGATTGGAGGGGGAGGGGGTCTCTCCCGGATTTTTTTTATATTCAAAATTTTTTATAATGATTTATTGAGCATGTTCAAGTCTTCTTTCCTCGGATATTTTAATTAAAGCAATTGTTAATTTAAATGAAATATATCTCCCCGGAATAAAAATATACTAGCTCATTTATTTATTTACTAGCAGGTTGCCCGATTAATTGAATCTGAATTTCTACAATGTGAAATAACCTAGCCTATGCAAAAATTGAATTTAATTTTTTAATAGTCTATTTTTTTCTTATTTAAATTTTCATCTCCTTCTTTCTCTTCTTCTTAATTCTCCTTCTCTTCTTTCTCCTTTTTCTTATTCCTCTTTTCTATTTTTCACTTCTTTTTACTTTTTCTTCTTATTCCTTCATTTTTCTCGTCGTTCTTTTCCTCTCCTTCTTTAATCCCTTAACCTCGGGCGTTGAAGGTCGTCGATAGATATCAGCAAGTAGCATATTATACAGAATAATCTTATTAACTTTTTATTGTAAATTTAACGACGCAGTCAATTTTAATTGTGAATGAATAATATTTGTACTCAATTTTGGCCAAGGCCTTGAATATGAGTGAGTCGCAATGACTCGGAAACGTTTTGCCAAAAGTGAGTACAAATAATACTTATTAACAATTGAAATTGACTGCAAGTTGTTTGTTAAAATTACAATAAAAAGTGAATATTAAAAACACAGATCGTTATGGAACAAAAAATCCAAGAGAATAATTTTAAATGAATTATAGAATAAAATTTTTTTCTCATTCATTCTAACTTATTCACGGTTCATTTAGGCTATATACTTGCCGTAACCTGAAGTCATAAATTTATTTTGCTGATGGACAGTTTCAAACAAGTAGAATTATATTTCTTAGAAATTAATTAGGACGTCCAATAAATAGAATTTCTAGATAAAAAATAAACTTTAAAACTCAAGATAAATGTACAAAACTAAATTAAATTTATTTCATGAAAATATTTATTCTATAAAATATCGCTCCAATGTTGTAGCATCTTGTAATATATTTCTAATTGAGTTGATTGGCAAGAATGAGATGACAGGTCAAGTATTTAAGTATATACCATTGATAAGTATTTTGTTAATGAAAATAGAAATCTTCTTTGACTATGTGATGAATTATTCCGTTATTTTAACGATGAGTGAAAAATGGATGAAAATATTTCATGTTAAAAACAGTGAAGTGGAAAGTTCACACTCTTGACTCTTATGAGATTCCTCTCTGGTGTTTTATCTGTGAAGTTCCTAAGAAATTAGTTTCTTCTGAAAAAGAGACTGAGCCACTCTGTAGTTTAATCTCCATTGAGTAGTATTCCAATGATAAGATAGAGCTCTAGCATTGGAAACACTGGAAAGAAGCTGCCCAATATGGGCAAGATCAGATAATGCTACTACAGTAGCATTGCTCTATCAACAATTTGTTTTCCTAGTGGATACTTCTAGAATTTTCCAGGCTTCTTCCCAGAAAACCCCATATGCTGTTCAATTTTTGATCAAAGCTGATTCCAGTTGACACTGGAAAAGAGGATTAACAAAAATGGCACTTCCAGAATTTTCCAGGCTTCTTCCCAGAAAACCCCATATGCTGTTCAATTTTTGATCAGAGCTGATTCCAGTTGACACTGGAAAAGAGGATTAACAAAAATGGCATTTGCTCTCTACTAGATATTCTGGGAACACAAAAATTGTGTTTTCACCATGCGACAGTGTTGGGGTGCAAAAAGAGGAATTCTAATGCTTTCATTGAGCAAAAAGAGGAACTCCAATGCCATCAAGGAGCGTAAAGAGGAATATTCTAATAACATCAAGTGACTGCGAAGTCCAAACTCGAATCCTTTGCTGGCAGATGAGAAAAATCGTATTAGAATAAGATTCTACATACGAGTGCTCCCCAGCGAACACATAATTTTATGCCATAACCATTGGTCTTATGTGTTCGCTGGTGTTCCCACATAGCACTAGTGACGTAGTGAACTTGCAGCAATGAAACGTATTTTCACAACAATGGAGACGTGGAGACTAAGAATGTCATTCAATATACCTCCAATTGAAAAAAATTTCTAAGTATTTAATTATTGCTACAGTATTGTTTCAATCTTTCTTTAATATTGTTTTTTATCTGTGATGTTTTCCATGACGAAATACTTAATGAACAATCTAAATGAACACCTTTTTTTCTTCTTCTATTTCTTGCATCTCCTTCTTCTCCTCCTCCTCCTCTTTCTTTTTCTTCTTCTTCTTCTTCATTTTTCTTCTTCATCTTCTTCTTTCTCTTCTTCTCCCTCTTCCTCCTCCTTTTCCTTTTCCTCCTACTTCTCTCTCTCTCTCTCTCTTTCTTTTCTTCTACTTCTTGCATCTTCTTCTTTTTCTTTTTCTTCTTCTATTTTTCTTGCATCTCCTCTTCCACCTCCTCTTCCTCCTCCTACTCCTCCTCATCCTCCTCTGTCACCTTCTCCTCCTCTTTCTTGTTCTCCTCTTCCTCTTCCTCCTCCTCCTCCTCCTCCTCCTCCTTCTCCTTCTCCTCCTCCTCCTTCTCCTCCTCCTCCTTCTCCTCCTCCTTTCTCCCTTCACCACCACTCCTACATTCCTTTTTTTCCCTTCCTTCCACAGCAGGATGTCAATGAATAATTAAAGTCTCTCTCTGTTGCTTGTTGTGTAAAAGACAACAGAGACAAGCGACAAAAATGGAATTTCTGATGTTGTCAGTCCGAATAATGCTGCCGACATATTTGAATGGAGATGATATCATTTTATGAGCAAATTTAGAGAGCTGTGTAGAACTGAGTGTGTAATATAAGGCGACTCTACGCTCGTTTCGGTGGTCATAAAATTCTGTGAAGACTCACTTCCTTTTTTCAGCCCTGTACAACAATACAAGAAGCTCTGCTCATCATCTTAAAGCTATGTTTAGGGAATTATTTGGAAGTGCAGCCGTAAATTATGTATCTTGTGTAGTGAGTAGCATACCAGGTTGTTGACTGACTGCTATAGCAGCATCTATATTCAGCTATTGACTTTGAGTGTTGGGTTAAATTGTGGATAAAATGTTACAACATGCAGGCAGCATGGAATTTCTTATCGTCTTTATTTCTATAATATAAAAAACAAAGGAATGCTTTGAGAAAGAATTTTTTTTTAATTCAAGGAAGTGATAGCCATGAGCCGAAGCAGGTATCTGTTCAGTCAGATACAGTCCATCATAACCATCCCCAAAAGGTTGAAAAACTCCCCCAATTCTAATCTTGAAGGGGCCCCTCTTTGTAAGGGTGACCGATGAGATTGGCCTTTAAAAAAGTTATTCTCTGCTGTAAAATCACTTCCCGTTGGTTCGGAACCCACCTAAAACTGTAGGTCCAACTCATCAATCACCATCATCCAGCTCATTACCCACGCACAGGTTTCAGACCTGAGTGGGCTTCATCCTTTTAGAAAAAAAATGTTATGACTCAAAAGTGTCAGCCGTAGTGATAGCTGAGTGCCGTAGCAGGTATCTGTTCAATCAGTGATAAGCTACGAAACTCCTAGGCCATCTTAGTAAGGGTGACCGTTTGGATATCAAGATTATTTAAGATATGTTTAGTTTTCAGATTTGTTGTAGACCATTAATTTATCATTCCTCATTCAAAGGCGTTCTTAAAACATCCTATACCACAAAAACTAATCAAGCATTATAAAATGAATTTAAAATCACATTGAAACAACATAGAAACAAGCAAGTAGGTGTCTGATGAAGCATTACAACAATTCGAAATGGCCACCACACGAATAAGTAAGTTTTAATTTTATTAGTAGAGTTTATTACAATAATTATTCATGTTTATATATGAAGTGAAAAAAATATGGAACGATATCGCATAAAGAAATTGTTGAGACAACATAAAAAAAACTAATATTAAAACTGACACTGTATTTCACTTTTAAATAATGTTTTACTCACATATATTAGAGATGCTTGAGTAATGCATTTCACTTCTGAAAAGGCTGACGAAGCTTCTTTTCAGAAGTGAAATGCATTCCTCAAGCATCTCCAATATTATTATTTAGAAGAAGAAGATAAAGAAGAAGGAGACGCCAGAAGAAGAAGGAAAAGAAAGAGGAGGAGGAGGAGAAGAAGGAGATGCAAGAAAAATAGAAGAAGAAAAAGAAAAAGAGAAAGAAAAAGAAGAAGATGCAAGAAGTAGAAGAAAAGAAAGAGAGAGAGAGAGAGAAGTAGGAGGAAAAGGAAAAGGAGGAGGAAGAGGGAGAAGAAGAGAAAGAAGAAGATGAAGAAGAAAAATGAAGAAGAAGAAGAAGAAAAAGAAAGAGGAGGAGGAGGAGGAGAAGAAGGAGATGCAAGAAATAGAAGAAGAAAAAAAGGTGAAGAAGAAAAATAATGAGGAGGGGATGGAGGAGAAGAAGGAGAAGAAAAGAAGAAGACAGAAGAAGATGGAAAAGAAAAAGTTGAAGAAGATACAGGGAAAGAAGAAGAAGAAGAAGAAGAAGAAGAAAAAAAGAAGATGAAACAGACGTTCTTCTAACGTTTAAAATAAATAACGCCATGCAATTGGCTATGAGCTTACCTGCTGTTTTAGAAGACTGAGCAGTTCCTGTTTTATAATTCAAATGCTATCTTATTAGTTGACTCTATAATTAATTAATTATTTCAGAAGTTCAACAAGATGTTCAACTTCAACTTTTACCATTTCTTTTCGTTTCCTTGTTCATTCGAGATTCTCTTTATTTGGTGTTTCATTATGAGAAAGGACCTGCAACATGGTAAAGAAAGCACAAAGTTAGATTAACACATACATATTTAAATAAGCAGTCCGCATGACTTTTTATAACTTTATCTATGACTTTTTATTTATGCTATTGTCTTTCACTGTATACTATGACTTCATATTCATGATACTTTATTTTTGTGGATCTTCACTTTTTGTGAGTAGAAAAAACATATATCAACATTCGAAATAAAAATCACTTATAAATAATAAAATTAACATTTAATGATAACAAAAGAAAATATGCTAATTTCATGCAAAGAAATTGCAAGATCATATATTTTCATATTACTTGATTTTGCCTAAGAAACAAATAACATATTATCTAATGACATGTATGTTTGATTTTATCAAAATAAAAAATTATTTAAACTTGATTTAAATTTGAAGTAGCTGCAAGGTTAATAAAAATTAATAAATACCCCTACAATTTTTCCATTTCTCAAAAAACGGAACAACCTTGGTTTTAATAGCCATGTGCCTGCTGTACATTTAAACAGATACTTTCATCTGAGGGTGAAGATATTCTTTTGCTAATGATAAACCTAGAAAGACAAAAAATTAAAATTACTATCATTCACTCCACTATTACAATTATAATATTGATATAATATGTTATACTAAATACTATTATAATGTTATATAAATACGGAGTGATCGTAAAGTCGCGCAACCCAATGTTTGAACCCGTGTCGGAATGAAAGATAAATTTGTTTAGTATGATTTCAATATGGGAATTTTTCGTTCATTTGTACAGTATGTGGCAGCACTGATAGATCATGCTACCGGGTGACAGTGAGCCAGACTGCCAGACAGCAGTTGGTTTGTTCATTTTGAGTCACAATGTCTTTTGCGCAAGAACAGCGCATCATTCAATAATTTCTTGTGGTTTGTGGTCTCCTCCTCGTTTGTGAGTCCTCCTGATTGTCATTTGTGTGGGTATTTGAAAGATAATGTATACGCAAACAACCCGCATACACTTGATGAACTCAGAAAAAAAGCATTGAAGACTGAATATCAAATTATCACTACTGCTTCATTGAAAAAGGTTGCTTGCAATGTAAGAAAATACGCTGATGCAAATCATGGTGGACATTTCCAGCACTAATTATGAACTTGTAAGTAAGTTGTAATTATAACTTGTATCATAAACTTTGAAATTAAAGAAACAAAAATATTCCAGCTTTCTAAAGGGGCCCACACACTAGCGATTATGGCTCGCGAGTAAGACTCGGAAGAAAATCACCACTAACGTGTTGTGAACTTCCCGAGTCCGGCTCGGCTACTTTTCAAGGTCGGCTGGAGTGCGCCCGTGTTAATTCTGATCCATATAGCTCATCTAATCTCAAAATCTTTAAATTACAATCAATATCTGATTTGGAAGGTCATTTTATGCTCTAGAGGGAGTATTGGTTTTGCTAAAATTTCATAATTCTTGAAATTTGATTATTATTATTATTATTATTATTATTATTAAGAAATGTTTTATTTCTTCTAATTTTTTTCTGACATAAGAGAAAGAGATGTCAGAGCGTTTATAGGCACGATTTATGTTTTTTATAACAATTATTTTCCCACCTCTAAGTATCTTTCTTATAGATCTATAACATAATTATAGATATAGATATAGATCTATAATTAGGGAAGTGATAGCCGCGAGGCGTAGCAGGTATCTGTTCAATCAGATAGAGATAAGCTAAGCTGCGTTCTCATAGGTCCTGTTTGTAACGGTGACCGATTAGATTCGCCAGCAAAAAAGAGACTGTTCTCTGCTGTAAAATCACTTCCTGGTGGTTCGGAACCCACCTAAAACTTTAGGTCCAACTCATCAATCACCATCATCCAACTCATGACCCACGCACAGGTCTCAGACCAATGTGGGCTTCATCCTCAGAAGAAGAAGAACTTCTACAATAAAATATGCAAAAGTGTAATAGGGGGCCCATAGAATTCAAAAGGTCAGATGAAATATAGGATTAATTTCATCTACTTTTTACTCAATTTTTATTTTTCAATTACTTCCATTTTTTCCAGTTGTATCGAAGTAATAATTGTTATATTGCAATTTATTAAATACTGTTATATTTATAATGATAATGTTATATTATAATAATAAATATAAAATAGGCATTGGGCTTACATGCAAAGGGATGTATTATTATTATTATTACCATCATCATCATTATCATTCAATAATTATTTATTTATTTTATACACAATTTATCTGTTAGCAGCTATTATTATTGAAATTATTTTTCAGAATTTTGTTTTTATGTTACTGTAGGTATTTTTTGTTGAAAAAACAACATTCGAATATTTATTTGTATTGTATTAAAAATAAGCTCTGCACTGCAATATTATCATTTTTATTTTCTCTTGTATATTCAAGTTTTAATATACGGTTTCTTTTTTATTTTTCTGTTTATACATTAGTTTAACTTGGTAACTATTTCAGTCATAGTATTGTCATAGTAACAGTAAATATACAAACTTGAATAGATAACTCAATCAACTTATTTTTACGTCTTGTGAACAGTGCAAATAATAGCTTTCTGACGTTCTGCTATGTTATAATGAGTTGCCGAGCCTGGCTCGGCTCGGAAAACGTCCACTAACTAGCGAGTCCCAGCCGAGCCCAGCCGCGCTTGTAGCCCTGCGCGAGTCTGGCTGGGCTCGGCTCGGCTCGGGAGAAAAGAGCCCACTAACTAGTGATTTTCTCCCGAGTCCGGCTGGCCGAGTCTTACTCGCGAGCCAAACTCGCTAGTGTGTGGGCCCCTTAAGACTGCTATAATTATGGGTTGCGCGATTTTACGATCACTCTGTATAATTATTACAGTAACTACTTATTGAATATTACAAAATAATGGTTACTACAAAAGTACCAACAAAAAATTGTACAATTTATGATTACCAGCTCCTGTACCAATTATAACTTAATTCATATTCCCTTAAATGTTATTTCCTGAACCAAAACAAACCTTACAACTAGGTAACTTAGAGAGAGGATTAGGGAAACTTAAACTACTCACCAATTACTTATATTTTCTCTTAATTTTCTGAACCAATGAAATTTACAACTAAGCTACTTACAGTGAAGATTTGAACCAGGAAAACTTGAAGTACCGGTACCCAACTTATATTCTGGTTCAGTGGCGAAAATAGGTTGTTTTTTTTGTGGAGGGGGCGTGACCAATAATAACAAGTTTGGCATTGCTTTCTTTTGTATAGTTTGGTAAATAATTTGACAAATTAAAAGATTAAATGACACCAGATTCTTGGATAACTATTATTTATAGAACGATCAAACAAATTGAATATTTTACAATGCAAATTTGTTTGTTGAAGTTTATTTTACCAAATTCATCTTCATTTTGGGGAGCCCTGGCACCTTTCGCCCCTCCCTTAAATAAGTTCTGTCTTAATTTCCTGAACTAATGAAATATAAATAGAATTTATTAATTTCGAATTCCTTTAAGTGCTATTAGTTTATACTGAAGACTTCCGCAATGGCGGATATTGACAACAGTATTGAATAGCTGATGGAAATCGATGAATGCTACTGTACAAAAATATCAGTCACCACCGGGAATCGAACCACGGACCTCCCAATTGCCGGTCGGGCGCCTTAACCACTAGACTAGTGCTATTAGTTTATACTGAAGACTTCCGCAATGGCGGATATTGACAAAAGTATTGAATAGCTGATGGAAATCGATGAATGCTACTAGTCCACTAGACTAGTGGTTAAGGCGCCCGATCGGCAATTGGGAGGTCCGTGGTTCGATTCCCGGTGGTGACTGATATTTTTGTACAGTAGCATTCATCGATTTCCATCAGCTATTAAATACTGTTGTCAATATCCGCCATTGCGGAAGTCTTCAGTATAAACTAATAGCACTTAAAGGAATTCGAAATTAATAAATTCTGTTTAAGTAAATTTGTCAGTTTGTTCAATTGTCAGTAACTTCGAACTAACTTGTGAAATATAAATCTTGAAATCTCTGAAATATAAATCTCTGAAAATTGAATATTGTTAATCTGACTTGTCTTACTTCATAACTGGAGTCTCCAAGACGTAATCTACAAAAAAAATTAAAAGCCTCATGAATATGTACTGTAACAATAATTGACAGTTCAATTCAATATCTATAAATAATTTGATTCGCTCTTTATTGAGATAAATTTTTTACTTTGAATTCTCTGATGTGATTTTCTCAGAACTGAAACAAACAATGAACGTTCATAAGCAGAAATAATGATTGCTCAGACAAATTAGATTTTAATTAATTCTCCATTTTGTATGAATACAATCGTATGATGTGATGATTTGATGTTTCACGACTTTTGCATTCAATTTTGATAGAAAAATCCAATATAAAATCATGAAAATAAGATTGTAAATTACAACCTTCGATAAGTTATATTGATTAAGCTCTTGTTTGGTTATTTATCTGTATTTTCAAATTCCGGTTCTGCTATAACGCACTTCAAAAAACGTCACAAACTCCCTCCTAGATCTCAAGGTTTCTGCTTTTCTGGTGAGGGAAAATAGTGTAAACATTTAAAATGGGTATTCGTTCTTTTTTTATGATGTAGTCATACTATATTATATACTGTGTAAATTGTAATTTGTTTATAAGAAGATGTTTATTTTTATGAAAATGGCAATAAATTCTATTCTATTCTACTATTTTCTGAACTTAAAACATATATACCGTATTCAAGCCCTTTTTTCTAGCAAGTACATTTTCCAACCTTAACTGACTGAACCAAAGAAACCCGCTGTAAAGAGCGTTGATTCTCTGCTTGTTGACGGAAATTTTCATGCACAACTAATTATAAAATTAAAAAAAGGAAACCAAAGCTCTACTTGCAGCCTACTTATCAAAGGAAATAACCCTATCTTGCAGCATTAGCTGCTGTTAGCAACATTTCAGAGCGCAACATTGACACATCATGAGGTAACTGTTAGTGATGTCATTCCTGGTGTAGACCACATCAGCAACATCATTCCTAATGTTGACAACATCAAAAACAGTATTCCTGATGTACAAAGCATCATGCTTTTGTTGTCAGGCAGGAGAGTGAGTGAATGGTTTCACACAGGGAATGTGTCAACATTTTTTTCTTTTTTGAATACTCACTGTTGAGAGCGTCTCTTCAACCCATAGCGTATAAATTACATGTAACCATGGTAACGTTGTGACAGTTGTCATATATATATGCGAGTACACATGAATTTTATATGTATATATTTTTGAATTGTCAGTGAGCGCTCAGATTTTTCTGAATTGTTGTTCCCACGGCTACAACTGTCAACGTTCTTTGAATGTTTTACATACATGACTGTGTAAGCAGATATTTCTATAGATATTATTGTGTATCATATATGTGTTTCTACATACTGTATATCTATGTTCACTACCACCTACATGCTCCTCAATGCATAGAGATCAGAATAAATTCAAACAACTATCAGTCAAGAAATTGAAACAAACTTCGACAGTTTTTAGAAAGTTGATTACATTCAATGAAGCCTGTAGTTCTGTAGGTATATTTCAAGTATCATTGATGGGTTTAAAAAAAGTAGTTCATCAAGCTCTTGTTAAATTATTTTTTTTTGTAGATTACGTCTTGGAGACTCCAGTTAAGGAGTATAAGACAAGTCAGATTAATCGACTAAAAACACCCTTTCTTACACAAATTCGTATAATCTTTTCTTCATCAGACGTTTTACATTCATGAACTATTCCTTCTCTAGGAATTAAAATACATCTAATCAATTATACTATCTTACACTAGTTACCATGATTAATTACTATATCAATTAGCTTAATTTTGATGAGAAAGGACCTCTTGTACAATATAAAAAGCTTTAGCAACTAAATATTTTTTCAGTGTTTTTTTTTAAATATCTCTATATTTTCAAGACTCTTTATAAACTGCGGTAGCTTGTTGTAGAGGTTCCTACCAATATAACTAGGTTTTTGCTTGGATAAGCTACTATTGTGACTCACCAAGGGATAATTTCCTTGGCTTCTTGTATCATATCTACAACGGTTAGAAAATTTCAATAAAAAAATTGGTTTTAATTTCACTCTATCTTGCAGTACTGAATTACACAATTTTTCCTATAGTAATATTTTTTAAACGATGTTCAGATTATTTTCCTATTCTCAGAATCAATTAGAAGATTTAGACAATATGTATGAAAACTGTAATGTATTTTTAGGTAGAATAATTCAAAACAGATTGAATTGAAAATAAATCAATAACGAACACAAACAGCTAAAACTGACTTGTAACCTTGAAAAAACTTGAAATTTTTTTTTCGAGTAGCTCAAACAATGTTTACACTGTTTCTGTCATCGCAATAATTATTATTTAGTCTGGATTGTCAAAACTGGATGATCCAGGATCTTTGTAGTGTTGATTATTTTTATATAAATCAGACCAAAATGGTATTTTTACAAGGGCTACAGAAAGAATTATCCTTATTCGCCTCTTAATTTATCACACAATAAGTTCAAACTGTAACAAACGATCAAAGCTGGAAAAAAGTAGTAAATCATCAACAGCAGACTTCTTTAGCGTTCCAAAGACGCGAGAAATTTCTTCAGGGACGCCTGCAGCGTCTTTTTTTTCTTCTCCTTCTTCTCCATCGCCTCCTCCTTTCTCTTCTATTTCTTTCCTCTTCCCTCTTCTCTGATTGTGTATTTAAACAATTCAGTCTGGCCGTCTTTTCCTCAAGCAAGGCAACATTTGTGTAGCCAAGTCGGTCATATATCTTGTTCAACTTATTTGTAAGTCCGGAATGTTTTTTCAGCTGTCTTGAGGTATTTGCAATAAATACAATGTGTCTGCTTTCTATTCTCAAAATGTCTACAGTGCAAGAAACAATTTCTGAACGTGCTAGATCCCAGATCCCGTTCACAAAACTAAGTTTGAAAAAGTAGCTGATTTATGCGTCAGTACTTAGTTGGTTGCTAAGTAAAGTATGTTTACAATCTATTCCATTGAAAGTACAGTGTGTGTTCAAAATACTATTCCCATGTATACAATTTTTGAGAGTCAGTTTAGAAGGCTGTCCTGGGGGGGGGGGAGGGCCGATGAGGGTAATGACCCTCAAATCATGGGGGTTTCTGGTGAAGAGGTGTAAAAGGGGTGTAAGGGCATAAATATATTGGGGCCACCCTTGTTCTGATGTAACCAATTGTTAAAAGAAGCTTGTAAAAAAGTTGTCAATGGGAGGTTTATTGATGACAAGCTTGTCATATTGCCTTTGCAATATTTTCAGCAAAAGGTTTATGTCAGGCTTGTCATGGTCTTGTCAAAAAAAAGTTGTGGCAAGCTCTTTACAACCTTTTTTTAATCATCGCAAATAATCTTATATTAAAACTAAACTGACACTGTGTTTCTACTCAAATTATAATTTCACTGAAATAAACTGAAGGAATGCATTTCACTTCTAAGGAGAAGCTTCATCACCCTCTTCTTCTGAAAAACGTGCATTACTCCACTTCAAGTGAGTAAAATGATGATTAGACAGGAATACAGTGTCAGTTCTGATATTAGATTGTTTATAAATTATTTCGATAGGATAAACATCATCACATGTGAATATTTGATAGATACTGAATATAAAATATTGAAATGTTGAAGAAATTTAAATATCAATCTAATTTCAAAACTGACATTGTATTTCTATTTGATATATAGGCCTAATTTTCACTCACTTATACTGGAGATACTGGAGGGATGCATTTCACATCTGAAGAGAAGCTTCATCAGCCTCCTCCTTCTCTTTAGAAGTGAAATGCACCCTTCCAGTATCACCAGTATAAGTGAGTGAAAATTATATACTAAATAGAAATACAATGCCAGTTTTGATATTAGATTGTTCATCAAGATACTATTTCGTCATGGAAAACATCACAGATTAAAAAATATCATTTGAAATTTTCATATTTCAAACAAAATCTGAAAATAGTCATATGGATCAATTAATTTCTGCCATATGTATCTTTAATAATATTAGTTTAAGAGTTTAATTATTATCAAGTTTGATAAAACTTAACATTTGGACATTTAAAAATTTAAAGAAGTACAGAGGGCCAATGGTTCACTTGAAGAGAACAACAATACGAGAAGCTGAATTATAGAGAATGCCATCAAATTTATTGGCAGGCTGGTAGCTTTCAAAATACTTGAGCTAATACTAATAAAAATTATAGCTTACTAGTGGTGTCCCCTGACTTTTATATTAAGGCGTTGCTAAGAGAAATATATGGCACCTGAACTTGTAAGCTAGTAATATAGTATTTGAAGCTTGAATCTATAAATCTTTAAAGTTCTACTTCACTTCTCCACTACCCACAAATAATGTACGCCTGAAGCTTCTTCTAGTACATATTTTATCAATCATTGCTTATTTCTGTGACGATCTGAGCATCCATTATAGCTACTTTATATGTAAAAACGAATGATATTAACCAAAATCTTGACATACATGATTATAATACAAGAAGCCAAGGAGATTATCACTTGGTGAGTCACAATAGTAGCTTATTCAAACAAAAACCTTGTTATATTGGTAGGGAATTCTACAACAAGCTACCGCAGTTTTTAAAGAGTCTTGAAAATATAGAAATATTTAAAAAAACAATTGAAAAAATATTTAGTTGATAAAGCTTTTTATAGTGTACAAGAGTTTCTTTCACATCAAAATTAAACCTCACCTCAACTAATTGATATAGTAATAATTATGGTATTTAGTGTTTAATATTGTTGATCTGACTTGTCTTATACTCCTTAAATGGAGTCTCCAAGATGTAATCTACTAAAAAAGGACTACTTTCAAACGCATCAGAGTGAAATAAAATAATAAAACCCAATTTGAAATTCTTTTAAAATTCAATCTGCATACAGCCAGCAGCCTACAGTGGGTTTAAAATAGGATTGAATTTGAATTAAGTGAATTCAGAGTAAGTGTTCGCGCATCACAAGCTCAATCGATCAATCAATCAAATCAAATAATTTTTATTTGTTATCGAGCACAAATAGAAGTTGCTATCCGCATTACAATAAAAACTTTACAAAAGAGTACATACAGGCCGACCACAGCAGAACAAACGAAATAGATAATATTGACAAGATGAAATTTAAGAAATTAGAAAAACGATTATTGACTAGCATTGAACGATATAACATTAACAAAAATATAACGATATAGAAAATATAAAGATATAGAAATATAAATTTAGAATCTAATATTAAAACTGACACTGTATTTCACTTTAAAATAATGTTTTACTCACATATATTGGAGATGCTTGAGGAATGCATTTCACTTCTGAAAAGAAGCTTTGTCAGCCTGTCGCCAGGGGTCATGCTTTGTTGAGGTTAGGATGAGCGGCCATAATGAAGTTAAAAATTGCGTTTGATTTGAGCTTCTTTTCAGAAGTGAAATGCATTCCTCAAGCATCTCCAATATATGTGAGTAAAACATTATTTAAAAGTGAAATACAGTGTCAGTTTTAATATAAGATTGTTCATTAAGTATTTCGTCATGGAAAATATCACAGATAAATTTAGAAATATGACAATATGTAAATATGACAATATGTAAATATGACAATGTGTAAATATGACAATATGTAAATATGACAATATGTAAATATGACAATATTCGGAATCATAAAATTTTGAATAGTATAACTTGTATTATCGCCAATCCAAAATCGCATCTTTATTTATATTTGTATTCATCTTCAACTCTACTCCCTACTTTAAAATTCAGTCTATCCATACTCAGCCTACAGAGGGTTTTAAATAGGATTGCAATTTTAATTAAGAGAATTCAGAGTAAGTGCTTGCTTACACATCACAAGTTGAGCTTTGAAGCTGTTCATTTGGAGCAGAATGATTAACTACCAGCCGTCTGCAACTAATATCCTTGTCAGCCACAAAAGTTTGAAGTTTTCTGTTTCATGAAAACTTTTGCACCCTCTTTCCAAAGACCTTTTTCTTCAATTACAAGCATGAAACGGGTGTGAGGCTAGTAAATGCCTGACTAGCATATATTTCAATCTTAATTTGTAAGATTTTTGGAAAAAATTGCTGTTTTTTGGATGTTCAGTAATATCCTTAAAAATTCAAGAAAATTATAAATTTGAATATCAAATTTCATAAATTCAACCTTTGAATAACAAATTTAATAAATTGTATTAGTATTCAATAAAGTCTATAATGGTAATATCCTGAAGAAAATTGAAATAGTTTAGCTTTTAAAATGAATTTTGAAAATTCTTCAGGTATTCTACAAAGTCTACAACAGTAATCAATATTCTTGAGAAAAATTAAACAAGTTCAGTCTTCCGTCGAAATTTTACGGTATATTAATATTGTAATCTGTACGAATTTGAAAATTCTGTATTCTATAAAGTCTACAACAATAATAAATAATCTTGAGAAAAATTAAACAAGTAGATTCTTCCTTTGACATTTTATTTAGTACCGTATATCAATCTTGTTATCTGTTGTTAATAATTTCAATGTTGATTGTTTTTATAACACTAATTTCGTGATCATATACTGATCTTTCATTTTTCAAATATTAGTCCAGTATTTTCCTCATCAGCAATTTTGTGGTAAGGTTATGTTCTATTAACCCACAAAAAGTAGATTGCTTGAATGTACTACAATAGCTCTGATTATAGGAGGTGAAACCCTACTATATACATATAAATCGAATTTCTTATCAGAATTTAGGGTATTTGATATGCAATGTTGGCTTTGCACCTTCCCAAACCAAGGCTTATCCTAATCTCTTCTATGTATTATTAACTTTTTGTTGTAAATTTAACGACTTGCAGTCAGTTTTATATTGTGAATATATAATAAATGTACTGACGTTCGGCCGAATGTTTTCGAGGTAGTGAATCTGATCTTCTCATCGTTAAATTTACAACAAAAAGTTACTATTAACAACGCAGATCGTTATGGAACAAGAAATCCAATAACTCTTATGTAGCTTTCCAGCTTGTGTCTTTAATAGAATAAAGAAAACTACATTGAAACTAAAGATTTGTGTGAGAAAAGTGAAATATTTAAAAATAAACATTCATTATTTGATGAATTAAGAAATTGATATGTAATAAAAGTGATCAATTCTATTGATATTTAAAATTTATACAAAACATATTCAATAAGAGCAACATCAAATAATGAAGATTTTGTGTAAAAAAGTTGAATATTTCAACAAAAATTCATCATTGAATAAATTGAAGTCTAAAAATTGATGTCTAATAAAAATGAACATTTCAATCAATGTTTAAGCATACAATACATATTCAACAAGTTCAATATAAGCCTATTGTGAATGATGTAATATGTACTGTATTGTAATGATGTATGATGTACGTAATTGTAATGACATACCTTTTGAAAACACCATGCAACTAATTTCAAACAGCTCGTTGAAGAAAGCAATGTTGTCTCACCTGGAATAAGAGTAAAATTAATTGAAATTATTCAATAATTTTAATAATAATTTGTTTCATGTTAATTTGAAAGTATAGAAAGGACCATTGTTTCAGGTACTCATCCTTAAACATTATCTGTTCAAACTGGGATGATTGTGTAAGACCTAATATCACAACTGACACTGTACTTCAATTCAAATTATGATTTTCACTCACTTATACTGGAAATTTATGGATTTAATGGATTGTGTAAGGTTCTGTTTAATGACTCTGCAGGTTAATATCTTTGTAATATAGACTGCACAGAAGTGTTGGACAGTTATTTATAAATTTGACAATAGGCATGTATAATATACAGTTAGCAACTATGTTTGTTTTTATGAATCAATTTGAAAGTGTTCAAATATTGGTCGAATAAATAAATAAGAAATAAATTTAAAAAATCATTTCTTAGGGCTCTGCAATGTAGTCATTGAATTAACAGTTTAACAAGAGCTTGCATGTCTATTTCCCTGAAACAATCTTTTTTTATCCTTTCTGATATCCCACATGAGTATGAGGCTTGTGCGTACAGTGAATGATACTTCATTACACATGAAATATTATGATTATTGTCAAAAGAAACAATAAAAATATGGAATAAAAAGAATACATCTATAGTTTTACAAGTGAATTAGTGTCTGAATTGAATTTGTCGGAACAAACTTTCAAAAAATTTTATTTTGTAAGATCTGATGCCTGCTCTAAGTCGTTCTTGTTTGATTCATTATCATTTGTGTCCTTGACCGATTTCTTTAATGAAAATTAATATTTATTTGATGTAGAGCTTGTTTCCAGTTAAATTAAACATCCAAACCCATCCCACAAATGTTTGGGCTCATACTCATGCTCAGAATTCGCTTTTTATCTATTTGTTCCTCCAAACTCATCAATATATTGTTTTGTGACATTCTAAGTGGAAATAAAGATTCATTTGATTTTAAACGCCTGTTATAAGCCATTCGTGTTTGTTTTATTACATGTTGTATGTTTGTTGTTTTTTTTTTGTAATGTTAAAAAGATATTTTAAAAAATTGAAAAAAATATTTAGTTGATAAAGCTTTTTATAGTGTACAAGAGTTCCTCTCACATCAAAATTAGGTCTCACCTCAACTAATTGGTATAGTAACTATGGTAACTAGTGTATAAGATTTTATAATTATTGTTAATCTGACTTGTTTTATACTCCTTAAATGGAGTCTCCAAGACGTAATCTACAAAAAATTTCATTCTTATGTTTGTTTAAGTGCATGTAATGTTCATTTGTGACAGTAAAAAGTCATTAGATTACATGCTTACTCTAATTTTTCTACAACCATCTGCTCAACTGCCCAATCAGCCTCACACTTGATACTATTATTAATAATCCAATGTCCAAACTGACTCTGTATTTTTATTAAAATATTATTTTCACTCATTTATACTGAAGTGGTGCATTTCACTTCTAAAGATAAGCTTCGTAGCTTCTCTTCAGAAGTGAAATGCAACCCCCCCCCCCCCCCAGAATCACCAGTGTAAGTGAGTTATAGGTTCAGTTTGGATATTAGATTGTTCATCAAGTATTTCGTCATGGAAAACATCACATATATTTTAAATAATTCAACTTGATTTCGATTGATTCCTGGTGGATGTACACAAGATCGGTCGTGTTGGTTTTGAGTTATAGTGAAATCATAATTAAAATAGAAATTCAGTGTCAGTTTTGAAATTCCACACATGTTGTACACACATGTCGGTTTATTTCCAATTAAAAAATTTATGTTCATTTGTTTTTATTGTGTTCATGACTCAATTATGATTAATTATAGATTTGGAGCTATCCTATTAGATTTACGAACCAATTATGATTAATTATCAATTTTGGAGGTATTTTCAACCACTATAATCAAATAATATTTGAGCTCACTTACACAAGATATTTGAACTCTCAACCAAATTCTACTCACACCTACTCTAGTACATGGGTTACCATAGTTGAGTAGGTTAATTTCCATCTACTTCTTACTCTTTCTAGATATCTGTGTAGTTTTCTTAGTTTTGTAGTTAATATTATTTTCGCATGTAATTTTTGGTTACTTTGATTTTAACAAAGGAAGGAAATAAAAAAATATTTATTTATTTTCTATAATCTTCCCTTCTTCCACAATCACCCCTTCATTTCGATTCTCGCTCCCCAATTTAATTCAATTTTGTTTCGGCAGGTACCTGGCGTTTGTGCACCTGATATCCTCCATGTTCGTTTACTTTCAATTAAACAAAATATATTTTCAATTTTTAAAAAATTTATGAATTATATTTTGTATTTGGACCTATCCTAAGCCATTCTTATAAACCACACCCTTTCTACTATATTTATCTTACTCTGTTCCCAATTCAATTTGACTTTGTTTTTATAGGTTCCTGGTGGTTATGCACCTGATATGCTCCATGTTGGTTTACTTTCAATTTATACAATCTATATTTCCAATTTTTAATAGTTTTATGACTTATATTTTGAATTCTGACCTATCCTAAGCCATTCATATTAACCACACCTGTTCCACTATTTTGTTCATCTGTTCCTAATTAAATTTGAATTCTGTTTTCATAGGTTCCTGGCGGTTATGCACCCGATATCCTCCATGTTGGTTTACTTTCAATTTATACAATCTATATATCCAATTTAAAATAGTTTTATGACTTATATTTTGGACTCGGACCTATCCTAAGCCTTTCTTATCAACCGCACCTGTTCCACTATTTTGTTCATCTGTTCCTAATTGAATTTAATTTGTTTTCATAGGTTCCTGGCAGTTGTGCACCCGATCGCCTCCATGTCGGTGCGTACCGAACGCAACGCAATCACGGCAATTGTGGTGTTGTGGGTGGTGATTGTCGTCGGCTGTGTGCCCGTGTTTTTGTCGCACGGTGTCGCCTCCTATGTCTACTCGAGCAACGTGCAAAGTGCCTGCATCTACCTTCAGTACGATCCTGTCAACAGGCCCGATGGACACAACAAGCCACTATTTCAGGTACACACAAAATAATCTTCGAAATTTTGATAGAAATTAAATTAATTTGATCAATTTCCAAACAAATTCTACAGGTTTTCTCATAAATATTGATATTTTGAATTTTGATATTGAATTGTTCATCACGTATTTCATCATGGAAAACATCACAGAATATTGTTCTATTGTTATTTATTTAGTATATGTGCGGATTTTGAGATAATCACCATTTGGAGATAATCACATCATGTCTTTTGTTGGGGAAGTGACAGCCGTGAGCCGTAGCAGGTATCTTTTCAATCAGATTAGATAAGCAACGCTCTCTAAGAAGTAGGAAGAAGAAGTAGGAAGAAGAAGTAGAAAGAAGTAGAAGTTGTAAGGAAAAGAAGGAGGAGGAAGAGGAGGAGAAAAAAGATGAGGAAGAAAAGGATAAGATAGTGAAGAAGGAGGAGGAGGGGATGAAGGAGGAGGTGGATGATGAGGAGGGGATGGAGGAGGAGGTGGAGGATGAGGAGGGGATGGAGGAGGAGGTGGAGGATGAGGAAAAAGATGAAGAAGAAGAAAATGGAGATGAAGAAGAAAGGGAGAAAAGAAGAAGAAGAAAAAGGAGATGGAGAAAAACGTAAAGGAAAAAGACGAAGAAGAAAAAGAAAAGAAGATAAAGATGATGCAGAAAATGGAGAAGAGGAACAAGATGAAGAACAAAAAGGTGAAGGAAGATAAAAAGGAGAAGAAGTAGAAAGAAGAAGGAACATGAAGTAGAAAAAGAAGAATGAGGAGGAGTAGGAGGGGGTATGAAAAAGGGAAAGAAGAAAAGAAAGCGGATGAGTAGGAGGGGAGAAGGAATAGGAGGAGGAGGAGGAGAAGAAACAAAGGAGGAGGAGGTGGAGGAGGTGGATGATGGAGGAGCAGGATGGAGGAGGAGAAGAAAAAGAAGGAAGAGGAGTTGAAAAAGAAGAAAAAGAAGAAGGTGGCCGTTGTGGTGGAGGAGGAGAAGTAGAAGGAGGAAGAGAGAGAAGAAGCGCTAACAGATTCGCCTTGAAAAATGAGAAACACTGCTGAACATCAAAACTTTTCAAGGAAAATGGAAAGTTACTTCAACCCTGTTATGTTTTCAAGGCGAAGATAAAAGTCGCTATTGATTTACACTTTGAGAATGTCTGATGTTGTAAAGTTTGCTGCTTCAAATTATCAATCTTGAGTTTGAATATTGCTTATCCTGCTCTAAAAAACTGAGTAGTCTCAATTCTTTTTACATAATACATACTACATAGGTATAATATCAAAAGAGACAATCACTGAAATTCAAACCTGCATGTGTTTTAATAAAATAAGTTTGTTGTTAGGTTAGAATTTTTATCTTGAGACTGGATAGCAATAGTTTTCTCAAAAAAAGAACTAAGGAACTGAATCGTCCTATATTTTTTTTAAAACTGAAATGTTGAAAATAACGTGCTTATTAGAAAAATGACAATATTACCAAACTTTGTTATGTTTATGAATAGTCTCCGATATTTCCTCAAAATGAAACCAAATTGAAGATTTAGCATGAGAGCCTTTTGTTTGTTTTTCTTTTATTTTTATTATTTTTTATACTGTCTTGGGTGCACTGGTTTTTTAAATATTTGATTTGCAGTGAGCTGGCAAATAGTTCAGGGTACACGTTCTAATGAAAAGTTGTAATGTTTCTAAAGTTTATTTATTTATTATTTATTTATTGTGACAAATTTATGTCATTATGGTTATAGTGAGATTCTGTTCCAATCAAGATGTTGGGTTTTTTTAATCTTATTAATCTACAGTGAAGTATTATTTTTGTTTGTTCAATATTGAAAAACATATATACGGTAACAAATGTAAATAAGGAGATATTTTTTTAGTTTATTGAGAGATATTTTCAGTCCAGGGTAAAGTTATTTGCGAATCACCCCTCAGCACAAGCTTGGCTTAAAGAGGGATGAACTTCTATTTTTTTACCTTGAACCTTGAATTTTTCATTCTAAAATCATTATTAGTTTAATATCCTGTATTTATTTTGTTTTGAATATTCTATGATTAAATTTGTTTTGTCTATTATGGGATATGTTTATGGGATATTTTATTTGCTTATTTATTTAAAAAAATAAAAGTTTATTTATTTTATTGTATACTTATATATTTTGCATCTTGGAATGTCATTCTGTTTTATAAGAAAATGTATTGTACATCTAGATTGGTTAAATAAAAAAAATTATTTATTTAATCTATTAACAAGCAATCTCCCTCTGGATAAGCCTTAAATACTAAGTTAATTGTAACATATTACTAAATCAATAATCACTGCCTAGATAATATGGGAATGAACACCACTTGATTTTATGAGCGATTATTACAAACCATGGATGAGTCACTGAGCAGTTGAGCACTTTAGCCTACTATTTGCCATTTTCTAAATTCAATGCAAGAAAGAAATGAACGTCAAAAATGTATTCTAGAGAAGTCTTTTATCCTAAATTGAAACATCTCCCTAAATAACTCCAAGTGCCTTCTGTTCTCCCCAAGTTGCCTTTTTTGTCTGATTTAATTTATTTTCAAGTCGACAAAATCCATAAGACACTTGGAATAATCTAATTCAGTTTGATTTAATGCTAACTTTCTAAATCAGCTTCTTTTGGATTTCATTTTGTGCGAGCCTTTCTCTTATTTCTATTCCATTAAAAAGATACATTTTAAAATTCCGTTTCTGAATAATTTATTGTGGCTTTGGACATGAAGGTCCAATTTAACTGCTTAAAACAGACTCAAGATTTGAAATTATCTATTTATTTATTATACTGTAGGCGTAGGCTCAACTACTATATTCCCAATATTTTTTAGTATGATACAAGTTTAAAATAGATAAAATATGCGGATTTTTTAAAATAATCAATTTGAATTGGTCTAAATCTGAGTAGTTCATCTGAAAAAAACATATATTGAAAACCACTAATAAAACACTATGTTGAAGACAATTCATTAAACAAAAGAGAAAAAATAATGATCTTGAAGATCCATCTTGTTTCCACTAATATGTAATATAAACTTAAAAAACACTATTAAGTGGAAATTAACTCACGAGTGTACAGTAGAAACAATTAATTAGTCTGGGCGCACGGCCGTTTGGTAGTCAGCCATAGCGAGGGGAGTGTTTATCGCTCATTTCTAAAAACATATGGCCCGTGCGACGTTGCAGATGTCTTCAAGGTCACTAGTCAACTTTTACAGGACGGCTAGTAGTGAAACCAGAGCCACGCGCCCAGACTAATTGTATCTACTGTACTGTGGGTCGTCTGACGATGCTCTAGACAACAGAGTGAAACGGCCGTCACGCCATAACGTGAGTTAATTTCCACTTAAAAGAGTTTTTTTTAAGTTTAGGCCTATATTGGAAACAATAAATTAGATACTAGCTCACATCAGATAGAAGATGAAATTTTTCCCCCAAATAATCTATTTTAATTAGCCTGTGTCTGAGTAGATTGAGCATTTTATTGAAAAACAGATTGAAAACAACTAATGAAGCCAGATATTAAAAACAATGCATTAAAAAATAAGAAACGTTCAAATCATTCCATACAATACCTAACGTTGCAGTTGAAATAACAGAAATTTACGAACTTTGACCCTATTCGAAAACGAGGCACATGAGCATAACAATAAATTCAGGGAGCAGCTATTGATGAATAACATGCAAAAACGATTCTCAGCGAAGTTCATGCAAATGAATGTAGTGAATAATTAATGAATTCGCAGTATACGTTATTCATCGTATTGAGAGCAATATTTTCACTGCTTACGTATACACACTCACACACACACACACACACATGCTCAAATTTACAACAACCATTCTAGATTTCATTCCAGTACAAACATGAAAGTCAGCTGCACATGCAGCAAAATCAATTTGTAGCTCTTTTTTCTCTGTAAAACCCCGATTGTGCTTAGTAGTGGTTTTCTGGTTTTAAACTGATTGTACCGAATGCCATCACAAATAGCATGGACATGTTTTTGGTTGGGAGATTACCATGATTTTTAATGGTGTTCCAAAATGGGGTAGTGATTTCTGCACATTTTATCTCTGTATTATCTTTAAACTGGTAACTCAAAGCGGTAAAAACAGACCCACAGTAACAGCTTTTCTATCAAATGCACACTGAAGCTGGATTACTACAACGGTATAGTAATTGAATTTTCTATCCGATGATTTTTTAGTGTTGGTGTGGTAGTTATCAGCGATGAGTGGGGCTGATGTTGTGCAATACAAGAGACTACAGTTTCGACTGTCGTATCATTTTTGAACTGAGTACAGAACACAAATCTCAATCTCAATGCACAAATGCATAAATTTGTGTAACTAAAGTGCAAAATGGGGTTTTACTGCATCGAGAGAAACAGTTTTTTTCAGCAGAGAAAAAAACAGTTTTTTTTTCTCAACCGAGAAAAAAGTTTCTCAAGTGCAGAAACAATACTTTGCACTCGAATTACACATTAAATTTTTCCTACAGTAACGTATAAGGCAATTTAAACAAAACAGACAAGACATACATAGACAGACAGTGGTGGCAGTGCATTCCAAAGGACAATCATTGAAGTGTGTGTATATTCACACCCTGGACCAATCAAATCGATCATAGCGGAGTCCTTTGATCTAAAAATAGACAAAAATGTGATTTTCAAACCTTTTCTGGTAGTTTTTTTTGCCATTTCAGCAAAAAGCGACAATGGCGGTGGTGCATTTCAAAGGACAATTATTCAAGTGTGTGTATTTTCACACCCTAGAACAATCAAATCGATCATAGCGGCGTCCTTTGATCTAAAAATAGACAAGATTGTGATTTTCACACATTTTTAGGTAGTTGACCTCGATTGAGCTATTCTATTTCGTAGTTTATTTATATTGTTGATATGTGAGCTTGGTGTTTTGGTAGAGTGTTGACAACGTGGTTATCATTCTTGCTTCGTATTGGTAGATCATTCTTGTCACTTAAGGGGCGTGTCTAGTATCAGCCAATGACAGACCTCCATCGTAGAGTTCGACCTATGAGAAGCTCCCGGTCAATTAACCAATAGGATTCGACCAAGAAGGGTATATATTGGGCTACTCTGTACTTTAGTTGTAGTTTATTAGATTTAAAATGATATAACAGCCAGAACTTCTAGTGTCTTGTGTTTTAATAATATTAAAGTGGTTTGGACAACATCAGTCTTATTGTTTCATATTATCTGTAATATTAGATGAATTTTGCATATTATCTTCATATAATATTGTACTATATGTATATAATATTATCATACATTTATGTAAATTATATATTATTCATATGCATAAACTTGCCGTGCTGAACTGACCTTTTTTGAGTCGCGGCGGACGCGTTTCGAACTAACTCATGTCGTTCTTTTTCAGAGCTTGGTTGCAAAATTTTATATTGATTATCTGACGATCTCCTTCATATTTCATCTCATACAACATACGAACGAACGATCTCATAATACTATTAGGCCTGTAATGGTAAATACTATACAATTTATCCAGATGTTTTTTTTTCAAAAGTATACTTTTTCTCAAAACGGTCGGTCCGGTTCAAGGAAAAAGGTTCTTTTCTTCGTTTTCATACAATATCCAATTCTATTACTATACCTCTAATTAAATTCTCCAATATACCTTTAATTTACGATTGCAATAATAATGGTACTTCGTACAGTGGACACCCTACTACCCGAGCAGATAAACCACAGTGAAGATTAATATCATAAAAAACCCAAATTCATTTCAGTTAAAGCAGACACCATACCAAATCCGTCATAGAACTTTGCTTACATACATACCAGACACTCCCAACCTCACAGTATGTCGCCGGCAATTTCATTATATATGCAAATCCATGATTAAAATGATACCAAGTACTTTATTGAATGGAAAAATAACAAAGAACCTTTGCTAGAAATACATGATTGGGTCTCAAAAATATTTACTTTAAGAATCCTATTGATGTTAATGGCTAAGAAAAACGAATAATAATTAGGAAGACTTATTTTAGGGCAAAGATGGACCACACTTAAACTGTTTGTGAAAATGTTTATAGCCATATGCTCAAATGGTTCTTGCGGGATCGCAGCCGGAATATTTAATTTTCATCATTTATGTTCATTTCATACTTCATCGTCTCCTTCATCATCTTCTTACCTTCGTATCATTTAAGATCTTACCTTCATATTATTTAAGATTTACATCATAATTTTAGGCTTTTTCTTTTTCTTCACTTCCTTTACTTTTATAACATTTTCTCCTTGAAATGTATTTATTCGGTCGCGTTACAGAGGGAGAAAGTTGAGGATTTTCATTTTCATTAAGATTGTTAGTTAATACAATATATATATATATTTTTTTTGTATAAAGATTGTTAGTTAATACAATATATATATATATTTTTTTTTGTATAAAGATTGTTAGTTAATACAATATATATATATTTTGTATATATTTTTTTCAAGAACTCACTGCTGGCTTACAGGTTCGCCTAGCCAGCATGGTCTTTTAATTAAGATATTTCTCTTCTTTTTATTGCTATAGTATTGTTAATTCATGGCTACAGAGTTTCTGTACGTGATTATTTTCTTGTAATAATTATATGACTACTGTAGTATTCATATAACTTGGCAGCGTGTAGCACTGTGATTGTGATTTGATTGTGATTGTGATTGCACTGTGTTGTTTATGAAAGAAGAATCAATAAATTATCAAATATCAAGTATCAAATTATCAAGTGCTAAGAGATTCAAAAATTCTGGAAAACATATACAAATTTCAAATATTAATTCTAACAATGTATGATTCCTTCAAACTTCTCGAATCTTATCTACCTAGAGTCTACACTGCTCTAAGCTCTCGATACTTGCAATTAATATCACTCTAGCTGTCACTATTTGGATCGGTATCACCTATATTTTTTTAAGTCTATCTGTATTTCTTTATTATTATCACCCCTCGATTTCACACGAAGAAAACATTCAATATCCCATCAAAGCTTTCTTTCCTACCAACAAGAATAGGCAAACAACATAAATTTTACATCTGTCTTGTTATATTTGTTGTCCTTCCTCAAAGATGAACACAAGATAAACAGACGCAATGTTGACAAGTCTTTCATTAGAATGTGACCTTCTGTTAAGAATTACAAGAGGCCAGGCACGTGGTGACCTGACGTTTTTTTTCTGACGTTCTTTCTGACGTACCGTACGTAAATTTCCATTTATTTAGGAACACAACAGCAGATGTACTCAACTCGCTATCGCCTAATTTATCGCCCGACTTTTCTCATTTTCTTTCCACAGTCACGAGAGAAAAATTCGCGTAAACGATTTTTCTTTGCAAATAAATTATCGCCATTATTCAACGACTGCTACATTTTATTTTAGTACCCGGCTTTTTAAACGACGTAATCAGTAGCCGAAAAATTAGGTCGGTTGTGCTGAGAAATTTATTTACGTAACGCGAATTTTAAAGACCGGTATATTCTAGTGGATGTTTTCTTGTTCTTTTCAAAGGTATTTCAATGCCTTTTAATTCATCTTCATTTTCTCTATCAATCCACAATTGAACTTATCCACACCATTTTTATACAATTGCACTGAAATAGTTATATGTGTGAATAATTCAACTGAAGAACTCAATCAATTCATCATACGTACGAAATAGTTGAATTGAAAAATTAATTTTATTTATTTATTGTAAGTGGGAATAGGATCAATTAAATAATTCACTTGATTCATTCAAAGGAGTAGGACAAGGAGGAGAAAGAGGATGGGGAAGTGCTGGAAGAGCACGAAGAGAAGGAGGAGGAGAAGGTGTTGGTGGAGGTGGAGAAGCAGGAGGAGGAGGTGTTGGTGGTGGAGGAGAAGGAGAAAGAGGTAGTGGAGGAGAAGGAGAAAGAGGTAGTGGAGGAGGAGGAGGAGGAGGTAGTGGAGGAGGAGGAGGAGGAGGAGAAGGAGAGGAGAAGGAGGAGGAGGAGGAGGAAGGGGAGAAGGAGGAGGAGGAGGTAGTGGAGGAGGAGGAGGAGAGGAGAAGGAGGAGGAGGAGGTAGTGGAGGAGGAGGAGGAGAGGAGAAGGAGGAGGAGGAAGAGGAGAAGGAGGAGGAGGAGGAGGAGGAGGAGGAGGTAGTGGAGGAGGAGGAGAGGAGGTAGTGGAGGAGGAGGAGAGGAGGTAGTGGAGGAGGAGGAGAAGGAGGAGGAGGAGGAGGAGGAGGAGGAGGAGATGAGAAGGAGAAGGAGGAGGAGGAGGAGGAGGAGGTAGTGGAGGAGGAGGAGGAGGAGGAGGAGGAGAGGAGAAGGAGAAGGAGGAGGAGGTAGTGGAGGAGGAGGAGGAGGAGGAAGGGGAGAAGGAGGAGGAGGAGGAGGAGGAGGAGGAGGAGGTAGTGGAGGAGGAGGAGGAGAGGAGAAGGAGAAGGAGGAGGAGAAGGAAGGGGAGAAGGAGGAGGAGGAGGAGGAGGAGGAGGAGAGGAGGTAGTGGAGGAGGAGGAGGAGGAGGAGGAGATGAGAAGGAGAAGGAGGAGGAGGAGGAGGAGATGAGAAGGTGAAGGAGGAGGAGGAGGAGGAGGAGGAGGAGGACGAGGACGAGGAGGAAGGGGAGAAGGAGAAGGAGGAGGAGAAGGAGGAGAAGAAGGAGGAGGGAAGAAGGAGGAAGAGGAGGATGAGCAGGAGAAGTAGTGGGAGGAGAAGGAGGAGAACGAGGAGGAGGAAGAGGTGGTGAAGGGGAAATAGGAGGAGAAGGAGGATGAGGAAGCAAGAGGAAGTGAAGGAGTCGTTGGAGGAAGACGAAGAAAGAAGTAATACAAATATTTAGGGAGTATAAATAGAATAGAAAAATAAATAGAAATACTCGTAGTAAGCAAATATTATAGAGTAGAAGTATAGTAAAGGAAAAATGGAGTGTAGAAGAGAAAAAGAAAGAGTAAAGAGGAAGAAGGAAGACATAAAAATAGTAAACAGTGAGTGGGAAGGAATAGAAGACAGGTAGATAACGCATCACCGTGGTAAAGGGAATAGCTTTGCTCTTTATGTGGTGAGTAACACGAGCACTCACTGTCAAGGTGAATAAATTGAATTATTATTTCTTATTTCAAATTGTGGTAAGCATCACTGACGTGTATAATGCTTGACTCACCCTTTGTGCGTTAAATTTCATCATACGAGTAGTTGATATCCTTCTTGAAAGCCAAGTTAATTGAAATTGGAAGCTTTCATGTGAAAATAATCATCAGATGGTTTTGACGACGTTGTTGATACTCTTATAAAAAGCTCAATGCTTTTAATGGCGAAATTGATCAAATTTATTTTTGAATTTGAGAATGTTTTAAACACAATATATCCTAGTCTAGTGCAGTTTTTTTTTCAAAGAATAGGAAAATAATAAGGGAATACGCGCCCTAGAACAAGACTCGGGGTTTCAAGTGTCAATAGAACAACAAAGTACAACCAAATATTAAAAATATAGTCCACTTACAATATGTTTAGAATATATTAACCTAATGACATTCGTTTTTTAAAATTAAAATGTGAAGAAACGATCAAAAAGTTATAAGAGTATTTGTCATGCTTTATGTGTGAAGCTTCTTCAGCCTCTTCTCTTGAGAAGTGAAATGCATCCCTCCAGTATGAGTAAATGAAAATCATAATAGAAATACAGTGTCAGTTTTGATATTGGATTGTGTAAGAATATGTAGGCTACATTTAAAAAAATATATAACTATGTGAAAAATACATACATTTTTCAATTTCAAATAAAAAATACAGCCAACTCTATTGGGAAAAATTGGCCAAAATAATTCATATTTATTTAAAATTAGCACATCTAATAGAAAAGATGATCCGTGACAGTTTAAGATACTGTACCAATAGAGGTAAATCATTCTCTAACTTCCTTTTTAGTGGCGAAGGTGATATTGTGGAAAATATCCATAATGAATAATAAGACTTGAAGTTGTCACAACCACATTTATTGAAAACAGTGAGGTACTAGTTTCAGTTGTTAGACCATTATCAATCTCAAACAAACTAAAACAGAGCAGTTTAATATATACTCAACACAGAATGATACTATTGGCTGAGGTTGAAAGTGCCTCTCATAGGCTGACCTTCATTGAAGGTCTGTGATTGGCTGAATACCCTAACAAGTCACGCCAACTGATGGGAGGAGCAACAAGGAATAATAAGAATCAAATCAAGAAACTCAACATTTTCTTCCCAAAAAGGAGACTCAAAATTTGCAGAGCATCTCATTAATAATGGACACAAGTTCAAGGCTGAAGAAAATGCTGAATTTCTGCATTTGATTGGCAAAGGCAGACAATTGACAATTTCAGAAGCTTTGGAGATAACTAGCTTGGTGAAAAACTATTCCAATACTAGTTTAGATGATCAAATTTATTTTAACCAATTCAATGCAACTTACTTGATTTCATCATAATTTTGGCTTACTCTCTAATAATGGTACTTTCTTGTTTTCTCAGATTGTCTTTGACTGCATTTCTTTATGCTTCATATTTTATTTTAATTGTTTAATTCTAGCCTACTTGTGTAATGTTCTTGTTTGTTAGGTTTTGTTTTCTGATTTGACACTGATTATTCCTTGTTGCTCCTCCCACTAATGGGCGTGTCTTTTGAGGGCGTTCAGCCAATTCAATGAAGGTCAGCCTATGAGAGTCACTTTCACCCTCAGCCAATAGTATAATTCTCTGTTGAGTATATATATTAAGCTACTCTGTACTTTAGTTTTAGTTTGAGATTGATAATGGTGTAACAACCGAAACTAGTATCTCACGGTTTTCAATAAATGTGGTTGTGACAACTCCAAGTCTTATTATTCATTTCTAAATCTGTCTTAAGACAAAATGTATTGTCAATTATTTTTTACTCTGTTTAATAAACCGAAACTAGAATCTCACTGTGTGTTTACCTATGTGGGCTTCATCCTCAAACAAAACTGTTTTCAATAAATGTGTTTGTAACAACTCCAAGTGTTATAATTCATTACTAAATCTGTCTTAAGACAAAATGTATCGTCAATTATTTCAATCTCTGTCCAATAAACCAGTTCAACGATATATTGAAGGGCCGGTCATGGCCGATCTCCTGAAGTAAATAATACTAAAATTTTGTTTTTGGATAAATATTATAATAAAATTCCAGGTAACTTAAATATAATTTTGAACACAATTTGAATTTGTAATCAACTTTTCAAAGTGAAAAGTATTGAATTGAAATCAAATGTTTGCTTCAATTTAGGGTAAATTATATTTATATATTTCAATAATGTATTTTGAATTTTTCTGATCGAATTGAGCAAGCTTAAACTAATATAATTTATAAACTATAAATCAATGGATGATCTAGTGTCCATTTTATCTATTTTTAATAAAATTATTTTTATATATTCGACTTCGAAACTCAGTAGGGATCCAACTCTAACTAAGTGAAACCTGTCTTTTATTTTAATCAGCTAAATAGCTTTAAAGCGTAGCATTCTCGTTGAGTTTATGTATTTTTACGACAATGAGTAAATTAATGCATTTTTCTTTGCTTGTGTAGTTTTAATGTTTTTGATTTATTTCTTTTTCGTCTACACTGATACCGACACTTGGATTCAAATGAGATTTATTGTGAATAGATGGTATTATTGTGATATGGCATCCAAACACATTGTTAATATTAAGATATTTCATAACCATATTCGATTGTAAATTCATGCTTTATTTCTTGTGAACATTTTTGTTTTTGTAAGCTTGGATATTTACTCATCTCTTTGTATATAGGGCACGGCCCTGATTACGAATAAATGCATTCTATTTATTTCTTTTTCTAGTTTGTTTAGTATTTATTTCCCAACAAACAGTTTTTAAACGTTGGAGCTATCATGATATTATTGTACTATTGTGCAGTGAAAATGAAATATGCAAGTAAACTACAACTCCCCGTTCTGAAGATATTTCATTACCGCTGTTATCCAATAGATGCTGGATTGAAGCTGTTACAGCTGAGACAATAGCATGGACGATCTGGTCTTCAACAGAACAGTGATTATCATTTATTTATCATATTTATGGAAATAAGTCAAAATTTGATAGGGACTTGTGAAATCAGGAGTGCCAATCGGTAGTCTGACTGCCGTATTTTTGGCAGCTCATTTGGAGTTGAAACACAGATGAAATAAAAGCATACCTGACAAAATTTTCATAGATAGCTAGCAAAAGCTGCAACTAAACCATTGTGGGTCAGAATGAGTTCGGGTAGGCATACACAATGTATATAATTCCATACATAAAATTGCATACACAATTTCCAATTTGAATGGAAATGCAGACCCTATACACTGGTAAATAATATCCCTGGGTATATCTCCCCTACCCATACGTAACAAATGAGGAGCATTTTGGCGATACAAAACTGAAAAAGCAAGAGAAATGTCATCTCTTTTGGTACTTGAACTCAGCAACAGTATGCATGCATATGCATGAAACAACCCGCTGCTTTGCTTGTCTCTGATTGGACAACGCTGCCGGCTGCAAACCAATAGGAGACAAGATTGTATCGGAAACACATTTCCCGCCGGCGGGAAATCTACACGTGCTTCTATTTGCGCGGGAGATGCTCATTTTTCCTCGCTGCTGAACGAAACAATAATAAAAATAGACTGCAGTCGACTGTTCTGAACATGGGATGACTGGTATCTGGTACAACGTGATCGCTATTTTGTCCTTTACTTCTTTTTATTCTTTTCCTATCATTTTTCTCTTCTTCTTATTTCTTTTTCAACTTCTACTAGTTTCTGCTATTGTTGTTTGTCTTTTTTTGTCTTTTACTTCTTTTTCTTATTCTTCTTCTTCATTTTCATCTCACTCGTCTACTTCTTCGTCCTCTTCCTCTACTTCTTCTTCTTCTTCTTCTTCTTCTACTACTACTTTTCCTGATTGGCTGAAGGCCATAACAAGTCACGCCCACTGGTGGGAGGAGCAACAAGAAAAAATAAGAATAAAATCAAGAAATAAAATCCGTGGACATTTAGAAAGTAACAAACAAGAACAATACACAAATAGGCTAGAATTGAGACACTTTTAAATTAAAAAATTGAAGCTCACCGAAATGCTGTGAAGGTCAACCGAGAAAGACACGAAAGTGCCGTTATTAAAATGTAGACCAGAATTAAGATGAAAGCAAGTTAGTTTTATTGAGTTGGTTAAAATAAATTTGATCATTTAAACTAGTATTGGAATTGTTTTTTACCAACCTAGTTATCTCCAAAGCTTCTAAAATGTTCAATTTTGCCAAACAAATGCAGAAATTCAAAATTTTTGGAAATTCAAATAAATAAATAGATTTAAATGAAGACATCGATGAATGCTCCTCTTTGCTTGATTCTGGGCTAAGTATTGGCAATGAATACATATACTATCTGTAGTTATATACTATATTATATACTATATTCTAGATAGTATCTGTATTCATTGGTATTGGGTCGATCATGCAAAACTTGGATGGGACCCTGCTGAATGACGCTCTTTCATTTAAAAATTCATCGAAATCTGGTCAATAGTGCTCAAGTAATCGATGTACAAGCATATTAAAAAAACAGGTCAAATTGAGAACCTCCTTCTTTTTGGAAGTCGGTTAAAAATAATAAAAAGATGTTTGAAATTAGAAGTAGAAGAATGATTAAAGTGTGCAAAAAAGGCAGAGTGAAGTAGAAAATAAAGGTTGAACAATGTTTTTCTTTTATTTTGTTCTGTAAGTCTACCGTGAAGTTGAACAAAGTTCGAAGAACAAAAAAAATGAGTGCATGGTTTTGGTTGAATGCATTCCATATTAGTGGGGAAATTGAAAAATGCAGGGTCCGATAGTTTCGGTGGGATCGGTGAACAAGATTAATGTAGTGAACTGTCAAAACGTCATTTTTGTTGCCCAATGCGCTAACGCCGAATGCATGATTCCGAACTGATCTCTCCTGACAGGTTCTGTTGTTGAATTTTATTCTGCCAATTTCGCCTAATAGGCTACTCTTCTCTTTTTAACTGACTTCCAAACAGGAGGAGGTTCTCTATTCGACATTTTTTTATGTTTATGCATGAATCATTCGAACTCTATTGAACTGATTTCGATGATTTTGTTTAATGAAATAGCACCTTCTAGTGGTTTCATTCATGTTTCGCAAGGATCGGCCCAATACTTTGAAAAAAAGTAGCATTGCAATTCATCGACGTCTTCATTTCAATTTCGTTCGAATAGTATAGTTTCACACATAACCGCCAGTCAGCTAACCGGTATTGTCTACCAGGCTGATCATTGTATTATATGGAGCGCTTCACACCTACCCGATATTTGGAATCATATGATGCAGTGCTATTATGCCAGGTAAACGACATCGGTTTTCCAAAGCCGGTTGTGTGGAACAGGCCTCCATGTCCCGTTTTGACCAAACAGGTGAACTTAATTTGAATTAAGAATAAGAAGAATGTAATATTTCTGTTTATATGAACATTGCGAATAATTTAGTTACATGTTGAGCCGCGTCTCCACCAACCGAACGTGCTCGGCGAACAGTGTTCGCTGGAACTATCTGATGTCGCCGAACATTGTTTGGTGTTGGTTTGGTGTGGATGCCTTCTCGAACATTATGATCGGTGTGGTGGGGTTAGTGGCGGGAACCTGTTGTTGGTCGTCTCTGTTCACTCACAGACCGAACATCTCAATTGAACTCATGAACATGTTTGGTGACCCATATGTTTAATGATTGTCCGTTTTTTGTATTCGCAACAATGTTCGGCAGACATGTTCGGTTGGTGGAGACGCGGCTTTGGTGTAACAACCAAAACTAGTTTTTCACGGTTTTCAATAAATGTGGTTGTAACAACTTCAAGTTTTGTTATTCATTAAAAAAATTTATTTTGTAAAAATTAATTGGAGTAAAAAAATATGCCATTTTATTTCTCGAGATGTTTTTCAGTGAAAGAAAATTTATCAAGAGTTTAAAACCACTTCTAGGTGAAATCAACTGCCCCCGAAAACCGAAAAATTTCAACTTTGAACCCCATATTTCACAAAATAATTGATGAAAAATGTTTTTCTCACAGCAACTTCAATTTCAAGTCTTATTATTCCTGGATTGCTTGTTCCATGACGAACTGCGTTGTTAATATTAACTTTTCATGTGAAATTTAACGACATGCAGTCAAATATTTGTTAAGAATAAGTATTATAACTCACTTAATCTGGCCGAGTAGGAACCCGCGCCTCTGAAGATGGATCTCATAGATTCGAAAGTACTCGGCCAGATTAAGTGAGTTATTATACTTATTCTTAACAAATATTTGACTGCATGTCGTTAAATTTCACATGAAAAGTTAATCTTATTATTCATTATGGATATATTCCATACAACCTTCGTCACTACAATTTAAATTTGTTTATATTTGTAAAAAAATTCAAGTCTTAAAAAAAAAATTTTCTAAGTAAACTATTTGTTAGATTCAACCGAAAATTTTCAACTTTGAACCCCCACATTTTACGAAATAATTGAAGAAAAAATTTCTTCACAGCAATAGATGACATTTCAAAGCACTAATAATTTTCAATACAAGAAACTTCGAAAAAAAATTATCATCAAATATCCTGCGCACAGCCTTAAGCCTACAGAAGCAGGCTGCATAGTTTCCTGCCGAAATTTGCATGAAACCCACCTCGATTATCCTGATTAGGTTTAGTTTGTGCCTCGCAAAAAGGCTGTCTAATTCCTTACTTCACCATCTCCTATGTTTTCAACGCTGCTCAGTCCATATAATCTTGTTGCATTTCCTTGTAGCCCTCTAGGCATGCTTTCAAGAGTCCATCTTCTCTCCACCCACATAAAATGACTACTAGAATAAATGAGCTGTATAATTTCAGCATCACTTTGTTGAGAGGCTTCTGTAATACTATACTCTCACACTCAAAGCAGGGCTTTACTTTATTTACTTCATTTTCCAGGACCTTATTATTTCCCCCAATCCCAGTCAGTTTTATTTCGGCTCTTTAAACAGATTTTCCAGGTATCTATTATACCATACACTCATTCTCAAAACAAGCTTTCATCTCATTTCTCCAGACCATATTATTCTCCCCAATCCCAGCCAGTTTTATTTTGGTTCTCCTCCAGATTTTCTAAGTATCTGAAAAATTGTTTGTCTCTACTGAATTCCTGATGTTTTTTTTTTAGTATAGGTCTTTGTCGGATGTCACCTACATGAGACAAGGAAGAATGCAAAACAATCAAAATAATGGAGATTACATGAGTTTCAAGCGCACGTTAAGTCCCATGCGTGGGTAATGAGGTGAATATTAAATGCAATTTAATGAATATTGAATAAAGGAAATATTAAATGCTGAACGAGATTCGAACTCTAGTTTGCAGGAATAATACAGGAGAGGTGTTTTGGGGGGAGGGGTTACACATGGGATTTACTTACATGCTTTGCGAGATTTCTCCTCTTCCCCTTTCTCCAATAAATTTCCGATTTGAGTTTCACATCAAGTTATTTTGTATTGAAAGTTGAATAAAATATGCTTTGATATATTGACTACAATATGAGTGAATAGGGAATCCAATGTGAAACCACTTTGAATCTGTCAAAACTGTAGTGCGTTAATGGAAAAGAATCGTAGTATGTTGTAATATACTAGTAGTTCTGTGAACAGTAGACCTCTCATAAAAAATGACAAACAGTAAAAAGAAATGTCAATAACACAATTATTACGCTTCCAGTTCCAGAAAGCAATCAGCTATATATTTTTTGAATTCACTCCCAGAGCCAGAGATATAAGAGTTATCGGTGGGAAGATAACCAATTTTTTCTTTGAAATATACCACAGTTATTACTGGTCATTTCTTTTGTAAAAGTCAGCTGAAATTGAGAGTTTCCAGCTTTCATTGAACTTAATCAAAATGGCAAATTTCAATTTATGTTCATCTGTTATATCGCTTGAATACAACACAGTACTGTCTATAATAGGGCCCTTACACTAGTAAAAATACTGTCAATAATATTGAAGGACCGATATTGACAATACTGGTTTGTGATACTTTTTTGCAAACGGCCCTTACACTTATCAATAATACTGTCAACAAAATTCGTCAGTATTTGTCATCATGTATGATTTGTGAAGTTTTTGTTAACCTATTTCGTTAAGAATTAATTAGTTGATCAAAAATTAACAAAAAATTGAGTTTGAAAAATAAAGAAAAGGCTAGTTTGGCTTTAATACTATTTTAATAATAACCTATTACAACATGTTTGCCAGATTTGCCATGTTTGACAATAATATTGATGTACACACAACTCGTCAATAATATTGTCAATAACAGACAGTATTGATGGTGGATTTTTAGAAATCTAGATATTCTTCAATACAAGTCATCAATACATCAGAATTATCTTTTTGTCTCAATATTGACAATTTATATTGACAACTTATATTGACAATATTTTTACTAGTGTAAGGGCCCTGTAAGAAGGAAGCTCATATTGATACAAATTTAGTACTTATTCCATTAACAGTATATAAGAAGGAAGCTCATATTGATACAATTTGCTTCATTTGAAAAACATTTGGCTTAAACTATATGCATTGCTGTGCCTAGGGATAAGGAACATCAATATGAAAAATCATAACAATAGGGTCGAGTCGTTCGTCCGTAATCGTGAGACTGACAGAGAATCCCGATCGTCTTAAAGGATAGACCTCACTTCGTTCGGTCCATTATTAATCTCTTTCACGTAAGAATATGTATTGGCATTGGCCCAATCCTGCCTGGCTTCAGAAGTCCATAGCCTTCAAGGTCAGAGTTACTCATCTTATAGTATATATCAATTAAAATATGACACTTATAAGCCTCTTATTTGTGGAATCAAATACAAACACTTAACAAATACAGTAGCTAGAAAATTATAACACCAAACTGAACTGCAACTCTCGACAGAATCGCGTGGGTATTTGGGATCGAATGACTACTGCTACAGCTTCAACTCAAACTTAAGCTCAACATCAAGGTTTCTAATAACAGAAGTTGAATTAAGCATGGCGTCTGTTAGGACGGGTGTTATGTGGGAAGTGCAGTCAGAATATTGTGTGAGACCAGCTTTTCTCCATTTAAGCAGCAACCCACTGCATACAAAGCCCTTGAGCTTATCTGACGGTTACTGGCCTGATTTCTAAAGGTGGTAGAGGGGAAGATTGATAGGATGAGGAGGTGGTGTTGAGAAGGAGGATGTGGTGAGGAGGAGGGAGAGGCGACAACGTTGTACAGAATAGATTTGAATATAGTTATCTAATATAGTTGGTTATAAGAGCTGTTCTAGTGAAGGACAGAAGTCTTCTGTATAATGCAACACGCTGTCACTACCAACCAATGAGACAGACCAATATCTGGAATGTGTCACAACCCTAACTGAATTAGCCCCAATGTGGTCTGGTGAACTCCTATCAGGACGTAAGCTGCATATGGGGATTCCTTTGTCACAGTCAACACTGAAGATAATCAAAAATTTCTACACATGGTCCATTTAATGAAATTGTTGTGGTTGATTTCAAAACAATGTTCAAGTATGATCTGTGATTGCGGATGTGTGAAAATATGATGAAATAATACATTCATTGAAACTATTAGTTATGACTATAACTATAGTTATAGCATACATAAAACTATAGTACACATAACATAATATACTGTAGTTATAAATTAACTATATTTAAGAAACTATTGTGGTTACCTCAAAAAAATGAAAAAAAAGGATGATGTATTAATGTTTAAAAATGTAACAAAATGCTCAATTATAAATTATGTTGAATGCAGAAGTGTTAATCCATAAATGTGCAATACAAAATGTGAAAGGATGAAGTATAAAAAATGGATGTCTGAAATATAAAAAATGTTCAAGTATATAGTATGTTTATAGTGTGAATTATGTGTTTATAGTTGAATGATGTATAATAGTTTGAATTTATGATGAATAAGACGAAGTTGTCACAACCACATTTATTAAAAATAGTGTGATACTAGCTTCGGTTGTAAAACCATTATCAATCTCAAACAAACTAAAACTAAAGTACACAGTAGCTTAATTTATACTAAACACAGAATGATACTATTATCTAAGGGATAGTATGACCTTCATTGACGGTTTGTGATTGGCTGAAGGCCATAATAAGTCACGCCCACTGGTGGGAGGAGCAACAAACAAAAATAAGAATCAAATCTAGAACTAAAAACCGTAAACATTTGGATAGTAACAGAGAAGAACAATATACAAGTAGGCTAGAATTAAATCATTTTTAAATAAAAAAATTGAAGATCACGGAAATGCAGTCATGGTTAACCGAGAAAGACACGAAAGTGCCGTTATTAAAATGTAGGCCAGAATTGAGATGAAAACAAGTTTGTTGTATTGAATTGTTTGAAGTAAATTTGATCATTTAAACTAGTATTGGAATCGTTTTTTACCTACTTAGTTATCTCCAAAGCTTCTAAAATGTTCAATTAACTGTCTTTCCCAATCAAATGCAGAAATTCAACATTTTCTTTCAAAAAAAGAAGACTCAAATTTTGCAGAGCATCTCATTAATAATGGGCACAAGTTCAAGGCTGAAAAAAACGTCGAATTTCTGCATTTGATTGGCAAAGACAGACAACCGAACATTTCAGAAGCTTTGGAGATAACTAGCTTGGTGAAAAACTATTCCAATACTAGTTTAAATGATCAAATTTATTTTCATCAATTCATTACAACTAACTTGGTTTCATCATAACTCTGGCCTACATTTCAATAACGGCGCTTTCGTGTCTTTCTCAGTTGATTTTGACTGCGTTTCGGTAAGCTTCAACTTTTTAATTTAAAATTGATTCAATTCAAGCCTACTTGTGTATTGCTCTTCTCTGTTACTTTCTAGATGTTCACGGTTCTTAGTTCTTGATTTCATTCTTATTTTTGCTTGTTGCTTCTCTTACCAGTAGGCGTGAATTTTTATGGCATTCAGCCAATCACAAACTGTCAATGGAGGTCTGCCTATCCCTTAGCCAATAGTATCATTCCGTGCTCAGAAAATATTTAGCCACTTTGTACTTTAGTTTTAGTTTGATTGCGGTTGATAATGGTATAATATCCGAGACTAGTATATATATATTTTTATCTACGACCATGTCATAATGTATACATTACAGTTTCACAATTGATGCCAAAACAGCTGTCTTTTCGAAATGCTTTTTGAAACTCGTTGTATAAAGAGCTCATTATAGTACAGGTTCTACATTATAACACGGGTTCTGGACCAATCAGAAGCATTTTTGATGGAATCAATACCGTAATTCAATATTGTGAAACTATCAGCTGATTTGATCAAACTTCTAACCGAAGCTGCTAACCTAACAATCTACTATAACTTCTTGTATTTTTAGATGAAAGGTTAGGTATCGCTGACAGTCACAGGTAAAATGAAATTGTTTTAATTAAATGTATACTAGTGGTCGTAGATAAAATAGTGTATGCAACGATTTTATTTGGCCATTAAAGCACTCGTGAGATATTTATAACACTCGCATTCGCTCGTGTTATAACTTACATCTAACTCGTGCTTTAATAAGGGTCAAAATAAAATCGTTGCATAAACTACTATTAATAAATGTGCTTGTCACAACTTCGTCTTATAATTCATTATGGATATCGTCCACAATATCACCTTTGCCACTACAAATATAATAATAAACTATTGAAAAAATTCAAATCTTGAGACTGTTTTAGCAGTGAAATCGGACCTTCAACCGCAAAGTCACAATTATTTAGTAGCTGGATTCTGAGAAATCCCTTTTTTAATGTAATATGAATTCAAGATACGCCAAGCTCAAAATGAACTACAAAGAAAATTTGAATTAATAAGTACACAAGGTGGAAATATGTAAATTGGTTGCTGCAATGATGTCAATTTGAAAGTTCATATCCATAGAGTCAATCAATCTGTAGAGATTTGTGGAAACTATTGTTATTGTTAATAGTCTATGAAATTGAGTAGATAAATAGAAAATGTGGTTATACACGTTTTTCCAAAAATTATGTGAGATTTTCTATTGGAATGGTTACTAGAAAGAACGGATTCTCTCTCGAAATCTCTGCGCCATTCCGCCATTTTGAAACTTAGTAAGCAAGCCATCAGCTAACATTATTATTACTATATGGCCAACATATGTTTGGTGATTTGTTTTTAAATATTGAATTTATTGTACATAGAATGAAATACAGTACTTTGAAAGCAAGGTAATTAAAAAACGTTTTTATTAACCTTGCTTTGAAAGATTATAAGTTATTGAAATGGCAGTGTCCAGCGATTCTGGTATATTTTCTATCATAGATTTGAATGAAAGTTTCCATTTTATTTGGTATCTATTCTGTGATATGGCTGATTCGTCCTGGAACAAACACTGAATACAAACTATCAGTGAGGCTGACGAAGCTTCTTTTCAGAAGTGAAATGCATTCCTCAAACATCTCCAATATTTGTGAGTAAAATCTCTATCTATAAAAGAACGATACCCTGACTCACTCATCAACGCAGAGCCAAAACTACTAGGCCTATGAACTTGAAATTTCGTATGAACAATCCTTATAGGATTTCATCGTGCAATAAGAAAGGATTTTTCAAAATTCGCGATTTTAGGGGGTTAAAGTTTTGGCTATGCAAAGCACGGGTACATGGCTAGCTAGCTTACTGGGATCTTTCAATCATATGGAAAATAATTTGAAATTTTTCGATCTGCTGTACACGCTGTTTCGATGGACAAGCTGTTTGTGTTTTTTGCAAATCATCATTCACCTAACCTACTGAACTTGCCGGCCAAACAGCTTAAAGGAACAGCTGATAGAAGTCAACAGTTTTTAATCATAAGGCAGGTCCCGTAGCGGCGTTATTTACGCTGTCTGGAACGCAAAAACTTTGCATGTAGGATACCGTGCACTCGGAGCCTTGCAGTATGTAGGAAACATATGACTGGGTATGATGAAATGTAATTATGCCGGGTTCTTTCTGTTAACCAATGCAGCTAGAAATTTTGAATGTATTCTCAGTAGGAGATGGCGAATAATAAAATAAAAAACCTAGCTTCTACCCTAATAGTCGTGGAAGGTTTAAATTTGAAATGTTCATTGAGAGGTGGTGAGTAAGGTCTTACTGTGTAAGAAAACAACGAAGGAGGCCTCTCTGATCAGCTGGAAGAGCCCTAGGACTAACTTCTTCCCTAATAGTCCTAGAAGGTTGAAATTTGAAATGTAACCTCAGTGGGAGGTGACAAATAATAAAATCAAGAATTTTTTATGAGAACGCAGCAACGCGCGTCGGGCCAGCTAGTATTATATAAAAGTGAAATACAGTGTCAGTTTCAATATTAGATTATAAACTATCAGGTCTGAATCCATATTAATACTCTCAAGCAAACAAAACTGTCTGTTCTAAACTTCTTTACACGCAGTCATCCGGAAAAATCATCCAACCTACAGATAATAATCTTCTTGAGATGGAAGACCTACGTTAGCAGAGAATCCAATATCATGGAAATGATCGGAGCGAATATCTTTTTGAAAGAGCTGTCACTCCTTGAAGAGTATATCTATCACCAGCGCTGAAAGGTTTGATATTCATGCGGTACCTCCCCAAAGATTATTGAACTCTTTTAGGTGTAAGAGTGCTTTTAAAGAGAGAGTAAGAGAGTGCGTGTGTGTGGGAGAGTGTGAGTGTGTGTGAGGGAGAGAGAATGAGTGAGAGTGTGAGGGTGACACAGAAAGAAGAAAAAAGAAAGTGTATGTGTGAGAGTGATCGTGAGAAACAGAAGGAAAAATAGAATAAAAGTTGTGTAGAAGAAGAAGTAGAAGTAGAAGAGGAAGAAAAGGTAGAGGAGGAGGAGGATAATTAGGAGGACCTTTATGAAGCTTTCTTTGTAGTCAAGTTCGAGGACACAAGGTTAGTTTCTTTGGACACAAGTTCAAGGCTGAAGAAGATGTTCAATTTCTGCATTTGACTGGCGAAGACAGACAACTGAACATTTTAGAAGCTTTGGAGATTACTGGGTTGGTATAAAAACGATTCCATTACTAGTTTAAATGATCAAATTGATTTCAGGGAATTCTGACCTACTCTTTAATAACGGTACTTTCTTGTTTTTCTCAGTTGACCTTGACTGCAATTCATTTTTTATTTTATTCTTTTCTAATCGTTTAACTCTAGCCTACTTGTGTATTGTTCTTGTTTGTTACTTTTTGGATCTTGACACTGTTTATTCCTGGTTGCTCCTCCCGCCAGTGGGCGTGACTTGTTAGGGCCTTCAGCCAATTACAGACCTTCAATGAAGGTCAGCCTATGAGAGGCACTTTAATCCTCAGCCAATAGTAGCATTCTGTGTTTTGTTATATTAGTATATACAGCTACTCTGTACTTTAGTTTTAGTTTGTTTGAGATTGACAACAGAAACTAGTATCTCACGGTTCTCAATAAATGTCCGCTATAGTCTGCTATAATTACATGAAATGTTGTGAAAAATAATACATTCATCAGTTTTAACTCAAATTCAAATAATTCATTGCTTATCCATTTACATAACATGGTAAATTCATCATATAATTCAGTTATAAGATGTCACCTATGCTCCTAAAATATGTAGGCTTGCCTCTGATGATAAAAATAATAACTTTGTCTATCATTGAATAATACTTATAACTACATGTATATATATATATATATATCTTATAAACTATATCTGTATTCATCAACGACGATTTCTTTTAATATTGAAAGGAATGTCTATAGCCTACATAAAACTAATGAATAAAAAAAATTGAAGGTGTCACAACCAAATTTATTGTAAACCGTGAGGTAATAGTTTTTGTTGTTCCACTATAAACAATCTCAAACAAACTGAAACTAAAGTACAGAGTAGCTTAATATATGCTAAACACAGAATGATACTATTGGCTGAGGGTGAAAGTGCCTCTCCCAGGCTGATCTTCATTGAAGGTCTGTGATTGGCTGAAGGCCCTAACAAGTCACTGGCGGGAGGAGCAACCAGGTATAAACAGTGTCAACATCCAAAAAGTAACAAACAAGAACAATACACAAGTAGGCTAGAGTTAAACGATTAGAAAAGAATAAAATAAAAAATGAATTGCAGTCAAGGTTAACTGAGAAAACAAGAAAGTACCGTTATTAAAGAGTAGGTCAGAATTCCCTGAAATGAATTTGATCATTTAAACTAGTAATGGAATCGTTTTTATACCAACCCAGTAATCTCCAAAGCTTCTAAAATGTTCAGTTGTCTGTCTTCGCCAGTCAAATGCAGAAATTCAACATCTTCTTCAGCCTTGAACTTGTGTCCAAAGAAACTGACCTTGTGTCCTCGAACTTGACTACAAAGAAAGCTTCATAAAACTATTTCTTTCAGAAAATGTTGCATTTGGAGGCGTCATATTCCATCATAGTAAAATCAAAGCTCAGATAGAAATTCAGGTTCAAGGTTGTAAAAATAGGGTTGCAGCTCCACATCTTCTCCACAATAAAATGGAATGAAAATGTTGATAATCGATATTTCTATACCAAACTCAAAGCTAAACATGACGTTCCTTTTATATCGACTATCGATGCTCTTGGTCGATTGTTCCGTGGGGAAGATATGGGACTACAGCCAAAAATAGTCTCTTGTCACTTAAATTCTGAAGCCGTGTGACCAACATGATACAATTCTAAAGAATGAAATATAATTCTAATTTCATCATTCATGATTGAGTTCCTGGCATCAATAGCTAGCCTTTTCTGAACAATACAGAAGTTTTAAAAAAAATTTTTTTTGTAGATTTCGTCTTGGAGACTCCAGTTAAGGAGTATAAGACAAGTCAGATTAACATTAGTCATATACACTAGATACCATAATTAATTACTATATCAATTAGTTGAGGTGAGGCTTAATTTTGATGTGGAAGGGACTCTTGTACACTATAAAAAGCTTTATCAAATATTTCTACATTTTCAAGACTCTTTAATAACTGCGGTAGCTTATAGTAGAATTTCCTACCAATATAACTAGGTTTTTGTTTGAATAAGCTACTATTGTGACTCACCAAGTGATAATCTCCTCGGCTTCTTGTATTATAATCATGTACGTCAAGATTTTGGTTAATATCATTCGTTTTTACATATAAAGTAGCTTCATACACATATAAGCAGGGTACAGTTAGGAGACCAAGTCTCTTGAACAACGGCCTACATGAATCCAATCTATTTACTCTTTCTATACACCTAACTGCTTTCTTTTGGATCTTAAACACCCTATCAAGATTTTGTTTTGATGAATTACCCCATACTAAGATAGCATACCTAATATGTGACAGTAAGAGCCCATGGTAAGCTGTATAAAGTAACTTTTTGTCATTCAATCTAGCGAGCTGTCGTAGGACAAATACCCCAGATGAAATTTTACAACATATTTTCTCAATGTATGGTGCCCAGGTCAATCGTCTATCCAACAAAACTCCTAGAAATGCAATGTTTTCTTCCTGGTCTAGTTGATTATCATTTACAAACACGTTTATAGCCCTATCTTCATTTGAATTATGTTTGTTTTTGAATTGAAGGTATTGGCATTTTTAACTATTTATTGTTAATTTCAACTGATTTAAGAACTCGAATCAAATAGAATTGTTAACCCCTTTAAAGGTTAGTTTGAAGTGACTGACAATTGAATAAACTGTCAAATATACATAAACAAAATTTATTTCCCTTTAAAGGTTCTAGCATTCAGCTGCAAGCTATACCAGTTTACCTTTTTATTTTTTATGACCCAAAACGAGCTGCAAAACGTTCAGCATTGATTACACTTGGGGCGTTCGCCTCGCTTCGAAAAGAAATCTGCGGCCATTAGAATAAGGCGCGCTTTTCAAACGAAATAAACATACTGATGCTTGGCTATCAATGGTGATTTAACGTGCTCGTGTCTACGACAGATTGATGCAAATTGAATCGAACCGAATCGAACCCCCGAGCCTCGAGCGAGCCTCTCCGAATCAATTCACTGCTCCATCAAATACTGTTACTGGTACTCACCTAATACTGCTCTTTACCCGACGCGTGGATGAATCACCGTAATCCGTTCTCCTTTTTTCCGATTTGGATGCTCTCTTCTCTCTGAAAAGAAAATGGAGTTATTTTAAATCACTTGGAATGTTAATAAATTAACACTTGGTATTGGAACTGATAATATCCGTCCGAAGCTTTTATCTCTGAAAAGAAAATGGAATTACTACTTTAAAATACTTCACGAATGCAGAATTTTCAAGCCTCTTATTTGAAAGACCCGCTGAAAAGGAAATGAAATTGTTTTAAATAACTTAGAATGTTAATACAATCATTCTTGGCATTGCAGTTGATAATATCAGTCCGTATCGGGAAGCTCTTATCTTTGAAAAGGAAATGGAATTACTTGAAAACACTTCATGAATGCAGAATTTTCAACACTAAGAACCCATCAATAGTCGGAATCTGGAGGTTTTTCTCTCTGGAAAAAAAGATGGGAGTGTTTTCAATCACTTGAAATGTTAACACTTAACGTTAAATGTTAACACTTAACTCTTTGTGTTGAATAAACCAACACTTGGAATTGGAACTGGTTATGTAACTTTAAATTTCGAATCTGGGAGCTCTGAAAAGAAGATGGAATTTCTCCTTTAAATCACATGGAATATAGAATTCTTAACACTTGTCACTAATACTGCAGTCCGAATTTGGAGGCTATTTTGTATGGAAAGAAGATGAAATTGATTTAAATCACTTCTAGGGCAGAACACAGATAAAGAATATGCTAATTCTTTTTTTGTAGATTACGTCTCTAAGACTTCAGTATAAGACAAATCAGATCAACAATTATATAATCTTATACACCAGTTACCATAATTACTATATCAATTAGTTGAGATTGAGGCTTGATTTTGATGTGAAAGAAACTCTTGTACTTTTTCTAGTAATTTGTAATTGTAATTCCAACCTGACCACACAATGCCTTCGCTTGTTCTGTACGCAAAATGCTGTAGTGCAGCCTGGGACATAGTGTGATTAGGTTAGAAAATTAGCGTCATCGTTAGCAGTTGTTAACAGCTAATTAAAACAAAAAATAATTCTGCATTCCATGAAGTGATTTGAAATAATTCTAACTTCTGTTTTTAGAGATAAAAACCTCCATATTAGGACTGACACTATTAGTTCCAAATGTTACCAATCCTACATTACATATGATTTAAAGGGAAAATTCCATTTTCTTCCCAGAGAGAAGAGCATCTAAGCTATAAAAATTACATGTGTTTGAAAACAATTATTTCATTTCATTTGAAGATATTATTATTATTATCATTATTATTATTATTATTATTATTTGTACCCTAATATCTGATATCTGTATCTAATACGCCCTAATTTTCGCCAATTTCACCTATAAAGGAAAGGAGAACACGAAGCAGATGTCAATACAAACGATAAAACAAAACCTTCAACACTCAAAGCTAATTTGAAATCATGAAATTACCCCAGAAAACAGGCAGACTATTTGATCTGCAATTCATTTGTACAAATTGCACCGTGTTTAGACAAATACTCTGCCTCTCAATGTTTAGAAAGCAGCGTATTAGGATTATGAGTACAATTTCACATTGAAAATATCAAAGAGATGACAGAGGATATTGGTAGTCGGTTTAGCTGACGCATATCTAGTTACGGGCTCATTTTGGAACTCTCATAATATTTGGTTGTCGATTCCAGAAACCCCTGGTATTTACTCTGAGCTCACAGGGGACTTGTTATTGGAAATCGTCTTATCGATACTATATCGCGGCAAATATGTCGATATGTCGAGTCAAATATCGACTAAATTTATAGTGGAGGTTTACATTGAAAATTGATAGGAAAGCAATCTCCAGGCCTAGATAGAGCTGATCACTGAACTGTATGATCGTGACACGATTCATTCATGCAGAATGTTGCTGCGGAATATAATGGACTTATATTGTTATTCAGAGCTGTTTGTGTTGGATAAAATTTCATGACTATTCTATGGCTTCGATGGGATTTTCCCATATTATTGCGTGTTGAAAACAAAAATAAACTTCGACACAAAAATTATGCAAACCAAGCAATATCATTTAAAAACACTCATCTGATTCATAGTTTTATTTATTTTTTCGTATTGAACGAGAGTGGCGAGTTCTTAGTTTTGACTCGTGACTCGAGGCTTTTTCTGAGGTAAGAAATAGTTAAATATAGTTATGCTATAAAATAGTATGCTATAACAAATAGCTATGCTATCTAATATTAAAACTGACACTGTATTTCACTTTAAAATAATGTTTTACTCACATATATTGGAGATGCTTGAGGAATGCATTTCACTTCTGAAAAGAAGCTTCGTCAGCCTTCTTTTCAGAAGTGAAATGCATTCCTCAAGCATCTCCAATATATGTGAGTAAAACATTATTTAAAAGTGAAATACAGTGTCAGTTTTAATATTAGATTGTTCATTAAGTATTTCGTCATGGAAAACATTACAGAGTTATGCTATATTCGATTTCTTTCTATACCAATAGCAACATTTCTGTTGCTGCAGTTACGATGGCTGCATCAGTATCATCCCATCAAGTTTATCATTGTTACGTGGAAGCGGTGAAATAAACTCTTCATCTCCTATGTAAACTCATAAAAAATAAGTTGTTAAATAGAGCTTCTTGGAAGACAGCGAAGAAGAGCTTCACAGACTGTTTTTCTGTGGTCAATCGGTCAATCTATGGGAACTGTACCTAATTTGTTATCTAAAAATTCTCAAACAGGTGCCAACAGGGTGGAAAATGAGTTCCTCTTCTTTCAACTGAAAGGAGAACCTAATTTATGAGAATGTCCAAGTAACAAATAGGTGCAGCCATCGGAACCAAAGCACTGAACATATGCTGCTAGTATAGTAAGGAGAATACAAATACTTCATAAAATATCGTTTTGGCTTCTGGTTGCAGCCCCATTGAACATTTACAGAATATTTCAAGCATTTATAAGAATTATAAATCTCCTTTTTAATATAAATGGTCAAAAAGTCTTCTAAGTTACGGGGATTTCTACTATATCAAATGAGGTAACTCTTTTGGGGGGTCATTTTGTTCCTAATTCAAATCTTTGAGCTAAACTGGTGCGGAAGAATTGATAGAGAAAAGAATTAACTTTTGGTTCAATTTAAATAATTTGTAATTAGGGCCCTTCAAAATTAGGTCATTCTTTTAGAATCACCTGGTACAAAAGTCCTTCTTCAAAGTACTTTTTTTTGTAGATAGACGTGAAGGCTGAAGCTCATTGAAGCCAATAAGATCTTATTTTAAGATCAATTACAACCGTATATTTTTGGTACTAAATCTTTGAACTTCGGATTTCCAATGAAAGATAATAATTTAATTAATCAATCCACCGAGAAGACTACAACTCATTTTGTTGCACCCTGTTTCCTCCATGATCAATAAGAATTCAAAACAATAATTCATCATCCACCCAAAATGAGAATGAATAAATTCCCGCGCACTACAGCCGCATTCAAAAACATTGCCATCAATCACACCTTTTTTCCCGCGTTTGGACGCGCGAAACCTCAATTAAAAGTGAATGATAAATTACGTCTGACTTGCTTGGACAAAGTTTCATTTCTAGGAATGAAAAACAGCATCCATTTCCATATAACCATTCAGTAATGGCGTTGACGTCATCATGGATATGAATATTAATTCCATAATCATTTCATCTCGTCATTCTCACGTTTGGTCCCAAACACGGTCACAACTCTGTACTGTGTGTAGCACAACTACAACTTTGTACTGTGTATAGCAAGACCACAGTACTATGTTTAATGTGAACAATACCGCAGCGTACTGTATTTAACGCGAACAACACAACCATGTACTGTGTATAACGTTTGATGTGTCAGTTTTGAGCATCAATCAAAATTCCCTGGACATCTCACCTAGTGTCAGCTATGGACGTTATTCATTATTTTTGTTTCCAGTTAGCGCGAAAAAAAATCTCAATATTTTTCGTAGCGTCCATTTGGAACACAAACAAACAATCAAGTGAAGTGGATTATCAAGCGTTTTATACAAAACGCTGAGTAAGCAATTTATCAGCGATTGTGTACTGTACTGTCGCCCATTTGCACATCATTCCGATTCCATTCCTTCTTTCTCTATCTGTTTATCAGCGCGTTTATTTATTATCTCTATTTTCTGAGCCGTAAAACAGAGAATTCATCCAGTGTAGGCTCGCTCGAGTGAGTTGGTGGAATTTACTCACTTGAACTATTTTAACTCATTCTTTCAAAGCACCAACTGAAATTTTCTTCGTTGAATTTTCTGAATTCAACTAATTTAATTTTAAAAAAAGTATTATGTCTGGAAACAATTTCTTTACTCACTATAAATTCGAAATTCTCAGAATTTTCTCACAGGCGTACAATTAATGAATAATTTTTCCAACTGTAGTCTGGATTTTTTCTAGTAATTTCAATTGCAATAATGAAATTTACTCAAAAAATAAATTACTTTGTCAGGGAATGAGGTTGTCTGAGACCAAACCCTGAAACCATTTTTTTGGACTCAGGGACCTCAAAAACAGATATTTTTTTAGAAATCTGTATATCTCTTTTTTTTTGGAAAGGAAATACTTTCCTAGACTACAATAATAGGGAAAGCAGAAAAAAGAATAATCGGAATTAGAAATAGGATGTATAGGATGTAATTAGAAAGGATGTATTATATTAAGCTACCCTGTATTTTACTTTCATATTGAAAATGACGCGACAGCCATAAAATCTCATGTTTTAACAACTTAAGTGGCTGAGACAACACAGTGACGTAGCCAAGTTTTTGAAATCGTAGCCAAGTTTTGGGGGGTTAGGGGTACTTCCCTGGAATTTTTTTGAAAAATAGAGGCCCTAGAACAGTCTTTTTTAGCTCTCCTGGCATTGAAAATAACACCAACATCAGTGCTTTGTCTTATTTTACGTTTAATTTAATGAAAATTATATGAAATTTAGGACCGGAAGGGGGGAGGTACGGACCCCCAGGACCCCCCCCCTGGCTACGTCACTGGACAACATCAGTATTATTGATTATAGATATTCAAGATAAGATAATATAATGTATTCAATGAAGCATGTTCTCTGAAAATATTGTCATACTTGTTCAGTGAAAAAGTAAAATGTCAAGGAAAGCATACCATAGGATGGTAATACAAAAATATAAAAATATTGTGAAATCCCTCCATAATTGAAACAAAACAGAAGTTGTCAAATTTCACTAAACTAACAATTTAAGGCTTCCTGCTTCTTCAGTACAGCCGAAGATGTGTTAGTAAAACACGAAACAATGGTCCTGTGACTCAAATTGTCAGTTTAGTGAAATTTTAAAACTTATGTTTTGTTTCAAATATAAAAAATCTACAAAATCACTACAATGCCACCACTACCACCAATACTAAGAAGATAAAATAATCGAGATAGTTTTATATTATTCATAATATTTTATACTATTCATAATCTATTATAATATTATTTGTATTACCAGTTTCGGCTTATAAGATTCTCTCAATTTTGAAATTGAGGTTTCCAGCATCGAACAGTTACATTCATAACCTACAAGGAGTTGTACAATACAAAATGGCGGCACCTAACAAAATGGACGCTTCTGATAGGCTGAACGATGGAGTGATGTTACTGACTGGTTACTGAAGCAATGGGAGGAGCTAATCAATCACTACAATGGGAGGAGCTAACCAATGAAAGAAAATGAATATATACAAATTTTTCTGATATATCAAAAACATTAGTCAATCAAACAACTGTAGGTCTATTTGATAAATTATCATATTTGTCTTACAGCATTCTTGTTGACAGATAATTACGATTTTTTATGTACATTTATTTTTACATGTTTATTAGGATTTGATGTATTTATATGTGTATTATAAAGGGACTATGTATATTATTATCACTTTCATATTATTAGGCTTCTCAAAACCATGAACTTACGAAACGAAAGCTCACATCTTATTCGAAAAATAATACTAGATCTTCTCAGTTATTCAATAAATTTTTGTTATTGTTTTAGACTCAAATATGAAAATATCTCAATTCTTTCAATTGCTGTTCAGATTCTAATACTTTTTGTCTACTTATTGGAGCAAACCCAATGCTCAAAAAGTGTTAGGACTATTAGATGAATAATTTATTGTTGCTGTTAAATATTTAGGATGCCCACATGAGTGTGAAACTTGTGTTTGGGTAATGTGTTTTTATTTATTTTGAGTAATGAAGCAAAAGATGTAAGGCAGATCAGGGATCAAACCCGTGAACAAAGGAGTAGTAGTACTCGTCAAGAGATTCTTCTGCCTTTTCCTCATTTTCTTATTTTATCAATTTTACTTTAAATTTCCTCCTCTATTATCTTCTGTTCTATATGAACCAGGAAGACAGCCGACAGCCGAAAGATCTCGTAAATATTCTCGAGTGAATATTCATTATTATTTTCTTATAAGTGACTGCAATGTCATGAATTATTCGAAAAAGTTTATTTTATACATGCAGTTCGTAATGGAAAAATAAATTATTGACTCATACCGATCTGCGTTGTCAATATAAACATAGGTCATAGGTCTAAGACCTGTGCGTGGGTAATGAATTGGATGATGATGATTGATGAGTCAGACCTACAGTTTTAGGTGGGTTCCGAACCTGGAAGTGACTTTACAGAAGGGAACAGATTCTCTTTTGCTGGCTAATCGAATCGGTCACCCTTACAAAGAGCACTCAGGTGTTTCGTAGTTTATCTCTGATTGTAACGTTTTCGAATCGCGATGGTTTATTTTCAATAACATGTTGATTACGATTCAAAAACGTGAATATTTATTTATTCTCTATTAAAGTTGGCTGCAAGTCGTAAAATTTATCATAGAAATGAAAATAAACCCAACAGCCTCTACATTCCCCTGGTTATATTTTCAATTCAGATTCAAAACCAACGGTCAAAAAAAAATGTTAGAAAATATCCGCAGGAATAGTAGCAGTAGTCAAAAGAAATTCTTCTACTTTCTCAATATTTCTATATTTTATCAACCCTCTTTCTTTTCTATCCTACTCTGTTCTTTATTCTTCTCATTCTTTTTCCAATCATAGAACGAAAACCAACGCTCAAAAATATTGGACATAGGAAAATTCAATGAAAATATCCTCCAATCACTCCGGAGAAAACCTCCCCATTCACGCCTATTATTATAAGCTGGTGCTGATCTTTCTGCAAACTTCAGAGGCGTCGGTTCGATCCTCGATTTCCACGAGATTAATTCCTTTCAAAAGCCAGTCTCGAACTCTCGACTATCGATTTTAATAATTCATAAGTCCGACCTCCGAAATGAACGCGCCTAAATTGGGAAGTTGACTTTAGATCGCAATTGAACTCACACAAGCCACGTTCTCATCCATCTTCACACAAGTAAATATGGCGGATTACCCATTTTGGCTTGCTGCGTTTTAGGGTAAGAACATTACCTCACCACAAAACACGCTCACTGCTTGAATCCACACCACTTGATGAGATATGTGATAAGTGAACATAGTATTTAGTTTCAAGTAAGGGATTAGTTGTTGTTGTTGTTGTTTGCCCAAGTCGGGCTTAAATTAAAGCGCAACCGTAACTTATATATCATGATTAAGATATAACTCTCAGGTTCTTGGATTACTTCGCCGAATACACCCATTTGTGGCCTTTCAGGTTGGATTTGCTGTATTACACGTGGTTACTATTAATTTGATACTTTAATAGATGTTCAGTTTGTTGTATACTTAAGAGAATGAGAGAGATAGAGGGGAGTGAAAGAGAGTGAGTGTGAGAGAGGGTGTGTGAGTGGGAGCGACTGACTGTGAGAGAGAGAGAGGGACTGAGCGGGAAAACTTGATATTGCTTATGCTTATTGCATGTTTGTTGGAATATTAGCTGATGGTGTTTTCCAGGGCTTTGAAAGTAGGCTTTGGTTTAGTTTTCTACAGTTAAATAGTTCAATTCAATTCAATTTATTAAAATTAAAAAGCATTACAAGTCAAACATATTAAAGTAAATATATTCACAAGTTAGTTTGAAGTGACTGACAATTGAATAAACTGACAAATATACATAAACAGAATTTATTAAATTCGAATTCCTTTAATTGCAATTACTTTATACTGAAGACTTCCGCAATGGCGGATATTGACAACAGCATTGAAAAGCTGATGGGAATCGATGAATGCTACTGTACAAAAATATCAGTCACCACCGGGAATCGAACCACGGACCTCTCAATTGCCGGTTGAGCGCCTTAAAACTAAGTTGTGAGATACGAGCCGATATGGCCAAGTTGAAAATGAATGCTGCTGTACAGAAAGGTCTAGTGGAGGTCATGGTCTAGTGGAGCTCAACCGGCAATTGAGAGGTCCGTGGTTCGATTCCCGGTGGTGACTGATATTTTTGTACAGTAGCATTCATCGATTCCCATCAGCAGTTCAATGCTGTTGTCAATATCCGCCATTGCGGAAGTCTTCAGTATAAAGTAATTGCAATTAAAGGAATTCGAAATTAATAAATTCTGTTTAAATATATTCATTCCATGGACGACTAGTCCATGGACGATTAGTCAGTATGACTGCTCCTGTTTAGAGCTACAGTTTTGCATATACTGCTACAAAATTGTATATTTTGTAAAATTGATATTGATTTTTTTAATTTTCGATATCATTTATAATAAATTTATTAATTCTTTTTACTCTATGTACAAAGGTGTCTTGAAAAATGTATTTCAAGCAACTACTGTACAGAAAGAACTCATAGAGCACTAAGCATTTTCGATATTAATTTCTAACATTATTAATTTTTTACATTAATTTTATGTGCAAAATGTATCTTGAAAAAAGTACTTCGAGCAGGTACTGTACTTTATACAAAGTTGTTAATGAAAAAGTAGAACTCAGAACACATCATTAACTAAGCATTTTCGAAATTAGTTTCTAGCATTGTCAATTTTTTACATTCTATGTACAAAATGTACAAATTTATTTTAACCAATTCAATACTACTAACTTGGTTTCATCATAATTTCAGCCTACATTTAAAAAACGGTTCTCTCGTGTATTTCTTGGTTGACCTTGACTGCATTTCAATGAGCTTCTATGTTTTTAGTTTTAATTTGATTCAATTCTAGCCTTATTAAGTATTTTTCTTCTTTGTTGCTTTCCAGATGTTCACAGTATTTAGTTATTGATTTGACTCGTATTTTTTATTGTTACTCCTTCCACCAGGGGGCGTGACTTGTGAGCCAATCACAACCTTCGATGAAGGTCAGCCTCTTTCTCGCTTAGCCAATAGTATCATTCCATGTTCAGTATATATTAAGCTTCTCTGTACTTTAGTATTCGTTTGATTGAGATTGATAATGGTGTAACAACCGAAACTAGTTTCTCAATATTTTTCAATAAATTTGCTTGTGACAATTTCGTCTTTTCAAAATGTATCTTGAAAAAAGAATTTCAAGTAAGTACTATACATTGTACAAGGTTGTTGAAGAAGCAGTAGAAACCAATTCTGCACATTACTGTTTGAGCATTAGAAATCATAAAGTGTACTCATACTTGCTTATTCAGATTTATAATGATGATAGGCTACAACAGAAAGGTGAAAAATTATGTGATGTTTTCCATAACGAAATACACTATAAACAATCTAATATCAAAACTGACACGGAATTTCTATTTAGTATATGATTCTCACTCTCTTATTTTTTTTCTTTGTAGATTACGTTTTGGAGACTCCAGTTGTTAAGGGGTATAAGTCAAGTAACATCAACAATTATACAATCTTATACACTAGTTACCATAATTACTATATCAATTAGTTGAGGTGAGGCTTAATTTTGATGTGAAAGGAATTCTTGTTCATTATGAAAATCTTTATCAACTAAAATATACTGGCGATATTGGAGGGACGTATTTCACTTCTAAAGAGAAGGAGAAGGCTGATAAAGCTTCTCTTTAGAAGTGAAATACATCCATTCATTATCTCCAGTATAATTTAGTTGATACAGATTTTTATAATGTACAAGAATTCCTTCCACATCAAAATTGAACCTCACCTCAACTTATTGATATAGTAATTATGGTAACTAGTGTATAAGATTGTATAATTGTTGATGTTACTTGACTTATACTCCTTAACAACTGGAGTCTCCAAAACGTAATCTACAAAGAAAAAATAAAGAAAATAAGTGAATGAAAATCATATATTGAATAGTAATACAGTATCAATTTTGATATTAGATTAAAAAATTCTATTATAAAGCTTAATAGCTTTGATAAGGCTATTAAGGTAAAACTATGATGTGGATACACAAAGAATCAATAAAATCCGGGTTTCTGGCAATCAAAAGACACTGTCTATCAGGTGCAAAAAACTACTTATTGGTTTCCAGTGCAAGACAGTTTAATTGAGGACACTAACTCATTCTATCATGTAAAAACATTACTGGCACTCATCTCTGAAGATTTTCATATTCAATTATCATTTTATTACCATAAATTTTGTATAAATTCTTTTGAAGAATCACTCTTCAGTTCGTGGAGCTGATGTATTGTATTTTACTAAACAATTATTATTAGAAAAAACATTTACAATTAATCAATCAACCAAAGCAATCAAATTGCTTCGTTCAAATTGAACATTGATCTTCCTGGAAAAAGGATTTATGCTATAAATAATGCTAAACAAAAATTTTCAGTTACATGTCAACATGACACACATTTTTGAAGTCTTATTTAAATAAGTAAAGCAAGCAGTATCGTGCTAAAACCCCGTTGTATTTTTACTTCAAGTTCTATTCATTCTACATGAATAAATGGATAAAGAAAAAATAAATGAATGTATGGAAGAATAAATGATTGAATAAAAAAATTAATAAATGAGTCAGAAACTCTAGCTAGCTGCAAAAGAGCACTCTATCGTGAAATCTTGTCCGTTTGCACAGACCTTTCAGGTGGTTTTGAGCTTAGAAAAAGCAATTTTAATTCTCTAAAAGAATTTTCTAAAATAAATTCACCCAGAATTTACTGATAAATTAACCACAGACCTCAAAATTTCAGCCAGACTGTTAAAACGTACGTTTCAAGTGGGGAACGCTTTAATAGCAGCATAAATTCACCGACTTTTTTTTAAATAATAAATATTATTCCGCTGAACGCTTTTCAAAATTCAAAGCAAAGTTCAAGAAGCAAAAGAAAATTACAGTTGAAATCAGAAGGTTACCGCTGTGAATTACGACTCTAGAGTGTTATAAACGAAGCGAAGGAGGAGGAGAAGGAGCAAGATGAAGAAGAAAAGGGGAAAAGAAGAGGAAGAAGAAAAAAGAGAAAAAGAAGAACTAATTGTTGAAACTCTGTGGAATTACAATTGGGGAAGCTGGTAAGTATGGCTGTGGTAAGAGCGACACGCAGATAAATTCTGCCTCAATGTTTGTACCCAGAAAAAACAAACAAGAGCTCCATGAACATGTACTCGGCGGTGTTTGGGGGAGAGAGAAAGAGAGTGAGAGGGGAGAGAGAGAGATAGAGTGAGAGGGAGAGATATAAAGAGAGAGAATAGAGAGAGAGAGAGAGAGAGAGAGAGTGAGAAAGAGGGAGAAAGAGTGTGAGAGAGAGAGATTGAGGGAGAAAGAGTGTAAGAGGGAGAGAGAGAGGGAGTAAGAGTGTGAGAGGGAGAGAGAAAGAATGAGAGAGTATGTGAGAGCGGTTAAGGGATAATGAGAGAGTGTGAGGGTATGAGAGAATGAGAAATAATGAAAGGGAGAGTGAATAGAAGAAAGTGAAAGAGAAAGAGCGAAAAGAGAGTGTGAGAGCTTTTTACGGATCAACTCTGTTCCATTTCAGACCCTTTTCTCTCATCTCTCAACCAGTAGGCTTGCTTTGGTTGAAGATAAACTTTACCTGTTCAAGTGAACTTTTAATACATTTGAATCTAAAATACCGGTGAGCTTAAAATAGAAGGGCTTTAAAATGCCTTCTAATACGGTAAATCCGATTTTAAAGGGGAACTACATTAACTGTGAACATCAAATTTCATTGTTTTTGTTTCGAACGCTATTTGTCATCAAATAAAAATAAATCTCGTTGCACATTTACTTCATCAACTAAAGAGCATTTAAAAATTATTAACTTTAGATGCTTTTTAGGTAGGCCTACCCTTTGCGTTGAAACGAGGCCGTAAGTTCATAAACAATATGGGCTACCCTACCTTAAATTTTTCGTAACTAAAGGGATAAGTTATTTCGAAAGCATCCATTCTTCAAGGTTTGTTTTGGAGGATGAAGCCCACGTCTAAGACCTGTGTGTGGGTAATGAGTTGGATTATGGTGATTAATGAGCTGGACCTACAGTTTTAGGTGGGTTCCGAACCACCAGTTCGTTCATTAATGAGCGTATTGGGAATACATTCATAAATACGGGCTGACATACCTTGAGGAGTTCTTAACTCAAGCGGTGCCTACCTAGTTGGAAAGCATTTACCCTAGAGGGTTTACACGGCTTTTATTTGTTTATTTATTCATTTATTCATTCATTAATTCATTCATTATTTAATGAATTAATTAATAACTTCATTCATTCATTCATTCATGTATTTATTTATTTATTTATCTATTTCTTTTTTATATATTTATTTTCTATTTATTTATTTCTTGTGAGAAAATTACAATGAATGTAAAGATGCTACAGACTGAAGTCCAAAACTGCTTTCTTCACAAATTTTGACTATTTGTGCTATATTGTTCAAAACATTGAGCATAGTTCACACTGAAAATTCAGATTTACTCACGGAATTTCAATCGAAAAATAATAAAATGTTTCTTTTTTGGCAAGGCGGTTAATTTGAAAGTTTGATGTTTCATGAACATTTATGAACCTTTGCTGAAGGTTCATTTCAAGAACATTAACTCAAAAGGCTTTTCAAGCATTCTTTGAGTTATGATAGCCTTAAGTTTCGTCCATAAATATGAGCTTTACTTCTCGATTGCGTGCAACAGTAGACCTACCTACAGTAGACCTAGTGAAAGGCTTATTTAAAAAACATCAACTCTGAAGGCTTTTCAAATCTCCCTTGAGCTTCAAGGAACACGGAAGTTACGTCCATAAGTTCGGGCGTTAGTTTCTGATTGCGTGCGACAGCACCTAGGTAGAAGAGGGTTACTTGAAAAGTATAAACTCCAAAGGCTTTTCAAGTTTACCTTGAGTTTTAAGGTAGCCTTAAGTCCGTCCATACTGGCGTTACTTCTCGATTACAGTACCTAGTAAGATGCATCCTTGAAAAGCATTAACTCTGAAGGCTTTCAAAATCCTCTTTGAGTTTCAAGGAACACTTAAGGTACGTCCATAAATTCGGGCGTTAGTTTCTGATTGCGTGCGACAGCACCTAGGTAGAAGAGGGTTACTTGAAAAGTATAAACTCCAAAGGCTTTTCAAGTTTACCTTGAGTTTTAAGGTAGCCTTAAGTCCGTCCATACTGGCGTTACTTCTCGATTACAGTACCTAGTAAGATGCATCCTTGAAAAGCATTAACTCTGAAGGCTTTCAAAATCCTCTTTGAGTTTCAAGGAACACTTAAGGTACGTCCATAAATTCGGGCGTTAGTTTCTGATTGCGTGCCACAGCACCTAGAGAGGGTTACTTGAAAAGTATAAACTCCAAAGGCTTTTGAAGTCCACCTTGAGTTTTAAGGTAGCCTTAAGTTCGTCCATACTGACGTCACTTCTCGATTGCGTGCTACAGTACCTAGTAGGATGCTTAATTCAAAAGCATTGATCTTGAAGGATTTTCAAATTTTCCTTGAGTTTCAAGGAACACGTATCTTACGTCCATAAATTCGGGTGATAGTTTCTGATTGCATGCGACAGCACCTAGGTAGAAGATGCTTACTTTAAAAGCAGCAGCTCCAAAGACTTTTCAAGTTTTTTTTTTTAGGATGAAGCCCACATAGGTCTGAGACCTGTGCGTGGGTAACCACGTTAACACGTTAACCACGTTAACCACGTTAACCAAGTTAACCTTGAGTTTTAAGGTAGACTTAAGTCCGTCCATGCAGACGTTACTTTTCGATTACATGCGACAGTACCTCGCAAGATGCTTACTTAAAAAGCATCAACTCTGAAGGATTCTCAAATTTTCCTTGAGTTTCAATAAAGCCTTAAGTTACGTTCATAAATTCGGGCGTTAGTTTCTGATTGCATGCACCTAGGTAGAAGATGCTTACTTAAAAAGCATCAAATGTAAAGGATTTTCAAATTTTTCTTGAGTTTCAAGGAAAACCTAAGTTACGGACTTTACTTCTCGATTGCGTGCGACATCACCTAGTTAGAAATGCAGGAAATTCCTTGTGAAGTACCGTAGCTTTGAGTCAGCCGAGGTGAATTCCCCAACCGAAGTTACGAGTGAAGTTGCAGTTACAGCACTCGTGGGACACAATTTTGAAGTTTTGTCACGTCGATGTAGGTTACGTCCTGTATGAGGATCACCATCAGCCTTCCAGAGCCGTCTGCAAATGACAACGTATTGGGAATACTCTCGAACAAACCTCTTGACAATAATTTGCGTCTCTTATTTCAGGTTGTCATGGCCTTCGTGATCGTATTTCATATCCCTTATTAAAGTGAGTTGATTTTCGTGGTAATTGGGAACAGGGAGTTGGAAAATTATTGAGAAAGTCAAGCCTTATACATATTAGAAATATAAACAGTCGATAATCATATCAATATTATTTAAAAAACATTTAAATATTAAAAAAAATTATAAAAATATTATTATTCTCATATAATCAGTATTCTTGTAAATTAGTAAATGTTTTTCCTTTTCGAACGTTTCTTCTCAATTTAATATTCAGTTAGCAGCATGTAATTTTGTAAAGCTAACGTAATAATTTTTTAAAAACTTAAAAAACACTTTTAAGTGGATATTATGACTCACGTTATGGCGTGACGGCCGTTTCACTCTGTTGTCAAGAGACGACCCACAGTACACGGATTTAAGAGTGAAACGGCCGTCACGCCAAAACGTGAGCCATAATTTTCACTTAAAAGTTTTTTCAAGTTTTTATTATATTAGTGGAAACAAGATGAGGAGATGAGGAGGAGGAGGAGGAGGAGAATGATGAAGAGAAAAGGAGGAGAAAGAGGCGGAAGATTAGGAGGAGTAGAAGGAGGAAGAGGACGAGGAGGAGAAGGTTGGAAAGGAGGAGGAGGAGAGGAGCAGGAGGAGGAGCAAGAGGAAAAGGAGGAGGTTGAAAAGGAGGAGTAGGAGGAGAAGGAGGAGGAGGAGAAGGAGGAGGAGGAGAAGGAGGAGAAGGAGGAGAAGGAGAAGGAGGAGAAGGAGGAGGAGGAGGAGGAGGAGGAGGAGAAGGAGGAGAAGGAGGAGGAGGAGGAGGAGGAGGAGGAGGAGAAGGAGGAGAAGGAGGAGGAGGAGGAGATGAAGAAGAAGAAGAAGGAGGAAGAGGAGGAGGAGGAGGAGGAGGAGGAGGAGGAGGAGGAGAAGAAAAAGAAAAATATGAAGAAGAAAAGAGAAAAATGAGAAGATAAGGGATAAAAGGCAGAAGAGGTATGAGAAAACAAAGGTAAATAGTTTTGAACTTACTTCAAATTCTAGATATCCAGGTTTTATTGAATCAAGCAACCTGCTAGTTTCCTAATAAGATACCAACATAATGCACATTAGAAAAATAGAATGCTGCTTTCGAATCACCATTAAAAAAATTTAAGCACCTCTCAAAATAATACTATAATAACTATCATCAATTCATCAACTAGGAAGTGAAAGCAGAGTGCCGGAGCATGTGTATCTATTCAATCAGAGATAAGCTACGAAACTCCTGGACGCTCTTTGTAAGGGTGACCGATTGGGTTGGCCAGCAAAAAATACTGTTCTCTGCTGTAAAATCACTTCCCGGTGGTTCGGAACCCACCTAAAACAGTAGGTCCAACTCATCAATCACCATAATCCAATTAATTACGCACAGGTCTCAGACCTATGTGGGCTCCATCCTCAAAAAAGAAATTACATCTTTCAAAGGGAAATGTCCATTAAGATTTGCAATATTAAACTCACCTTGAAATTAAAGTCGACTGAGCTGAAATTATTATTTTTGCAATTCCCCGCATCGTACTATCATTATAATATCATAGTATCAATTATCATGAAATGATACACATATTATGAAATAAATCATTCAAAGATTTAAATGGTACATTATTGAATTTCTTAATAAGATCTGCAACTCAGAACTCACCCCACCTTGAAATAATGAAAGTCAACCGAAACGACACCATAAATGTTGAGAATGATAAAATGTGATCGCGACCTCTCAACCCCCCTTGAACCTTCCGAACCCCTGCCCCAGACCCTTGAAGGGTGGCAGGGTAGTAGCAGGAACATCGAATCGTCATTAGGCAGCCAGATCTCATGACTTGTAATCGATTCTCTTGAGATACGATTTGCAGCAAGGTGATTAGACAAGAATGCTTCCGGCTTAAGGCGGAATCGGCTGGCTGAATTCCAGAGGCTCAGGATGATTGATATGGTGTTTAAGGAATTTGGAAAAAGGGCTTCCAAAGATTATGAAGGGCTGAAACTGGAAGACGCCTGCAGATCATTTATAAAACGGGGAAGCGTGAAACCGGGAATCTTTCAGGGAAAAAAGGATCTATTACAAACCGCACTGATTTTCTGTCATGAAAAACTTCTATTGAAAAATTGAGTTAGGAATTTTAGATTGATGACAAATAAGACTCGAAGGTGACTGATTAATACGTGACTATGTTAACTAGTCTAGATTTTTGTCTCAAAAATCTCAAAATTCAAAATTATATCAACTTCTTTCAAAATGTGTTAGTGCTTTGTTGAAAGTGAAATCAAAAATCAATATTCGGCTGCAGTTCAATTTCAAATTTCACCTTGAAGGTCAATAATACTCAGGTCTTTTACAAAAAACCTATTAGGCTGCAGTTCGATATCCCATCCAGTGAAATAGTCGCAGGAGTTACGATACTTGATAATGTCGAAACTAGTTACCATCGATTGCAATTGTGTATCAAATTGATCGTGTATCAAAATTGTCGATACAGTATCGATACTTCCATCCGGGATCAAAACACCTCCTCCTCCTCATTGGATGGGATATCGAACTGCAACCTAAATGTTCTTTTTTTTGTAAAAGACTTCTGAATTATTGTGCTTAAGGTGAAATTTCTAGTGAAACAGGCGTAGCCTAAGATTTTGATTGTACTTTAAAATTACGTAAAAAACAGTTTTGGGAAATAGTTTTGTATTCGCATTGATTGTATGTAAGTTAAATGAACAAAAGAAATTACTTTTAGAGAAAATTAAGGCAATCATAAAAATAACGATCAATAACCAACAATTTAATTTAAAAAAAAATGTTGACTTTTCCATCTGAAAGAGAAGAACATCTTATTTACGTAGAAATTTAGGAGCTTTTTGGTTAATTCCTCGATTGCTTGTTTCATAACGATTTATGTTGATAATATTAGCTTTTTATGGTGAATTCAACGACTTGCAGTCAATTTAAATTGAAAATAATTTCACTCACTTCTTGGCAAAACGTTTTTGAGTCATGGAGACTCATCTTCAAAGAACATTACTCGTAAACGTTTGGCCAAAAAGTGAGAAAAAGTATTATTTATTCTCAATTACAATTGACTGCAAGTCGTTAAATTTACAATAAAAGGTTTCTATTTAGATAACTTGGATGATAAAAGATGATAATTCACATAGATTGTGATAACAAATAATGATCAAAATACGACCCCCTGATTGGTGATTTACTGAGACGTGTTCCACACACAAATAAAAATGGGAGGAGCTAAATCGGTAGCGAACAAAAATAGCAAAAAATAAAAAACATGTTATTAAACACAAACTGAAAAGGTTATAACACAAATTGAAACGGTTATAACACAAATTGAAACGGTTATAACACAAATTGAAACGTTTATAACACAACTTCAAACACAGTAATGACGGTTGAAAAGAGTTGTGGCCAACTAACAAACAATGGATGAAATAAATCACGAAATACCAGACATCCAAATACTAAGCACAAACAATGTTATACTATAACAGACTAGGAGTTAAAACCATCTGCATAAGATCCGTAGTTAAACCTCATAGTATCTAGAATTAATTATCTAGTATAACGGTATCTAGTTTATTAAATCTGCAGTATCTGGGTTAAAACAAAAAACGTAGCTTCTAATTGTTCACTAGCAATGTGGAGTCGTTTTGTACTAGAATTAATAGAGAAATTCAAGTCACGTGGTATGGGTTTTAATTATATCGAAACGCTTTGTTCTGTCCTGATTCAAGTTGATTATTTTCCTCCTCCTTCTTTAACCCCGTCCCACCTTCTTTTTTGTTCTTCTTTATCTTTCTCCCTCAAGCTTACCTCCTCCTCCTACTCCTCCTTCTCCTCCTTCTCCTCCTTCTCCTCCTTTCGTCCTTCTCCTCCTTCTCCTCCATCTCCTCCTTCTCATCCTTCTCATCCTTCATCACCTTCTCCTTCTTCTCCTTCATTCTTCTTAATCCTGCTTCCTCAATCTTTCCTACTCCTTCTGCTCCTTTAAACCCTTCCTCCCTTCTCATTCGTTATTCTTTAATCTTCTCCCTCAAGCTTTCCGCCTCTTTCTCCTCCTTCAACTGCATCCCTCACTCCTCCATTCTTCTTCATCCTGCTCCCTCAAGCTTCCCTTATCCTTCTCCTCCTTTGACTCCTTCTCTTCTTCTCTTTCATTCAAATTTATCCTGTTCCCTCAAGCTTTTCTCTTCCTTCACTTCCTTTTACTCCTTCCCTCCTTCTCCATCATTCTCCTTCAACCTGCTTCCTCAAGCTTTCCTCCTCCTTTAACTTCTTCCCTCTTCCTCCTTCATTTTTCTTAATCCTGTTAACTCAAGCTTTCCTCCTCATTCTCCTCCATTCTTCTTTATCTTGCTCCCTCAAGCTTTCCTCATCCTTCTCCTCCTTTGACTCCTTCTCTTTTTCGACTTCATTAAAATTTTTCCTGCTCCCTCAAGCTTTCCTCCTCATTCTCCTTCTTCAACTGCTTCCCTCCTTCTCCTTCATTCTTCTTTAACCTGCTTCCTCGAGCTTTCCTCCACCTTCAACGTCTTCCCTCTTCCTCCTCCGTTCTAATTTATCCTGTTACCTCAAGCTTTTCTCTTCCTCCTCTTCCTTTTAGTCCTTCCTCCCTTTTCATTCATTATTCTTTAACCTGCTTCCTCTAGCTTTCCTCCTCCTTCAACTTCTTCCCTCTTCCTCCTTCATTCTAATTTATCCTGCTTCTTCAAGCTTTCCTCCTTCCTCTCCTCCTTTTACTCCTTCCTCTCTTTTCATTCATTATTCTTTAACCTGCTTCCTCTAGCTTTCCTCCTCCTTCAACTTCTTCCCTCTTCCTCCTTCATTCTAATTTATCCTGCTTCTTCAAGCTTTCCTCCTTCCTCTCCTCCTTTTAATCCTTCCTCCCTTTTCATTCATTATTCTTTAACCTTTTCCCTCAAGCTTCCCTCCACCTTCAATTCCTTCTCCTTCATTCTTGTTCATCCTGCTTCCTCAAGCTTTCCTCCTCCTTCTACACCTCTTTCTCCTTCCCTCTTTCTCCTCCATTCTTCTTTATTCTGTTCCCTCAAGTTTCCCTTCTCCTTCGACACCTCTTTCTCCATCATTCTTCTTCAACCTGCTTCCTCAAGCTTCCCACCTCCTTTAACTTCTTTCCTCTTCCTCCTTCATTCTTCTCTATCCTGCTTCCCCAAGCTTTCCTCCTACTTCTCTTCCTTTAACTCCTTCCCTCCTTCGCCATCTCTCTTCGTCTTCATTCTTCTTCCTCTAATTCCCTACCAAACACTCCCAACTTCGCCGATTGCTGGAGGGTTGAGAGCAATTAGCTCAACTAAGCGCAAAGCAGTAAGCACCGTTATTTATTGTAAGTCGGCCAACATAATTAATTCGTAAATATGGTTGGTTTTCGAATTGGTAAAATCTGAAGTTCGCAATGGCAGTTAGTGGAGTGTGTCTCGAAGTGAACTAACTTGAAGACGCTGCTTGAAATTCTCATTTGGAACCAAGTTTGCATCGATTAAGAGTCGAGCAATTAACGGATTAAGATTGCAGCAAGGACTGAACTTACTGGCGTTCATTGACGATATTTTAATTGGAGTAGGATTTTTGTGGTGCTGTACGAGAGAGCAACGAGAATGTGGTATTTTTCTAGTGGTTTTAGTGATAATCAATTTTACCAACAACCCAACTATAGAACCAATAATTAAGGTCTGTGCCCTAGCGCTTGAAAGAAAGATTTTAAACTCTAAACTAGGTATATAAATTCAATCTAATATCAAAGATGACACTGTATTTCTATTTAATATACGATTTCCACTCACTTTTACTAAAGTTACCGGAGGAATGCATTTCGCTTCTAAAGAGGTATCTGTAGCAGGTATCTGTTCAATCAGATAGATAAGCTGCGTTCTCGTAGGTCCTGTATGTAACGGCGACCGATTAGATTTGCCAGCAAAAAAGACTCTGTTCTCTGCTGAAAATCACTTCGGAACCCACCTAAAACTGTAGGTCCAACTCATAAATCACCATCATCCAACTCATTACCCACGCACAGGTTTCAGACCTATGTGGGCTTCATCCCTTCATCCTCCTCCTCCTCCTCCTCACCCTCATCAGCCTCTTTAGAAGTGAAATGCATCCCTCTAGTATCCCCAGTAAACGAGAGTGAAAATCTTATATTAGATAGAAATACGGTGTCAGCTTTCATGTTAGATTGTTTATCAAGTACGGTATTTTTTTATGGAAAACATCACAGATATATTGTTTTTTCTTTATTGACGAAGTGAGGTCGCTATTGATTTTGAAATTTAAAAAACATTTTCACTATAGGCTCTAGTTTAATTCAAGCTTGTGGAAATCAAAACATTGGCAGCTGTTGCTTACATTCGAAAATCAAAACATTGGAAATCACGAATGCTGATGCTTAGCCCTGTTATCAACTTTATTTTTTTGCAGTGCAAGCGTTAATGTTTTCATTTTTGATTGTTTTGGAATAAATATTTGCTTATTTAAATCGTCTTATTTAAAAACAAACCAGAGGGGAAATATTGAAGCATAATATATTTTGAAATCTGTTCTACAAGAAGAATAAGAGCTCTTTTTCAAGAACTGCCAATGTGCATTTTTTGTGTGAATTGGCAAGCATATCATGCTTACAGGAACCGAGACAAGGTTAGTGAGAGGTTAAAATGCAGCTTGGTTGAATCAGAATAATTGATAATAATGATGAGACTATTATTCAATTCGTCTGATTCTTGGACACATCGGTTAATATATTACCAACTAGACCAGAACGAAAACAAGGCATTTTTAGGAGTTTCGTTGGATAGACAACATTGACTTTGGCCAGTGGCGTAGCAAGGCACAAAAAATTGTAATGTGGCACCCGGGGCGGTATTTTAACTTGTCGCCCCTACTCGCCTAAAATTATACCATATTTTTGAAAGTAATTTCTTATTTTGTACTTTCTAAGCAATCATTTTTTTCTAATAATTCTCATATAAAGCACCCAATATATTAGGCAGGCTTAAAAAGCCTTATTATATTTTTATATTAACTTTTTATGGTAAAATTAACGGCTTGCAGTCAATTTTGCAGTCAATTTCAATTGAGAATTGACTGCAAGTCGTTAAGTTCACCAAAAAAATGTAATGATAACAATATAACAATATAACAATAATAATAATAATAATAATAATAATAATAATAATAGCAGATCGTTATAGATCAAGAAATTCAAGAATTATTTTGCATGTAAACGTTAGTGTGGAGTTTTGGTCGATTTGGACGGGATAATTCAATTAACTGATGACTTTCTATTTCTATTAAGTATTTTACTTATTGATAATATAATGACTAATGAAAAATCTTTTACAATGTGGGGGGGGGGGTCCGGAGGCATTCCCCCAAGGGAAAATCTTATTTTGAAGACTATAGATTGCAATTTTGAGTTACATTTTTGGAGCGGCTTTTTGAACTGTACCTTTTTGGTGATGGTTGGCTCCACACAATTAATGACAAGTCGTAACTGGTCGTAATGTTGACAGACTACAGTGCAACTTGGTTATTACGGCCTTGGCCATAACGTCAACACGGATATAACGTCATTCAAGCCTAAGTCCCGCCAAACTTAAAGTGTAAGCATTGGTAAAACCTCGGATTTATCGTCAAAATATTTTAAAACCTCGTATATAACGTCAAACTCGTAATATAAAGTAACCTTGTGTAAATGGCTGAAATGAGCGATGTTGTGCATCAATGTAGTGCATCGCAGACGTATTCATTAGTTACGAATTAGTTAGAAGAAGGGTGTGCAGAAGAAAATTACAGATTTCTTCCAGCAGTAGGATTTCATTTGTAAGCTTGTATTTTTACTAACCATTTCATATTATGCTTCATTATTCATTTTATTTTATGTAGGCTAGGCCTACTGTACTGTAGAGTATTTCTGGATAAAAAACCATAACGTTAGCTACTTTCTTTTGGCAATTTATAACTTTTTTATGTTAAATCTAAACAGCCCAACATTTTACTGTAATTTATAAATTCAGTTGTATTTACACCAATAATGCCATTAAAGTATGTTTTTTTTTTAAAAACAGAGATTACATATTATTTCTCCTACGTTATTTAATAATGAGCTTTATGACCCTTTTATAGTGTCACTCTGATATAGCGTCAAAAATTGTGTGGTCCCTTGAATGACGTTATAACCAAGTTGCACTGTAATTGAAAATAATAATAATAATAATAATAGGCGTATGGCTGTTAATGGTGGGGAGACCCTTACGGGTAGTTCCACCTCACCGTTTGTGCCATGTTACGGGGAACATGGTGGACCTACTATTTTAGGTGGGTTCCGAACCACCGGGTAAGTGATAATAAAGCTTGTAACATCAAGTCATTGAAGCGCGGTCACCCATCCAAGCGCAGTCTTGAGCGGTCGTAACTGAACATCACGACCACTTGAACACCACGCTCACCGCATGACCAATCACCACCCAGTTGATACGATGTTACGATTTATCAATAATGAAAATATACACATACTACTGTACGCTCTAGCTTGTTTATTCTACCTACAATAACTACATTATAAAATACAAATACTGAGTATCAAGAGTAAAGACATAACAAATTGAAAATTGAAATATGCTTGAGAAGACAGCATATACACTCCAATTGAGTATATATACTCATATACCTGTAGACGTGTGCATCGATGACTGATTCCCATTAGGGAGGGCACTAAGGATCAAATATTGTTTGCCGCCATTGAGTATTCATAAAGCTTAGCGAAAAAATATAAATTAAGAAAATAAAATCAATTTTTGCACCCAACTACGGATACAAAATAGGTAGATTGATATAGAAGAGAAAGTTTTAGATGAAACAAAAAATTAAACCCAGAAATCGTAGAATTGTTTAAAGATAGCCTTTTTTTGGTCATGATCTAATATTCTTGACCATTTAGATTCAAAATGTTAATCCCCAATTATTTCTCGAAATCTGAAAAACTCAATTTTACATAATTGCAAAACTTTCCATTCCACATTATGTATAGGAGTTTGGTATTCAAAATGAGCCAGTTATTATTTATTGCGACTGCCTTTGTAAAGAGTTCAAAGCAGCCGGGTAGCTCGGCTAAAATATAATACTGTTGATTCTGACTTCGAAATCACGGGAACACAGTCTTTTCGTTTCAAAATTAATTAGCTGGATGCTGAACGTAATTAATTTCAGGACTGCAGGATCAATTTCAGATCGGCGCACCTCTTCTCTTTATTAAACTCGTCTTTTTAACTCGGAAAATTACTTTCTACTCAGTCTGAAAGGAAAAGTTCTTATTCTATAAATACTTTTGTTGTTTTCAATTGAAAGAAGATAATTTTTGACGGTCTCAATATGTTAGAGACTATGGGTAGATTAAGGTAGAGAGTATGGGTAGAAATTTTGGAAATGAAATGCAAAACTCTAGTTTTTTTGTAGATTACGTCTTTGAGACTCCAGTTAACTGACAAGTCGGATCAACAATCTTATACACTAGTTACCATAATTTATTACTATATCCATTAGATGAGGAGAGGCTCAATATTGATGTGAAAGGAACTCTTTTACACTATAAAAGGCTTTATTAACTAAATATTTTTTCAATTCTTTTTAAAATATTTTTTATTTTCAAGACTCTTTAAAAACTGCGGTAGGTAGCTTGTTGCAGAGTTTCCTACCAGTATAACTAGGTTTTTGTTTGAATAAGCTACTATTGTGACTCACCAAGTGATAATCTATTCGGCCTCTTGTATTATAATCGTGTAAGTCAAGATTTTGGTTAATATCACTCTTTTTTACTTATAAAGTAGCTTCATATTCATATTTTTTTTTTGTTACATTTGTGTTGTGTTTAGTCTTATTCTTTAATTTTATTTGAATTGCTACTGTGTAGTAACTATTTATGCATACTGTAACAAAGGATTTGTTGTTGTTTTATTTTAGCTACAATGTTATAATTTATTTGGAAATAAAATTCATTCAATTCATTCACATGTATAAGCAGGGTACAGTTAGGAGACCAAGTCTCTTGAACAACGGCCAACATAAGAATTATGACAAAGTAGCACTTGAGGGGAAAAGGTTATCTAAACCAACTCTAGGATCAAAATATATCTGCTGATGATTGAAATTGGGCTCATTTATACAAAGTCATGAATTTTACTGAGTGAATAACAAACCATTTGCCAATAAGCAGGAAAAATAATGATCTACTCTTCTGGATGAAACACGGATGAGGCAAAAAGCTGCCAAGAACTCGTCTTTGTAGCAGCGATGTGGAAAATTGAAAGCAATTTTTAATGTAGCCGCCTTATTTTCGTAGAAATATTTGAGCAGAATAAGAATTGAAAGCAAGGCGTAAACAAAAACTAATAAGCTTCAGCTCTGAAAAATGTTTTTCTCTTGAAAGAGAGAGAGCTTCTGAAATTAGAAATTAGAAACGACAGGCAGCTAGCAAACATTTAAAGTAGAGTAGCATATTTTCTTCTACTTTCTGGAATGAGTTCCAAGAAAAATGTCCCTTTTCTTTCTTATTAATAAACAAAAAATGTAGAATATTAAAATTCATAAAATTTCTCTTATAAGCTGGAATAACTGGAATTATTACTGATTAGAAGAAGAGTAGTTTTAAATATAATAATTATTAATGTCAGTTTAACTATGCTGATTCAAGTAGATCAAGTTTCTTATAAATTCATTCTCCTTATTAGTTCAACTACGATACTAGTGTAACTAGTGTAGATTTTTGACTCAGAAATTTCAAAACTATATTTATCTTTTTTGGACTGTAACAGTGTTTTGTTAAAAGTAAAATCAAAATTAATATTAACTTTTTATGTGAATTTAACGACTTGCAGTCAAATATTCATTAAGAATACATAAAATTTACTTACTAAATTTATTTTACTCTATTCTTAATGAATATTTGACTGCAAGTCGTTAAATTCACATAAAAAGTTGATATTAACAACGCAGTTCGTCATGGAACAAGAAATCCAGGAACAAAATTAATATTATTTTTCTGAAAAAGACACGTGAATTATTGTGCTTCGAAGGGGAATTTTTAGTGAAACATACCTAACCTAGGATTTCGATTCTAATTTGAAATTTTGTGAAAAGAAGTTTTGGGTAATAGCCAAATGTATTCAGATTGATTATATGTTAGTTAAATGAATAAATAGATATTGATTTCAGTTTCAACTATGTTGATTTAAATAGGTCACGCTTCTTAATAGTTTATTCTCCTTCTGAGTTCAATAATTTTGACATCATTTTTAACTGTATTTTTTGTGCCTTATGATCGCCTAAAAATGTTTATAATTCGAGATTGTGTCCAATGTTTCTAATCTGATACTTTTCATTTACAGGTAATTTTCACTGCTTTCTGAGAACTTTGAAAACTTCAATTCTACTTTTACATATGTGGTAAGTTGTACAATATTTCCCAAGCCAAAAAAAATATATTTCTGAAAAAAATGATACGTTTCTCAATTGTTTAAAGACGATCAAATTGATTTAAGAATGAAAAAATGGAATTGAAAAAATGAGTTTGATGAATATTTAATTATTTATGTATTATTGAAAAAGAAGACACCTCCCTGAAGCAATAAAAGTTCCAGGTGTTCAACCTCCTGTTAGACATGACTGTGATACAGTTAAGTACTTTTTTATGTGGAATCATAAACATTCCTAGAGAGTTATATTCCCACTCAAATCAGTATAGCTATATTATTAAATTTGACATTGTTCAAATGGTAATATTTGAAACTTGATATGAATGGATGAAAAAAATTGAGTTTAGTAGAAGAAAAAATTGGAAAGAAAAATGGAGCAATAAAATGACAAAAAACAAAAAGAAATGAGTAAAGAAGTACCTGTTTGAAATACGAATATGGAATAAGAATGATTGAAAAAATAATGCAATGTCACAGTGAAACAAAACGGTTTTGTAATAAATTCTCTCTTAAAACAAGGAAAAGAGAGTGTTCCCGAATTTTCGCTGATTTTTTAAGAAAACAGGTGGGAAGAAAACCTTGCGTCGCTATCAAAGAACAAAAGAGTTGAGGAGAAATGGGGAAAGAGGGAAGAAAAAAGACTGAAAAAATTGTAAAGGAAAAGTCGTCTGGATGGCTTTATGAGCTTGTATCAAAGGGAGTTTTCCCTAAAGGAGTGAGGCGAAAAATGATTTAAACTGGAAAATTTCGCCAAGGATGGAATCTGCAGGTGTGAGAAAAAATCTTGTGACTTTCAGGTGAAAACAAAGATTTACATTGAAAAAAAAACAGAGCTAGATGTTTGAGCCGCACGAGTAAACCCCACATCAGTAACGTGGTTAGTCAGCCTGAAAGTTTTTCAAGAGCTCCGAGGCTCTTAATTTAACGTCTTTTGGATGACAATGGTCTTGATGAACACCAAATGCTACAATGAACCTTGAGAATCGAACACACTATTAGCCTCAACTACTGAGATGGTGGAAATGTTGTGGTCTAACGAGTTGATCCCTGGTTTTTCGGTGCGGTAGCGGGCGGCGGTAGTAGGAACCAACTGCGCATGCTCTATTCATGCTTTATTCCTAATTTAAAAACTACGGCCAGAGACAAACAGGTTTTCTGCGCTTCAGCCAGCTTCAACTAGCCCAGTTGAGTCTAGGGCCAATGTCTTTGCAACGCACAGTAGCGGAGAGTTACAGGAGAAGTGGATGAATCGGCCAGGGATCAACTTGTCAGACCACAAGAGTACATGATAGGATAAAGCTTGCCAGTTTCTGTTTGAAAAAATATACTGGGTGATTCAAAACTATACAGCATCTCTTGGGAGCTCATTCTATAGCTAAAAATAAGAAAAAAAGTTCATAAATAAACATATGTCTGAAAACGCTTCATTAGCGAGTTACAGTCAGTGGAAATTTTCACCTAGAACTTAGTACCCTCGGTGAAGTAAGGCCGTATAAAAATGTTTGAGGTGGTTATAAAGATACAAATTCGATTGCATCTTATGATTTTTTATCTGAAAAATTGATTTCAGAGCTGTAAATGCAATACTTTTAGAGATATCTCACGTAAAACACAAGAATTGGTGCAAAGAAATAACACATTTTTGTGTTTAACGTAAGATTACTTACATAAATAGTAAATAAAGGCGCATTTTTTTCTGTATTAAATTTGTAGATAATTCAATTCAGAAAAGAGTCAAGTAAATTACTTAGGATAACAATCAATAATAGATATTGAGATTTCGCTTTTTTTAAAAACGAATTAAGCGATAAATCAATAATTGTGCCTTCCAAAATTGGCATGAAAAGTCCAAAGATGTATAATTGAATTGATAAATGAGCTATTTTTCTTGCTAATGATGTACATATGAGTTGTGCGTGTGTAACGAAGTGAATAATTCTACAATTATGTATTAATTATTATCAATTGATTGATCGTAAATCATTCTGACATTCAATTTAACATGAAAATGTTCCACAAGCCGTACAAAAATCAATAATAATTAAATTGATAAATGAGTTATCTATTTTCTTGCTTTTGATGCCCTCATGATGAATCTTCAATCATTTTGGTCTTTAATTCAATATGAACAAATTCACAAGATACTTGTGCTTGGTGAATAAGGTGAGTAATGATAAAATACTAGTAAATGTTTTTCACTTAGACGAAATGCTTATTAATTAAACTTTTCAGAATAATTTACATTGCAGTCATTCTTATAAGAAAATAATGACGATTATTCACTTTCATTTACAACGTGATATTTCGGCTGTCATGCCATCTTCATCATTTATTTCAGAGAGTTCTGCATGACGTTCAAGTCAAAAATATCTGCTATTCTACTTGCAGTTTGTCATGGGTCAATAAATAAAAGCCTACTAAGATAAAATGACCATGACTATGTTCTTTTTCTATACCTGCAACGACTTTGTACTACAAAATATTACTTACTAATACTTTAGGAGAGCCCTTGTTGTAGTAATTTTGAAAATTAATAGATAGATCAATGGTATGATGTCATTAATCATTAAATGATGAATCTCAAATCGTTCTGATTCACTTATATTGTAGTTTATACTGAATAATAAGACGAAATTGTCACAACCACATTCATTAGAAATATAGAGAAACTAGTTTCGGTTGTTATATCATTATCAATCTCAAACAAACTAAAACTAAAGTCAGAGTACCTTAATATATACTATACACGGAATGATACTATTGGCTAAGAGATAGGCTGACCTTCATTGTCGGTTTGTGATTGGCTGAAGGCCATAACAGGTCACGCCCTCTGGTGGGAGGAGCAACAAACAAAAATAAGAACTAAAAACAGTGAACATGAAGAAAGTAGCAAAAAAGAACAATACACAAGTAAATTTGGATAGGATTGAATCATTCTAACTTATAAAATAATAATTGAAGCTCACTGAAATGCAGTCAAGGTCAACCTAGAAAAACACGAAAAAGGCGCTATTGAAGTGTAGGTCAGAGTTATGAATTGGTTAAAATAAATTTGATCATTTAAACTAGTATTGGAATCGCTTTTTACCAACCTGGTTATCTCCAAAGCTTCTAAAATGTTCAATTGTCTGCCTTTGCCAATCAAATGCAGAAATTCAACATTTTCTTCAGCCTTGAACTTGTGTCCATTAGTAATCAGATGCTCAGCAAAATTTGAGTCTCCTTTTTGGGTTTTCCAATCCCTAATGTTTTCCTTTAATCTAAATTTGAAACTCCTACCGGTCTGACCCACATAACAGGCATTATATGTACTTAAGTTTTGTTTGTCTGAGATTGATAATTTATTTATTTATTTTTATTTATTTATTATACAAAGGCAACTTTAACAAAAGTATTTTAAGCCTAGGTGATGAATGGAATTATAAAAAGTTACATAGTTGCAGTGAATGATGATGAGATGATAATGATTGTACAAGCTGTTCAAAGAAACACATTAGATAATTAAAGGATAATAGCAATTCGCAGGTAATAAAGAAAGTAGTAAATAAAGCAAGCAATTACTACTCCAATCTAATGGAGTAACATCCGAAACTATTATCTCTATATTTTTAATAAATGTGGTTGTGACAACTTCGTGTTATAATTCATTATGAATCCACAATATCACAATATCACCTCCACAATATCACCTCCACCGTGGAGTGGCCGTAGCCGAGTAAGTTAAGTGCTGGTTTGCTAGCCCAAAGGTCCCGGGTTCGATCCCAGTTCTGACCGAAAGATTTTACCTTGGGCCACTCCCGTGTTTCGGAGGACACGTTAAGCTGTCGGCCCCGGCTGCCTAAAAAACAGTCGTTAAGTCACGTCAGAGGCCCTGAACTTATTCAGGTGCGACCTGATAACTCTGACACCAGACCTGAGCCAGCCAGGTCGCACGACATTATTATTATTACCTCCACCACGACAAGGAAAATGTGATTTATATCACAGAATTTGACATGAGCAAATTCCACAAACACGGCTTACTTGTTATTTCACAATCAATCACCAATCACTTCCACCTCTCCTTCCTACACATTACCAAACTTCCAGTCTACTTAGGCTGAGATCGGAACCCACATAAAACCTTTCTCATGTTTGTCACCGATGGCACTCTATCCGGAAAGCTACACAATTTGACTAAAAAACGCTAAGAAAAGAATTCGTGCCTTGCTAAGATGAGGCATACAGGTCGATAGCCTGTTGATGAGGCAACTAAAGCCTAACGCACAAGCTTTCTCAATATTATCCTCTCTGTGGAGCCAAGAATCACTTTTTCCCATTTCCAAGCCAGACCGGGTGGATGCAGGTTTATGAGGCCTAACACAAAGTGGAGTCTGTGTCGTCACTGGAGATCGCAACTTCCCCTTCCTGTTTCCCCCCTCCCTTCCCCAACACCACCCATGATCCACCCTATATCACACTACTTATTATGTCAAGCCACGTTGATAATAAGGCTTTGTTACCTGATAATCAATTTTAGCCGATGCATCTTCTTTAGAGCCGGCAGGTAAAAACCAAATATTATGAAGGGAAAATTGCTTGTAAGCTAGATTGTTATCAATATTTTAATGGTATTAACTTACCAATACACTCAATGACTTGTGAGAAAGTTATGGAGGGAAAAACGATATTTTAAAGTGTATTCTTATGTTCAATAACTTGAGGAGCTTATGGCACATAGCACTTAAGCTTATTAAAGTAGGAACTGTAAGTGCATACTTGATAGATTCAAAATAGCCAATTGTACTTTAAAACGTCTTGCGGCCAGCTGCACAAAAGGAAATTAAATTCAACCACCGTAAGATGACGTCATCTTATGGAGCTCAATAGGGAAGTCGTTGCACTGACTCCGTCAAATGACGTCATCTTACGGTGGTCAAATTTAATTCTCTTTCGTGCAACTGGCCGTTATGTATTAAAGTTTGAAAGGCTCCTTGGGAAAATAAATTGAATTGGTTAGAAAAATAACCGGATTGTAATGAGGTCAATAGGTAATAAAGCCTTGAATCAGTCGAGGTCTATTCAATTAGAAATAAGATTATATTGAAGTAACATGGGTTTCCTTTATGCTTTCATGTGGGAATAATTTGGATAAACATATAGAACCAGACTATATTTCGAAGTAAAAGTTACATAGTTCACTAATGTTTATGATCCTTATATAGTTACGCAAATTTTATAAAGAAAAAGTTGAAAATCAACTAAATAAATATGAGTAAATGTCTAAATTCAATGAGAAATGGCATTATATTGAAGTAACATGGGTTTCCTTAATGTTTTCATGTGGGGAAAGTTTGGATTGAAAACGAACATGTAGAAAAAGGCTATATTATTTCAAAGTAAAAGTTACATAGTCCACTAATGTTTATGATTCTTATGTAGTTATGTAAATTACATATTTTCATGTAGAAAAGTTGAAAATCAACTAAATATTATTTAGATTGAGTTACTCAGAAGAATAGAAAAAGGTTATGTTATATTGGAATGGAGATTGTATGGTAGCTAATTTTTGGAATTGTAGTAAAAAAAAAGTAAATTGAAATTAAGTTTTTAGTTTCTTCTTCTATCTATAACTTTCTATTTTATTCCAACGAGAGAAAAATAAATCATTGATTAAAATAATAAATTCTCACAACTTAGTTTGAAGTGACTGACAATTGAATAAACTGACAAATATACATAAACAGAATTTATTAATTTCGAATTCCTTTAATTGCTATTACTTTATACTGAAGACTTCCGCAATGGCGGATATTATGCGGAAGTCTTCAGTATAAAGTAATAGCAATTAAAGGAATTCGAAATTAATAAATTCTGTTTAATAAATTCTATTTCAGAACTTTATTTTTTCTTGTTTCTTGAATGGTGGAGAAGCTATTATCAATGAATACAGATACTATCTGTATTCATTGCTATTATTAAAAATAAAATCTGTTAAATAATATTGTAAACAGAAAACATCAACAACTATAAATTTCACTTTAGGATGAGCTAGAGAGAGGGCTATATTCTGTCTATTTGCAAATAACATTTAAAAATATTATTGACAGACTCGCAATGTGTTCTTTCTTCCTGAAGATTGTTTGGATTATAGATTAAAACTAAAATTGAAATATTGAAATGTTCCCTTTCATGAACATCATTAGATGAAGAGTTTGAAACTTTAATAGTAAGGTTTCTAAATAAGATTTAAATAGAAAATTCGTTTATTTTGGATATATCATAGCAATTATTAGGTCAATTTTTAATCAATCTTCAATTCTCCTTTAGACAAACATTTGCATTAACGTTTTATGTGAATTTAACGACTTGCAGTCAAATATTCATTAAGAATAAATAAAATTCACTTACTCTGTAGGCCGAGCGCTTTCGAATCTTTGAGATCCGTTTTCAGAGGCTCTCAAAGATTCGAAAGAGCTCGGCCTACAGAGTAAGTAAATTCTATTTATTCTTAATGAATATTTGACTGCAAGTCGTTAAATTCACATAAAAAGTTAATATTAACAACGCAGTTCGTCATGGAACAAGAAATCCAGGAAATATTTGCAGTTGCACTATTACAAAAATTAAAATAGAAGATTTGAATATTTATAATATTGCCCTAAAATCTGTTTTTCTTTTGTTACCGACCTAATCCAATTTTGCAGATGTTTATTGGAAAAGTGATTGTTCAATTTTAGAATATTTTCGATTGACTTGCAATAGAGCATTGTTTACTTAATGTTTGAATATGTGAACTAAGAATGATCAATAATAATTAATTAGATTATTAGGATGTTTACTTTCAAGAGCTTTATGTTTTCGCTCTCCTGGGACCTCTTTGTAAGGGTGACCGATTGGATTGGCCAGCAAAAGACTCTTTTCTCTGCTGTAAAATCACTTCCCGGAGGGTTCGGAACCCACCCAAAATTCTAGGTTTACCATGTTTCCAATAACATGGCTCAAACGGCGAGGTGGAACTACCCGTAAGGGTCTCTCCACCAATAAAAGCCATACGCTTTTTTGTATTCATTTTTATAATTATGACTATTATCAGTATCTGAATAAATTAATTTCTCAATCATAAAATACATGATATGATAATGGATTACATACTTATGATGAGTAATGGAAAATTATGATATAATATTCATGAAAAGAATATCTATTCCCTTGCATTTATGACCTTTTAAAGCTTCAAGACACTGAAAACTTCTGATAAAGTTCTGCACCAATTAAATTGGATGATAGAGAAGTAGTTTAAACCTTCAGACAGCTGGGTACTATAAAATATGGTGCTACAAGAGAATGATGGGAATTATGATTGGTTGAGCTGTTGAAGTTTAATGACGAGGAAGTTTCAAAACAAGATGGAGGATCAGGAGCTTATGAGGGAGAATACTTGACGTGTACTTATGAAAATTTCACTGACAGTAAATTCATGCCACTTTGATGCTTATTGAAATCATCATGGATTAATTAAAACTTATTATATTTTTAGCGATTAATCAACATGATTGGGAATGTTTGAAGGACTCTAGTATTCAGGCATATAATTTGGAATATTAGTTCAATTAAATAGTATTATCATGAATATTATGAATACCATGAGAGATTATTGGAGTCTTATTTATTTGAATTTTGGCTTATTAGGCTAATTTATTTTGCCATAATTATATTTTGATTGAAGCCAGTTTGATGCATTATGAAATTGCCTTGGATTTATAAAATCTTATCATACTTACTAATTAATTAACTTGTTTAGGAATGTTTAAATGATTCTATTCTTCCAGAATATAATTTAGAATTATTATTTTGTTTTTTTTTTTTTGTACAGTAAGTCTTGGAGACTCCAGTTAAGGACTATAAGACAAGTCAAATCTACAATTATACACTAGTTACCATAATTACTATATCATTAGTTGAGGTGAGGATTAATTTTGATGTGACAAAAGGATAATTAGATAGTATTAACTTGAATACCATTAGAAATTATTAGTCTTATTCATGCCAGTTTGATGCGTTATGAAATTACCTTTAATTTAAATAATTTATCACATTTGACGTTTAATTAATATGATCAGGAATCTTTGAAGAGTTTAAAGGTTTCTTATATTTATTTGGAAATACAGTTCAATTGAAGAGTAATGTCTTGAATACCTTGAGAGATTATTAGAGTATCATGATTGTAGAGAGTAGTACTTACTTAGTAATTTAGGAGCTAAAGCGTTTTCCAAATAAACATAGAATTTATTAACAAATTGATCGTTTAGTAGTTTAATTGCAGATGTTTCTCATTGATTTGAATAGATTTTATCCAGTAATTCACGGCCTTGAATAGTTGTTTCAGGAAACATTATTGGAATGTTTTATTAAGAGTAGTACTTATCTAGTAATTTAGGAGCTAAAGCGTTTAAAAAAAACAACATAGCATTATTTATCAACAAATGTATCATGTAGTAATCAGTTTAATTGCAGGTGTTTCTGAATTAAATTGATTCGAATAGTTTTTATCCATTAATTCACGAGCTAGAATGTTTTTTTAGGAAACATTATTGGAATGATTGTACCGCCTTGAATGAAAACCTAAATTTGCAGTGATTAGTTTGATTAAATTAGTAATTATTTCCATCCAGTGATTTAGGAATTACAATGATGACCAAAGAAGTTATTATTTATGAATTGAGATGCAATTGTTCATAAAACAATAACCCAAAGACAATCTAGAATGGAACTCTGACCACAGACAAGAATATAATATGTGCATTCTATGCATCTAAATGCACTCTTCATCTCTGCTCTGTCTCTCTCTTATATAGCTTTTTGCAATAACCCTTTCTTTATTTGAAATATGATTTGCTGTTCTACGAAATATTTGAAAAGATTTCAGCAATACCTTTATATAATAAATGATAGATATTTATTTGTTAATTGCCATTAGGCTTGTCGCCTATGGTGACAGATACATATTAAAAATTACATATAAAAATGCAGATAAAAATAATAATAAAAATAAAATAAAAACAGATACATACATAAAACAAAATGATAACCAAAAACTTGTTGAAAATATAAATGGAAAGAATACTGAAAAATATTTTTTCACCTTGTTATGATGTTTCAAAATAGTTCTGCTGTATCCGTGAACATCATCTTGTTCCTCTCTAAAACAAATCAGAGGTTATAAAATTAGAGAAAAGTTCAATAAATGGAAGTAGTCAAAAAATCAATTTATTATAAGGTGATCAAGCTTCAAGGAATAGGAATTTGTAATGAGAAATATAGAAAATATAGAAATTTTCTATGCAGTATACAATTGTGCAGTTTTATATTTAAAGAATTGTGAAAAAATATCGATAAATTATATTTTACTGTATTAGTATATTATTTTTAACATATTATACAGTTTTGAACGGTTTTTATACCGTAATTATACAAAATTAGTAACAAAAAAAGGATGAAAGTTGAATTTTTAAAAATCGTGAATTTTGAAAAGGTTTATTGATAGATCAGTTTATAGATTACCAATCAGAGTGATAATACTAGAAATATTGTCACTTTAAAATCAATTCAATAAATTTATGCTAATTGATTGTGAGGTATTTTCAACGGAGAAAGAGAAGAAGAAGAAGAGAAAACAAGAAGAAGAAGAGAAAACAAAAAGAAGAAGAAAAACAAGAACAAGAACAAGACCAAGAAGAAGATGAAGAACAAGAACATATTAAGAAAAAGAACAAGAACAAGATCAAGAACAAGCACACTTGGGTACGGAAATGAAGAAGAAGGAGAAGAAGAAGAAGAAGAAAAAGAAGAGGAAGAAGACAAGAACAAGTACAAGAACAAGAACAAGAACAAGAACAAGAACAAGAACAAGATCAAGATCAAGAACAAGATCAAGAACAAGAACAAGACCAAGAACTAGACCAAGAAGAAGATGAAGAACAAGAATATATTAAGAAAACGAAAAAGAACAAGAACAAGTACAAGAACAAGATCAAGATCAAGAACAAGACCAAGAACTAGACCAAGAAGAAGATGAAGAACAAGAATATATTAAGAAAAAGAAAAAGAACAAGAACAAGAACAAGAACAAGAAAAGATCAAGATCAAGAACAAGACCAAGAACTAGACCAAGAAGAAGATGAAGAACAAGAACAAGATCAAGATCAAGAACAAGAACAAGAACAAGAAGAAGAACAAGAGCAAGAACAAGAACAAGACCAAGAACTAGACCAAGAAGAAGATGAAGAACAAGAATATATTAAGAAAAAGAACAAGAACAAGCACACTTGGGCACGGAAATGAAGAAGAAGAAGAAAAAGAAGAAGAGGACAAGAACAAGAAGAAGACAAGAACAAGGAGAAGAAGACGAATAAAAAGAGGAATAAAACGAGAAAAGCAGTTGTTTGTTTTGTTTCCCTGCACTTCTTCGTGGAAGCTGCTATCACCGCCTTTTCTCCTCACTGCTAATCAAGACGAATTACCAAACGAGTTTCTAACAGACTATAACATTTAATGTAACTCTATTCTACTTTTATCTCCCTTTTTCTTCTCGCCCTTCTTCTTCTTCATTTCCGTCCCCAAGTGTGCCTAACACAGCGTATATATCTTAAAATCTATTTCAACGCCTTCTTGCTCGCCTTTCTTCAATACTGTAACTCAGTCTTAGTCTGGAAACAGATTCTCATTACAGACAACTTTCATTGCCACCATGGTGGCCTGGAAGCAGCTGGCATCTTATTATTTGATCGCCGCCTGCCTCACTGACTACAGACAGCGATCAGATTAGCCGCCTTTTAAAGTTGAAGACTACAACCGAAAAAAGAAGAAGAAGAAGAAAAAGAAGCAACAAGAACAAAAAGAAGCGATGGGAGGCAAGAAGGAGCGTGGAAAGGCAAGAGTAAGAGAAACAATAAGAAGATGAAGGAGTAACAAGAAGAAAAAGAAGCAAAAAGAAGCGATGAGAGGCAAAAAGGAGCAAGGAAAAGCAAGAAGAAGAGAAACAATAAGAAGATGAAGAAGAAATAAGAAGAAAAAAAGCAGCAAAAAGGAGTGATGAGAGGCAAGAAAGAGCGAGGAAAAGCAAGAAGAAGAGAAACAATAAGAAGAAAAAAGCAGCAAGAAGAAGCGATGAGAGGCAAAAAGGAGCGAGGAAAAGCAAGAAGAAGCAGAAGAAAAATATATGCAAGAAGAAGAGGCAAAAAGAAGTGAGGAGAATCAAAAAGAAGCAAGAAGCGTGGAGAAGAAATAGCGATGTAAAGCAAGAAAAAGCAAAAATAAGCAAGAAGAAAAGAGATGGAGAAGAGGCGAGTAGCAAGAAAAAGCAAGAGGAACAATAGAAAGAAGAAGAAACGAGAAGAAGTGAGGAGAAGCAAGGAAAAGAAGAAGCGGGGAGAGGCAAAAAAAAGCAAAGAGGAGTAAGAAGAAACAAGGAGAAGCAAAAGAAGGAAGAATGAAAAGCGGGGAGAAGAAGATGAAGCAAGAAGAAGAAGAAGCGAGGAGAAGCAAGAAAAAGCGAGGAGAAGCAGGTAGAAAAGGAAAAAGAAGCGTGGAGAAGCAAAAAGAAGCGAGAAGAACAAAAGGGATTAGATTAGATTAGATTAGATTTCTTTATTCATGTAAGTTTACAAATTTCGCATAATATGATTAGTTAAGACAAAATTGTCAACATCACCTAGATACTATATAAATAGACTTGGATTATAATTTTTATAGTGCTAGAAATTATTTACAATGATGTTTGTATGTTATTAATGATATAAGCTCTAGTAATGACAATCTAAGTGATGCAATTACATGAAATGGCGAAGTTTGGACAAAGATTCGTCCATTCTTGACACTTAACCAGTATAAATAAAAATAATTATTCTATTTGCATTTAGTTGTTCTTATTTTTCAATGTGAAAGCAGTTTATTATATAGATGGCAGGTATTAGTTAAATTGAGAACAGAGAATATAAATTTCAAATTGTTCAATGTTAATTGTGATAATGATAATGGTGGTGGATGATGAAAAGAGGAGATGGGGTGATTATTCAAGATAGTTGATTTTGTACAAGTTTTCTTAGAAGGATTGTGGTGAGTGATAAAACATGTTTTCAATAAGCTGTACAATACTGACGAAAATTATTTACAAAGTAGGTTAATGTTGTGATTTCATGCAGTTGCTCTAGGGTTGGACAGATGCAGCCATTTTCTCCATGAGATATTTCCTTAATGATGAAATAAAGCCCGCTCGACTCTCAATGCACCTGATGGAACTTGGAAGTGCATTCCAAGCACGACAAGCACTTACAATAAATGATTTTGTATAAATGGTAGTACGATGGTTGGGTATTCTTAGAGTATTATCCCCAGTTCTGGTATGTGAGACATCATTCCACCTGCCTTCAGACACAAATTTGAAATCATTTTTGAAGTAATTTGGTTTACCATATTTGAGAATATCTTTGACAAGTTTGACAATCCTGAATAACCTTTGATCAGTAAGTTTGAGAGTTGAGCTAGCAATGTGGGATTGAGTTATACGTTCATGCCGTTGAAGAGAGTAGACAAACCGTAAGCAATAGTTCTGACTGCGCTGCAGTCTATCATTAAGTGTGACTGTCATATCATTCATAACAGAATTACAATACATGAAATGTGGGAAGATAAGAGATTTAACCAGTAACAGTCTGACCCTCCTAGGTAGAATATCTTGCATTTTCTTCAAAGGATGCATAGCTGAAAAAACCTTTTTACATGTACTTATAACTTGCTCTGACCAGTCAAGTGTTGAATTCATGATTATTCCTAAGTTCCTAACTGAGCTACAATATGGTATTGCATTTCCATCAACAGTGATTTTATGAGTAAGGTTCAAGTCAATACTATTTATCAGGCGTGAATAGCCTATGATTATAGGTTGCGTTTTTACAGGATTGAGTTTAAGACCATTTTTTCTAGTCCATTCAACAATTTGATTGATATCCTCATTCATCCTGTCAACAGTGTCATTGATTCTTGAGATACAGCAACTGGAATAGATTTGAAGATCATCCGCATAAGTGTGGAAACTAGAAAACTTGATTACTGAGGAGAGGTCATTTGCATAGAGAGTGAAAAGGAGGGGGCCAAGAATAGAACCTTGAGGTACGCCATGTAATACACTTTTCCATTGTGATCTGTTATCACCATCTGTGACACATTGCTTCCTACCTGTGAGATAAGATTTAAACCATGTTTGAGCTTTGTGACTGAAACCAAGAAGAGCTAATTTACTGAGGAGAACCTCATGGTCGACAGTATCAAATGCTTTAGAGAAATCAAACAGACTCAAGATTGTACATTTCCTATGATCCATAGCTAACCTGATATCTTCAGTGACACGTAATAGAGCAGTTTCAGTTGAATGAGATTTTCGAAAACCAGATTGGAAGTTATGAAGCTTACTGTTTCTTTCAAGGAATTCGACCACCTGCCAATGAACCAGTCTTTCCAATACTTTGGATAATGCTGGAAGAATGCTAATAGGTCTGAAGTCTTCAGCTTTATTGGGGGAGGCAACTTTGTTCAAAGGACGAACTAGAGCATGCTTCCAATTTTTAGGGAAATTACCATTTTGAAGAGATTTATTGAAAATAAGAGTGATGACAGGTAAAATAGCAAATAATATTTTCTTGATGAATTTAATAGGAATTTCGTCTGCCCCAGTAGCATTGGTGTGAATAAGTTGAATTGCTTTAAGAGCATCTTGTTCTGTAATTGGATGAAAATGGAATTGAGAAGCCAGGGGAATATTTGAGTCAGTGATCTGATCATTAAGGTCATTAATGTGGTTCTGAATGGCTGTCTCATTACGTTGACTGGAGTGTGAAACAAAATGTTCATTAATATCATCCAAAGGGAGATCTACAGGCGTATGTGATTTCTGCTTACTAAGACCAAATTCTTTAATACCCCGCCATAATAAAGAAGAGTTTTGTCTGTTGTCTGTGATGAAAGAATTCAAATACCTAACTTTAGAGTTGCGTAGCTCTTGTTTAACTTTATTTCTTAGATGTCTATAATCGTTCAAGTAGTTTGAGTCACTTGTTCTCTTAGCCTTTCTATGAGCTGAGTCCCTGTTTGCCATTAACTGTAATATTTCGTCAGTCATCCATGGTACTCGTCTTTTACTATTAATTCTTTTAGTCACAGTAGGAGCATGTCTATCATATATGTTAAGAATCCAGTTTTCAAGGGTCTCTACCATTTCATCAACTGAAGACAAATCCTCAATCTGATGCCATGGAGTCTGAGCTACATCGGTGATGAAATCAGCTTCATTGAAATGTTTAAAATCCCTGAATGTGATAAATTTTTGAGCTGGTTTAGGTGGTTTATAAGCAAGCACACAGTAGATCAAATCATGTGCAGAAATAGCTGGAACTGAGGTTTGACCTGAGTGTACTACCTCATCAGGATCACTCACTATGAGAAGGTCAATGAATGTATCAGATTCGTTGGTATGGTGAGTTGGATTGAGTGGTAAGATAGTCAGATTAAGGCATTCAAAAATTGTTGTAAGCTGGTGGTAGTCAAAGTTACAGTTAGTCATGTTAAGGTCAGTATTCATGTCTCCCATAACTAGAATTCGGCTGTAATTTGGCATGAAAGACAGCAGAGCATTTTCAAAATCTGTGAAATGAGTCAGGGAGTCAGAAGAAGAGTATGATAAGCAGGTTAGAGGAGGAGGAGAAGAAGGTGAAGGAGAAGGAGGAGGAGAAGAAGTAGAAGGAAAAGAAGAAGGACAAGAAGGAGGTGGAAAAGAAGGAGAAGGAGGAGGAGAAGAAGGAGGAGAAGAAGGAGAAGGAGGAGAAGAAGGTGAAGGAGAAGGAGAAGGAGGTGAAGGAGAAGAAGGAGAAGGGGGAGAAGGAGGAGGAGAAGAAGGAGAAGGAGGAGGAGGAGAAGGAGAAGGAGGAGGAGGAGGAGGAGGAGGTGGTGATGGTGGATGAGGAAAAGGAGGAGGAGGAGGACGATGAAGATGATGATGATGATGATGGTGATGATGATGAAGAGCAGGAAGAAGAAGGAGAAGAAGAATAAGCGAAACAAAGCAAGAAGAAGCAAGGAAAAGCGAGAACAAGCAAGAAGAAAAAAGGAAGAAGATGAAACAAGAAGAGAAGAGAAAGAAGCAGAAAGAAGAAGCGGGTAGAAGAAGAAGCAAGAAGAAGCCAGGACAAACAAGAAGAAGCGAGGAGGAGTAAAAAAAAAACAGAGGAGAAGCATGAAGAAAAAGGAGACGAAGAACAGGAAGAAAGAGAAGACGAAGTAAAAGAAGATGAAAAAGTAGATTATGGTAGCGATGAAGACGTTTGTGAAAATGCAGATTCTCTCTTCTCTCTTGTTAATCGCATTCAATTTTCTCCTCCATCCATCCTTCTCCTTCCTTTCTGAGTTGTTAACGCCTTGTCCATCATGTCTTTAAATCGCGATTTCAGGGAGGTGGAAAGGGGGCGCTGTACAGCACAACAATGCAGCAGAACTGTATGAGCAGTTTGTAAGACAAAAGTGTAATTGAAATGTCTGAACGCCAGAATGGGATTGGCCAGAAGACAAGAGATAAAGAGAAAGAGAATTGAGATAGAGAGAGTGAGAGAGAAGCCTAGGCTATCAGAGATGAGCGGGCTTTGTTTTAAAAGGGAGCATTATTGACTATACAGAGTTGGTCGCAAGGGTAGTGGTGTTGCTGTATGATAGCCTTTAATCTTTGAAACGTTACCCATTGTTGCTTCATGGCTCATTGTGTAAGAAGACTGTCATCAGCTCTCTTTCTCTTCCCTTGTCACTCCCTCACTCCCTCCCTCTCACTCTCTTTTGGTAGTTCTCTCTCTGTCTGTCTCTACTCACAATCCCACCCTCATTCTCTCTAACACTCTCACACTCTCTCTCTTCTTAGGTAGTTATCTCCCTCTTTCCTCCCGAACTTAATGGGGCACAACAGTCTTTATGGGTGGGTCGTAACCTTGTAACTTATTCTCACTCAATTGTTGGAATGCTAAATTAATTCTTGTCTCGAAACATCAAGCTTAACACTGTTTTAAGTCCGATCTGAACAGAGACACAACTTATTAACAATCTTGTCAATCTAAAAAAGAGACCTTACATGATGACAGTATTGTTATGAACTTACCAGATTGTTCTAAAGTAATGTTCTAGTGCTATGAACTTACCAGATTGTTCTAGTGTTATAAACTAACCAGATCGTTTTGGAATAGTTTCAAGGACATTCTTTGTAGTGGCGAAGGTGATATTGTGAAAGGTATCCATAATGAATAATAAGACGAAATTGTCACAATCATATTTATTGAAAATATTGAGAAACTAGTTTCGGTTGTTATAACATTATCAATCTTAAACAAACTAAAACTAAACTACAGAGTATATATACTAAACATGGAATGATACTATTGGCTAGGCGAGAAAGAGGCTGACCTTCATTGAAGGTTGTGATTGGCTAAAGGCTATAACAAGTCACGCAGGTGGGAGGAGTAATAAGCAAAGATAAGAGTCAAATCAAGAACCGAAAGCCGTGAACATCTAGAAAGCAACAAAGAAGAAAAACCCACAATAAGGCTGGAATTGAATTAAAAATGAAAAATTAGAAGCTCACTGGAAAACAGTCAAGGTCATGCTGAAAACCTAATAGTTTGATTGAGTAAACAAAGATTTAAATTTACTCCCCGAGGATTCTTTTAGTAATGAAAAAATTGCTAAACGTTGAAAATAACTTGTAGGAGAGATCAATTGCCCCCCCCCCCCCCCCAAAACTAACAAAATTCAACGTTGAACCCCCAATTTTCAAAGAATAATTGATGTGAAAAAATTTCTTACGGTTATAGATAGTATTTCAATACCTCATAAATATTTTAAAAAAATTCAATACAAGAATTTTCCAAAAACCATTACGACCAAAACCCCGGCGCATTACCTTTAACGAAACCTATGTCTGCCTCAATATATCTACTACAAAAACCCTTTTCACAGTTGCAATAAAAAACGACACCTCAACTGAGCACTGCACTTAAGCCACTTGGAAGTGGAAAATTGGCAACATTGGGCTCATGCTCTCACTTTACACTCTCATAATACACAGATGCAAGATATGTTACAATATATTATATGATAGAAGCACGCACCACTCAGCAGAACGGTCATTGTCTGTTAAATTGGAGTGGAAGGCACTATTTCACCTCTTTGAGGCTCTCATACTCTTTCTCTCACTCATACACTTTCTCTATTCATCACTCTCTTACTCCCTCTCTCAATCTCTCTCCCACTCTACCAACCCATCCCTCCCTCTTATTCATTCTCTCTCTTTCTTCACTAAAGCTCTTATTCATTCTCTTTCTCTCACTCTTTTAACCTAACACTCCCTCTAATTCCCTCAAAATCACACTCACTCATACTTTCTCTCTCTCACTCTCTTAACATATCATTCTCTCCCTTTCTCACACACTCTCTCTATATATATGTTTTTCTCTCTCTCTCTATTTCTATTCTCACTCTCTATTTCTATTGTCTCTCTCTCTTTCTATTTTCTCTCTCTCTCTATTTCTATTCTCTCTCTCTATTTCTATTGTGTGTCTCTCTCTCTCTATTTCTATTCTCACTCTCTATTTCTATTGTATCTCACTCTATCTCTATTCTCTCTTTCTATCTCTATTCTCTCTTTCTATCTCTATTCTCTCTCTTTCTCTCTATTGCTATTCTCACTCTCTATTTCTATTCTCGCTCTCTATTTCTATTCTCGCTCTCTATTTCTATTGTCTCTCTCTCTCTCTCTATCTCTATTCTCTCTTTTTCTATTCTCGCTCTCTATTTCTATTCTGTCTCTATCTCTATTCTCTCTCTCTCTATCTCTATTTTCTCTATTTCTCTCTATTTCTATTCTCTCTCTATTCCTATTCTCACTCTCTATTTCTATTCTCGCTCTCCATTTCTATTGTCACTCTCTCTATTTCTATTCTCTCTCTATCTCTATTCTCTCTATTTCTATTCTCTCTCTATCTCTATTCTCTCTCTTTCTATTCTCGCTCTCTATTTCTATTCTGTCTCTATCTCTATTCTCTCTCTCTATCTCTATTTTCTCTCTTTCTCTCTATTTCTTCTCTCACTCTCTATTTCTATTCTCGCTCTCTATTTCTATTGTCTCTCTCTCTTTCTATTTTCTCTCTCTCTCTATTTCTATTCTCTCTCTCTATTTCTATTGTGTGTCTCTCTCTCTCTATTTCTATTCTTTCTCTCTATTTCTATTCTCTCTCTCTATTTCTCTTCTCTTTCTCTTTCAATATTTCTCTTCTCTCTTTCACTCTCTCTCTCTCTATCTCTCTATCTTTCTCTCCCAGGATAAAATAAAGGCAGCCATTCTATTCTATTCCTCTTCTCTCTCTATTTCTCTTTTTCACTCTCTCTCACACACTGCCTCTGACACTATCTATCTCTCACTTACTCTTTCTCACACACTATCTCTCACACAATCTATCTCTCTCTCACTCTTTCTTTCGTCCTCTCTCACTTCATCACTCATTCTCTCTCCTTTTTCTCTCATTCTCCATCTCGCTCCCTCAGTCTCTTTCAGCTCTCCACGGAAATTACAAACATAACCGCTTTTCTTGCGAGAAAAAGCTGACAGAAACTGTAGAAAGCTGGTAGAAGTAATTTTTCCACATCATCCCGTCCCGGAAAAGCACATGTTCCAGGACGGATAACCAAGTTCCGCCCTGATGCGATTATAATCCTTTCAAAGCTTTGTCGCCCTAAACAATATTCAAGTTTCTGGTTGACCCTCTCAAGTAATTTGCGGCCAACTAAAGCTGCAAAAACTCCATCTTCTCTCAAAACTGAGGTTGTTTCAAAATTTCAATTCCAATATGAACCCTTTTTTTGGTCCCTTTTTTCCTAGATCATACCAGCGTAAACTAAGGAGATTAGCGGGCCGTACCAAAGGAAAAAGTGCTGTCTCTTTGTGGGTATATTGGAGTGGCGTTTTTCGACCACTGAAGGATTGAGGGTTGTTTTTTTCTTCAAAAACATTTTGCGTCATGTTGTAGGAGCTATTACGGAGGAAATGATGATGATAATAAGGAAAAAGAAATCGAATAAGATAAAAACATGTTGAACACATGAGAAATTGAAGTTGGTTAATATAAAAACGTTGTTTGGAAGTAGAGTTTTCAAGGTTGAATTTACCTTAGTTACACTCAAGCACAAGTTGAATTACTTTTCAAATTATTATATGTTGATATTTTTAAGAATTTTTTTGAGGATGAAGCCCACATAGATCTCAGACCTTTGCGTGGGTAATGAATTGGATGATGGTGATTGATGAGTTGGACCTACAGTTTTAGTTGGGTTCCGAACCACCGGGAAGTGATTTTACAGCAGAGAACGGAGTTTTTTTTTTGGTGGCCAATCCAATCGGTCACCCTTACAAAGAGCGCCCAGGAGTTTCGTAGCTTATCTCTGATTAAACAGATACCTGCTACGGCACTCGGCTATCAGATTGGTAAATGTTTACAACTAATCAATTTTCAATATCGATTTACGATTTTCGATTTTCAATTTACTGCCATGAGATTAATTCTTTTTCATCAATTATTTTGTGACATATGGGGGTTCAAAGTTGAAATTTGTCGATTTTGGGGGGCAATTGAACGCACCTACGAGTTATTTTAAACATGTGACTATTTTCTTATAACTGAAAGACACCCTGGGGAAAAGAATTGCACTTTTTTCAATTTAATAATCGGTTTTTTCAAAATAAGTTTTTGAGAAATTAATTATTTGATAAAATTTAAAATTTCTCATTCTATTCATTAATGTGTCTTTTAGTTGTAAAAAATTTATCAAAAGATTTAAATAACTTGTAAAAAATCGAAAAATTTAAACTTTAAACCCTCATATTCCATAAAATAATTGATGAAAAAAATTATTTCTCATTCCAATAGATAATATTTCAATACCTTAACAATATCCAATACAAGAAACTTAGGTAAAAATATGTCCAAAAACCCTGCGCACAGCCTTAACAAAACTACATTTTTAATAGCTAATGGAAATCGAAGAATGCCACAACACAAAATCATTTACTCAATGACATGAATCGAACCAAGGTTCTTCCAAATGGTTAAATGGCTAGTAGTTAGTAGTTAGCGTGCTGATGATTAGGGCGTCTGACCAGCAATGGATGATCCGTGGCTCGATTCCCGGCATTGATTAAATATATTTTGCTTTGTCATTCGTCAATTTCTATCGGCTATTTTCTGCAATTGTCAATGTCCACAATTCCGGGAGTCTTCGGCATGATTAATAGCATCAAGAAGAATATCTAAAATCGATATCGAAATAAATCGATAATCGAAATATCGAAGGAATATCAATCAATATCTCGTTAAGTTATTGAATATATGAATTTCATAGGAAGCAATGATTATTAAATAATTACATGCATCGCATCACTCTGTATTCGTGTTTTAGAATTTCTTTTACTCTATGGGAGTTTCCTATATTTCTACCGATCTAGATTTCGTCTTTGTACAAATGAACCGGTGGTTCAGAACCTAAACCTGTAGGTCCAACTCTTCAATCACCAACATCCAATTCATTACCCACGCACAGGTCTCAGACCTATGTGGGCTTCATCCTCCGAGAAAAAAACTATTTGTTCATTCCACGTGTTCCTCCTTTTGTATGATAACCACAACAATAATTTATATCTGTGATGTTAGGCTGACGAAGCTTCTTTTCATAAGTGAAATGCATTCCTCAAGCATCTCCAATATAAGTGAGTAAAACAAAATCTAAAAGTGAAATACAGTCAGTTTTAATATTAAATAATTTATATTTCTCTATTTCCGAGTGTTTTATGTGTCAAAACATGAATCGTACTGACATGAGCTTGAACCGGAAATAAACAATAAAATTCACAGACATGAACTAAGAAATTTCTAGGTCAACCAAGTTGTACATTCCATATCGGATTTTTTATTCGACTTCAACTTTAACAAAACTTATGTTTGACGATGGATTAGGTTTTCTCCATGTTTATAGATCGTAAAGCAGGGGATGAGTCGGTTGAAATTAACTGTTGTAGTAAACTGAGTTCGCCACAAGTGCATCGTAAAATAATATTATTGCCAACATTATGTTTGTGTTGTGTGCTGTTATGATTTGATGGCTTCAACATTGGGTGGATTGGTCAGTCAACTGTCCAATCCAGCATAATATTATTGGAAGGGTCACAACAAACGATCACTGAACTGTGTAAATTATGTGCGAGACTGGTAGTAAAATCAAATTTTTGTGTCTGTATTTTTGGTTTATCATTATTATTATTATTATTATTATTATTATTATTATTTATTGCGACAAAATTACGATGAATGTAGAGGGAAAGTGATAGCCGTGAACCGTAGCAGGTATCTTTCTATCAGAATAGATAAGCAACACATTCTTGGGCCCTCTCTGTGAGGGTGACCGATTGGATTGTCCAGCAAAAAAGATTCAGTGTTATTTTCTATTGTTGCCAGCATTATTTTAGTGATAGAACCCCTTAACAATTTTCACGTTGAAGTTAACTTGATTCCCTTCAAAAATTGAAACACAGTGGTCATGTCACTTACACTCTTACATGCATGTCTGGACCCTGATGATGATCAAGGACTCTCTTCACACGTTCTAGCAAGCAAGTGTTGGCGGTAAGCCCACATGAAAAATGACCGCCCTAGGCCTAGTGGGCCACGCGTTCTTTGCACGCCTGCTTGCCTGCTTGGATTAATGGACCGACCAATGCCAGCCTCTCACTCCTTCTCTCTCTCTTCCTCTTTCCTCTCTCTCTCTCTCTCTCTCACACTCTCTCTTCATGGACCATAATCTCTGGACACGGCCCATTGTCCCCGTGGTGCGTCCCCATTGTTCAACCTGTCATTATGGCAGTGGCACGTCTCATTGCAATTTTCACTTCCCTTTCGTTTTCACTTTATCCTTATCTGCCTTCCCTTTTCATCTTGTTCTTCTTTCTTCCACCCACTTCTTTTTCTTGTCTGTCTACCTTTTGTCTTGCTGTTCGCCCTTCTTTAGTATTCTCCATCTTCCCGCCCAGAATTTCTTTTTTCTTCTCATTTTTCCATAGCCCCCTTCAACCTTTTGCATTCTTTATGCTCTCCTTCTCCTGTGATTTTCACTCAATCTTCATTTTACTTTCTTTGTAGAGGCGAAGGCGATATTATGAAAGATATCCATAATAAATAAGACAGGAAGTTGTCACAACCACATTTATTGAAAATAGTGAGATACTAGTTTCGGTTTTTACACCATTATCAATCTCAAACAAACTAAAACTAAAGTACAGAGTAGCTTGATATGTACTAAACAGGGAAAGATACTATAGGCTGAGGGAGAAAGTGCCTCTAATAGGCTGACCTTCGTTGAAGCTCCGTGATTGGCTGAAGGCCAAAACAAGACCCAACGGTGGGAGGAGCAAAAATAAGAGTCAAAATCATGAAGCAAAAAACCGTGAACACATAGAAAGCAACAAGCAAGAACAATACACAAGAAGGCTAGAATAAAATATATATTAAATTAACAAATTAATGCTCTACAATAAAATGTGGTTGTGACAGATTCTTTTCTTATTATTCATTACAATCTCCATTTGCCTTCCCTTTACCTCCTTTTTTTTCCACTTCATTTTCCACTTCATCCTTTCCTCTTCCTTTCGTCTTCACTTTATATTTATCTGTCTACTCTGTTCTTCCTGTTTTCTTTCTTCCTTCCACTTCCTTCTCTTGTCTCTCCCCACTTTTATTCTTGCTATTTATCTTCCCATATTTATTATCCTCCTCCTTGTGTTTTATTTTTTCTTCTTATAATTTTTCCTTAGAAAAATCTATTGAACCTATTGAATTCCATTTTACTGTTCTTGCTTCCGTTTTCAAAACCTCCTCCTCCTCCACCTCCTCATACTCATCCTCCTTCGCCACCTTCTCCTTCTCCTCCTTCTCCTCCCATTTTCACTTCTTCCTCCTCCTACTACATTCTCCTCCTCCTCATCGTCTTCCCATATTCATTATCCTCTACCTTCCCTACTTTCCTTAGCCCCTTTGAGCCTTTTGCATTCCATTTGACTTTTTTTGCTTTCCTCAAATCCACCTCCTCCACCTCTTCATCCTCTCCTCCCCCTTCTTCTTCTCCTTCTTCTTCACCTTTTCTATCTTCTCCTCCCCCCATCTTCCACCCCCTTCTCCCCTCCTTCTCCTCCTCCACCTCCCCATTCTCCTTCTTTTCTTCACCTTCTCATCCTCCTCCTGATCCTCGCTCTTCTCCTCCTCCTCCTTCTCTCCTCATTCTCCTCCTCCTCCTCATCCTGATCATCTCCTCATCCTCCTCACCCTTCTTCTCCAATTCCTCCGCATCCTCCTCCCGCATCGCCTTCATCCTCTACTTCTTCTACTACCAGCATCTTCTTTTTGTTCTTCGTTCTCTTTTTTCTTCGTCTTTTTCGTTTTTTTTCTCCTAGTCTTCTCCTTTCCCATATTTATTTTTTATGATTTTTTTCCTATTTCCTTCGGTTCTCCCTTCACCAATCCTAGTTCCTCAAACTCCCACTCCCACTTTTTCTTACCTATCTATATTCGCATCCCCATTTCCCCTCTTCACCAATCCACTCTTTCCCTCTCAACCCTCCAGCCGTCCTCTTCTTAATCACTCTCCCTTACCACTCTAGTCACCTGTCCGTCCATTCAGGCTACAAGTGGAACTGTCAGCTTCGCCATGTCCCCAACACCACAACCACCACCAACATTCGTTCACCGCACTACTAACCGATCATTTATCAATTCTCCCTCCTCCATCATCATTTCCCTTTTATTCCCTACTTCCCTCCACCCCGCCCCCTCCCCTTCAATCGGGATTTCCAGATCCAGCTGTCAATGGCAAGTAGTGTTGACTCAATTCACGCGACCTGTTTCCCATTATTGTTCAGCGGTGTACAGGTTGGCTAACTGCCACCACACATCTGTTTGGTCACTAGTCATTATTTATATCCTCCTCTTCCTTCTCCATCTCCTCCTCTTCCTTCTCCATCTCCTTCTCCTCCTTCTCCTCCTATTCCATCTCCTCCTCCTTCTCCTCCTCATCCTTCTCCTCCTACTCCATCTCCTCCTCCTTCTCCTCCTTCTCCTCCTACTCCTTCTACTCCTCCTACTCCTCCTCCTTCTCCTCCTCCTCCTCCTTCTCCTCTCTTCTCCTCCTCCTCCCACTACTCCTTCACCTCCTCTCAAACACTGTCCTGCACTTTATGTATCTTCAAGTGTTTTCACCGCATACAGGATTTTCTCTTACTAACCGTTTATATTTGTGTTTATAAATAATTTAAAAAAATTTTTAGTGTATGGTGCCCACATGAGTCTGGAGATTTGTGCGTGAGGTAAATGGGTGAATGATGAGAAACATCCATGACTGAACGGGATTCGTGCCCAAGGCCCGCAAGAAACGCCAGCTAGAGTCCTTATCTTATCTCAGACATTGCCACATGAAGAATTAGCAGAGAAGGTAATGAAGAAAAAAAAAGTACTTACGATAGTAAAGAATCTGCAATAGTGAAGAGTGATGGGAGGAAAAAGCGTGAGGATGGAGGAAAGATGGGATAAGATAAAGAAGATACAAGGAAAAAGATGATAGAGAAGAATAAGATGTAGAAGGAGGAAAACGAGAAAAATGAAAAACCAAAAAAAAATAAAAAGGAGATGAGATTGCTATGGACTGGGCAAGGAAGGAGGAATGGTGATTTTCAGTATAATTACTGCTGTGTCAATATTGCCTTCCGGTTACCATCTAGCAGCGTGAACTTTACTATCCCCGTACTCTCCTCGCCTTGCAGTTTATCTGGATACCTTTATCTGTTTAAATAGAAAAGTCTCGAAGAATGGAGAATGTGCTTTCTGGATTTACTTTAGAATTTTATAGAAGAATATAGAGCCTTCTAGTTCTTTCTGGATTATGAAATATGTATATAAAGCGAACGCTCATGTAAACATTAGTTTCATTCATTGTTTGAATTTCGTTGACATAACAAGTGGCAGTTCTGTTCATAGTACAAACGTTTGTTGTTAAATGATAATCGCAAGTATAACTGTGGACTGTATTAGTAAAACTTTCTTTACATTTTATACAAGTGGACTCGTACTCTTAGCTATTAATTTAATACGGACTTGTGCTACGTAAATTTTAATGGTTCTTTTTAGACGTTTCTTCTTGAATTATTGGACAGTTTATTGAACAGTTATTATTTAATAGTAGATCGGCCTTTTAACATTTAGTGATTGATTTTTTGTATAATAATATTCCAAATTCTTTATTAGCTGAACATTATCGATATCTGTTCCTGATTGATCTCTTTTGTGTGATATAACTGATTTGTGCGAGTTGTCGGTAATTTGTGTTAATAAAATGCAAGTGTTAAAGTGTTGCCAGCATTATTTAAGAGATAAAATAAAAGGAGAGGGAGGAAGAAGGAAATACAAAATGAGTGAGATACAATAGTCGTAGACTATTGAGTAGTGAAAAGTATTTGTAGAACCAGAATAATGATCCAATATGAGAAGAGCAGAAATGATGCGAGTAAAAATCATGAGCTAAAAGATAAGGAAACGTTTGATAAGGAAACAGAGGGAAATGCATGTGAGGAAATCTATATGGGGAAAGCGAGTAACAACATTCCTTCACTTTGCTGAAAGCAGAACGGGAAATCTGGTTAGAGACGTTTTCTTCTTGATACAGGGACAGGAAAAGCTTCTCATCTCATCTTATGAACAGAGGAAGAGACGCTCATGATCCCGATACAATGGGCGAGGAAATGGAGGAATGTGATTTGACAAAGTAGGAAACACTCTTTGTCAACGCTCGCCGCTCTCATCGGAGTGAGTCGCACGGGAAACATCCAATGATACATCAATGCCTGTCACCGACAAAATCTTCGCCCATTGTTACAGTGTTTTTTTTTTTCTTTTTCTTCAGGGGACAACTCATCAACAAAACTTTCCGATCTGATCTGAACAGCTTTTCCACGTCCAATTCACAGACATAGAAAATGGTTGCTGTTGGAGACGTTTTGAAACATATAAATGATTGAGCAGCTGCTGATCTTCGATCAAATATAGGGTGTTTTTTTAGTGGTATAAAACTCCAAGCTGGTAGCACTGCTTCCAGTGGAAAAATTTTTGTCAACCAACAGCTGATTTGTGTTCAGTATTGTTTGCCCATTTCATCATGAGTAAAGTATCAAATGCTTGCAAATTGTGCAGATTCACTTTGAAAATCATGGTTCCATTCATGAAACATATCACGCACTATGTCAATTTTATGGTCAACATAGTCTCTTAATATGAGGTGTTTTTTTTTGGGTATTGAACTTTGAGTTGGCAGTACTGCTTCCAGTGAAAAAAATTTTGTCAACTAACAGCTGATTTGTGTTCAGTATTGTTTGCCGATGTTAATTGTAATAGTATTGTTTTCAGTATTAATTGTGCCATTCATGAAACATATCACGCACTATGTCAATTTTATGGTCAACATAGTCTTTAATATGAGGTGTTTTTTTTTGGGTATTGAACTTTGAGTTGGCAGTACTGCTTCCAGTGAAAAAAATTTTGTCAACTAACAGCTGATTTGTGTTCAGTATTGTTTGCCGATGTTAATTGTAATAGTATTGTTTTCAGTATTAATTGTGCAGATTTACTTTGAAAATCATGGAACATGGAATCATGAAACATATCGCGCACTTTGTCCATTTTATGGTCAACATAATCTTTAATATAGGATGTTTTTTTTAGAGGTATAGAACTTTAAATTGGCAGCACTGCTTTCAGTTGCAAACATTTTGTCAACTAACAGCTGATTTGTGTTCAGTATTGTTTGCCATTTTATCATGAGTTAAAGAGAAACCTGAACAACACCTGAAAATTGTGCAGATTTACTTTGAAAATCATGGTTCCATTCATGAAACATATCACGGACTATGTCCATTTCATGGTCAACATAATTGTCCATCAGAGCAAATAATTTGATTAACAATGGAATAATTGCATCATGTGTTCTAATGATAATACTTCTCCTCATTGTCCTACTCGTCCTCATTCTTATTTTTTTCATTATCTTCTCTTCTTCTCCATTTCCTCCATTCCACCATATTTCCTTCTACATTTTCCCAACTCATAATATTTTCAACTTCCTCTTCATTCTACAATTTCTCTACATCTCTTCTCCATCGTAACTTTTTTTCAACCGCATTATTTTCCTCCAATCTTCTGACCTTCTCTTCCATGTCCTTCACTACAGAATACTCGTTTATCTAAATTCATCTTTATTTTTTTTCTTAACGCTTTTTCATACATTTCTTCTTCAACTCATTTTTCAAACTTTCCCCGTCTCCATAATTCTCTCCCTCTTCCTCTCATCCTCACTCTTCTCTTCTCCTTTGTCCACAAATTTTTCCCATCACCTTCTTTTCACTTAACTTTACTCCAACTCTTTTTTCAACCCTATTCCTCTTCACTCATTTCTGTCACTACCACTCATTGTAATTCGCCTCTTCCCATTTGTTCCCTCTTCTGCCCCCCACCTTCTAATTTCACAGCTGGATGCATACTCCTTTGAGGAAGTATTCCAACAATGTGAAATGGCCATCACACGAATAAAAAAGTTTTGAATTCACTAGTGAATTTTTCAATCATTATTTATGTTGAATTTTAAGTGAAAAGTAAATGTTACTACAACATCCCATAAAACTACTCAAGCTTTTAAACAACGCAAAGTGGTCCTCACACAAATAAGTAAGTTTTGAATTAACTAGTGAAGTTTATTTTTAATAATTATTTATCTACGACCATGTCATAATGTATTCATTACAGTTTCACAATTGATGCCAAAACAGCCTGTCTTTTCGAAATGCTTTTTGAAACCCATTGCATAAAGAGCTCATTATAGTACAGGTTCTACATTATAACACGGGTTTCTGGACCAATTAGAAGCATTTTTGATGGAATCAATATCGTAATTCAATATTGTGAAAACTATCAGCTGATTTGATCAAAACTGCTAACCTAAGCTGCTAACCTAACAATCTACTATAACTTCTCGTATTTGAGATATCAGAGTTAGATATCTCTGCAGTCACAGGGAAAATGAAATTGTGTTAATTAAATGTATACTAGTGGTCGTAGATAAAATAGTGTATGCAACGATTTTATTTGGCCATTAAGGCTTTCGTGAGATATTTATAACACTCGCATTCGCTCGTGTTATAACTTACATCTAACTCGTGCCTCTAATAAGGGTCAAAATAAAATCGTTGCATAAACTACTATTATGTTAGGGAAGTGATAGCCATGAGCCGTAGCAGGTTTCTGTTCAATCAGATAGAGTTAAGCTGCGTTATCCTGGGTCCTGTTTGTAACAGTGACCGATTAGATTGGCCATCAAAAAAGACCACTGTTCTCTGCTGTAAAAATCACTTCCCGGTGGTTCGGAACCCACCTAAAACTGTAGGTCCAACTCATCAATCACCATCATCCAACTCATTACCCACGCACAGGTCTCAGACCTATGTGGGCTTCATCCTCCAAAAAAATGTTTGAATAAAAAATTAAAAAAGTAATTTGCAACAACATCAAGTAAAAAACTTTGATTATGCCATACTGTATTATCAATAATACTCGTTTTCATAGTAGAAACCCTATCATATGCTGCAGCAAACAATCGCACTGGCTTTACTTTGTTGTATGCAATGCACACAAGGCCCACATCAATTTATGGAAATTAGCCATTTTATTTGTAAGGACGAGAAGAGAAAAAAAGACTAAAGCCTTTGCCTTTGCAAACCGTGCCTCAAGTGCATCGAAAGTATCCTGGCAAAAAGTGGTGAGTTGATCGATTTGCTCATCTCAAATCCACTCTCTCTACCTCTCTATTTCTCACTCTCTT